>JAANDG010000055.1:0-425146 GCA_036852015.1 Pelodera strongyloides | reverse complement strand
TGTTGAAAAGAACTGCTCTTGAATAAAAGAGCACTTTTTTGTTGCGGGAAAAGACAGTACTTATAAACTATGGAATTCTTCCTGCCTGGCCGTGAATTTTGTTGCATAAACTATTATATCGTTTTATAGTCTCAGAGTTTTCGCATCAGAGCAGTAGTGTACGCACGAAAACTACCGACGATTAGTGTAATTTGTGCTTCCTTCGCCCCCATCCATTAAGATGTGTTATTTTGATTGACGTGAGGTGAGTCGCCAGCGAAGATCAAAAACACCGCCGCACACCACCTTAAGACCTGGCGCACGGCTAGCGCGCGGGGTTACCTCAAAGAAGCAAAAGGCGCTGGTTAACTACAGCTGTGCTCATGTTTGTTACCGGAGCTACCCCCGGTTTAAGTAGGCAATTAATGAGCACAACGGAAGCGTATCTTCGGGTACATTGATTACTGTGAGTTGATGCAAGCTGGCTCTTTTTTAAGCGGATAGGCCCGTGAAAAACTGATTTGCGGAAATAATGCGCTATTTAAACAGAGGTTACTTTTAATTCGGTTGACGTTTGACAGGAGATCATCGTGAAAAAACCAAATAAAAGTGACTAGCACCTTATTGCTTGTTAATTACCGTAGCCTAGTGACTATCCACCTTATAACCTAGTCTGATCTGCATAATTAAGGGTTATTAGGACCATAGACCATGCCCATCCAATACATCAATCCAACACCTGTCTTCGCCCTTTTTAATTGAGGCTAAGGGAATTTCTTTGGAAATGGTTTGAAAAAAATGTATAAAAAAAACCCTTATTGACATGAAAATCATCTTCATAAACATTAGAATTCAGAATATTACTGGTGTGTAGAAAAACTTCCTCTTTGTTACCAAATTAAACTCATGACTTTCTGTATGTCCAACAATAGAGTTTTCGTACTGTAGTCCTAAAACATGGGTGTTTGTTTTTGTGAGAGTATGTCAGTATATGTGAGGGTATGGATGTGTGTGCGTACGTAAGTGTACGTCTGTGTGTCAATGTGTTGACGTATTAAAGGAGATCATTGTGAAAAAAATCTATAAAAATGACTAGCACGTAATTGTGTGTGTGTTTTTTTTCTATGTCTGTACGTTGGAGTCACATAATTCTTCCGCATAACTCCAACTTATTCTTTGCCGAAACCTGGGTGTGCAATAATGTGCAGGAACTGTCACAATGTCAATCACTAAAGACCGGTATATGCCATAACTTTTCTATTATATTATAATGTATTACTCTTCTGTAATACTCCTCTCGACGATACCTCATTTCTTATGTCGGGTTTCCCGCTTTGTTCACTCTGGAAGTGTTTTTCTAGCCAATTCATTTGCATACGGATGATTGATTTGTTTAGAGAAAGAGAGAGAGAGAGAGAGAGAGAGAGAGAGAGAGAGCGGAAACCTTTGTTATTATGTTTTCCCCTTTTGTATGAGAACCATACCCTTGTACTCTGCGGTAAGGTCGAACTATAGAAGACTGTGATTCTGAAGTGGACCTTAAGTATTCTGACCGCCTTGTAACTGAGGACCCACTACCGGGACACTTTACCAACTGACTGGAACTCTCTCTCTCTCCCTCTCTCTCTCTCCCTCCCTCTCTCTCCCTTCTCCCTTCTCCCTCGCGTCTCCCTCTCTCCCTCTCCCTCTCTAAATGCTGCCACTTGTTGGCGGCTCATGCTTTCTTGTATTGTATTCTGTGCATTGAAAGATGATCATGACCCGCCGCGGTAACCGTAAGAAAACTGGGAAAATTGACACGGTAATTGTCCCCCCATTGAATGCCTCAACAAAATGACTGTGGAAAAAGGGGTGGAAATATGGTAGTTTGGGTTGTGAACTAGGGGAGGAAGAGGCAAGAAAAAGAAAGAAATAAGACTCATGGAATTTGTTACGTATATAAAGAGAGAATAGGGAAAAAACGAGAATAATAATAATAATAATAATTTATTGACACATTATATAAAGTATATAAGTGTGCATCATATAAAATGATGATGAGAACAAATTTGTAGAGTCAAGCCTATTGGAATAATAAGGAAAATGTGATTCTAGAAACCCTGGGTATATATTTTTTAAAGTTATCATTTACTCTTTTTATTTCAGACATGCGCAAACACTTCATGACCGTACCCGAATCACAGAAGGTGCTGGAGGGATCTACAGTGCAATTGTCATGCTCGCCACCCGAAAGCGATCCCAAGGCGCAGGTAATTGCTAATTATACAGGAATCCCACATAGCAGATAATTGCTAATTATGGAGCAGAAAAATGCAAAATAACTTTTTTTCAACAAAACAATTTCAGCAGTAGCCTCTGCTTACGGTTGTCCTGAAATCTAATCCTCTATTTGAATCGTTGACATAATTTATTGCCGCTTTACTGCAGCTTCAAAATTAAGTTGAAGTGCAGAGAGAGATAGAGAGAGAGAAGAGAGCGAGAGAGAAGAGAGAGAGAGTGACCAGCATACCCATGTACCAATAATTCATTACCAAGATTCGATCTTGTATAGAGATTAGCGTATCGGAACACGATGCGGTCAATCAATCTGTCTATAGTAATCCTTTGGGAATTTTTGAGTTACGTATAACGGAATTTGAAGATAAAATGAGAGGTTATAAAAGAGAGAGAGGGAGAGAGGGAGAGAGAGAGGGAGAGAGAGAGAGGGAGAGAGAGAGAGGGAGAGAGAGAGACAGAAAGAGGAGAGAGAATGAGCTTGAAGTAAATGTAACCGTATCATCTCTTGATAGTGCCTTATGTGATCATAACTGGTTGAAGACCGTGCGTGTTTTGCAGTATGATCTACAAATCCTATATATACTAACTTGCCATTTTTCACGTAAGTACCGTAAGATAGAGTGACAGAGGCATGACCTAACTATAATCAACTACTATGTTTCATTAGTTTAAAATAACGAAATGTGGAGAGAGAGAGAGACAGAGAGAGAGTGAGAGAGTGAGAGAGAGAGAAAGACGAGAGAGAGACGACTCACTCGGCAAACGACTTCATCCCAAAATTACTATGTCCTATTTATACTCACTCGATTAGTTTACGTTTAAGTTAAGTTGTTTGATTGCAATCTTTCACTGTGGGGGTGACTGGTTCATTCCTCCCGACCCCAAAAGATAGCATCAGGAACGTAGTCGGGGGACCCGGGGACACAAACTAAGTGTCCCAGTGGGGGTCATCGGCGGGGGTAGCTTGATTGCTTCATAGTGCCCAACTTTTGGGGGACACTTCAAAATCAGAAGCGAGTGAGTCAGAATGGACTACGGTGGAATACGAACGACGAATTGAATTATAAGCCACAAATAGAGTAACGGGGACTTTATGAGATTGGAACGCGCAATTGTTTGACCAACACTGATATAGTAGACAATGGTAAACTGGGGTGGGGGTGAGGGGAGGGTTACTTACAAGTTACTACGTAACCAATTGTCGTGTCTTACTGTCGACTACAATGTTGGCATACAATCTTTAAACTACAAACTACAAATCAATAAAAAGTACGGTATCCTTTCTAGGTTGTCTGGTTCCATAACGGCGAGGAGCTGATTCGCTCCGATGATTCTAATGTTATATTCGGTAGCGATGGAAGTTTAATCATATCAGCCGTCCGTCTCTCTGACACTGGAAATTACACCTGCGAGGCAAGGAACGTGGCCAACCGGAGAGCGGCAGACACTGCGATACTTTCTGTATACGGTAGGTGTTCTACATTATAAGGTGTCATATTTCAGTGTACTGTAGGTTTCATGTCCTTTATTTTTGACTATGATTTTTTTCCTTTCTTTTTTTTGTTTGTGTTTAGTACTGTAGACCTTTGGATCGTATTGTGGAAATGTCTCTATGGTTGTACCATTTCTTGCTACCATATTTTCCTTGAAATAGACAGGCTCGAAGCTACCATTTATCATCCGGACCATTTTTTAGTCGCACCACCATGTGTGTGGTCGTAGTGAAACTGTCGGTTTTAAACTAAAGAAACGAAACTTTCCCCAAGAGCAAGTTTTAGTATAAAAATCATAGTATTTGCCAATCTTCTGCCATTTTAATTTTTCTGTCATGCTTGTTTATGCGAATTCATACCAACATGTGGTCCGTTCGTATGCAAAAATGCGCGCTCAAGCTAGCTCTCTCTCTCTCTCCCCCTTCTCTCTCTCACTCTATGTGTCTGTCCTTCTCTCTCTCTCTCCACCTCTCTGTCTCTAGCTCATTAGTCAAATTACCCATTAATAGTCATTAATTGCCCATGGATGGTGGTCGCCCGGAGATTTTGCATCTCGATAAAAAGACGAACATGTCAGACTGACAGATTCCTATGCAAATTTCTCTTATGCAACAAGATACGGTAGTTAGAGTGATTTATGGTAATAGATTATGGTTACTGGGGGTTATAGAAAATATAACATTTGAGGAAATTCAATATGTGTACGTATAAAACTTCCTTATTTTGAAAAGGAGGGATTGTTATAGGTTAGAGCGTTTGTGGAAATTTGCTAACTATTATGGGGTTTCCAACCCATAAACATAATGTTTCGTTGAGTGTTTATTGGAAACAAATTTGCATTGTTATACTTCTGTTGTTTATCCAAAGTGTATGAAATTGATAGCATATTTAAACCATTGACAAGATGAAGCTCAAAGAAGTTTGTCAGTTTTTGTCAGTCTGTGGCGAGCCAGCAAATTATCTTAAAGCGGTATAACAGTCGATTTTGAAACGCATTTCGGATAACTGCATTCCCGTGCATAACATACAAATGACTATGATTAGAATAAAAATGTGAGCTGAATTCGAGCTCACTTCTCGTAAATACATAGGAAAGCAGTGGTCTATCATGCGATTCAAAAATAAGCCGTTTCAATTCTGTTACTAGCACAATATAGTGGAAATACGATCTCCCACTGCACATTGTGTAATCATATGTGAGCATTTATTGTGCATATTGCATATTGTCATACAATATGATGCTCGGACAATACATAAACATGTGTATCTGCGCACATCTGTCCTTATATTCTAATTCATTGGGTTAGGTTTCTTTGTACACTCTCCTATTTGATATTGTATGCATATTACAAGTCAATTATGAGCGTCAATTGTCTTCTTGACGTAATTATTAATGAGAGCCTTCAGAAAGAAAGAGAGAGAGAGAGATAGAGAGAGAGAGAGGCAGAGAGAGAGAGAGAGAGAGAGAGAGAAAGCTGAAACCGATACGCAATCAAGGAGTCGATACTCAGCTAAATACGAGAAGAGATTCCCATGACTCCTTCCAGTGTGTCAAGTAATCTAGTACAGTAGTAAAATGATACTAATAAGTGTTTTGTCTGCCCCTCCTCCTTTGCACACTCTCTATCACACTCTCTGACCAACCAATAGGCCATATTTCCGGATGACCATCATTGGCACTAGATATATATGCAAATATTGACCAGTTGACCAATCGGGATTTGGGTGACAGGACGAACATACAGACAGACTGACAGACAGTCAGACACTGATCGTCAGGGACTGTTAAGTGTCTGTCAGACACTCCGGACTCCGGACAGTCAGACTTACATACATAAATACTGACAGACAGGAGACAAACAGACAGACGGGCAGACATCAACGACAAGTCCAGGCAGACAAACATACAGACCGATAGACAGACAGACACTGTTGTTCCAGTCCCATGGCCTAGGCATGAGCCTGATATATATGACAGGTCTCGTGTTTGGCCGAGTTATCTTTGCTAGGCTCAGCTTTTGACATGAGTAAATAATGATAAAACTATGTGTGGATAAGCTTCTGATTTTATACTCAGACACAATGTCAATTTCAAATTCGGGGATCCTTATGAATATAAGAAATAGATCTGTAGAGTATTATCGCGCTTCTTTATTACTCAAGGGTGGTTCAATACGATTGTGATTAGTTCCGCAGAAGTCGATTAGAGTGGGTAACGAGTTAAAGGGTCAGGCCCATTTCATATGACCCCTATTTTTGATGATTCCATCTGATTCTACATGTCAAATATAGTAGGATGCAATAATTTTCTAATTTTCAAGCGCAAAATTCACGAAGTATTCATCGATTTACCCCTGCCAGTCATACCCAACTATTTATCGCATTTGTCACGCCCCTTCGCGCTAATTGGGTAATATGCTCTATTGGGCGTGGCAACTGCGATATCAGCCAATTAGCGCGAATGGGCGTGCCAACTGTGATGGATAGCTGTGTATGACTGCTCACGGTAAATTGCTGAATAATGAGTGATTTTTGCGCTTGAAAATTAGAAAATTATTGCATCCTACTATATTTGACATGGAGAATCATATGGAATCATCAAAGATAGGGGTCATTTGAAATGGGCCTGACCCTTTAAGAAAAATAAAACTTTACTACTTTTTCAAGTATGCTGACTCAGGACAGGCTATTATAATGTCCATCCTTTTTACGATGACACCAATATGTTCATCCGGCTAGCGTACAACATATGTCAACAAAACATAAAGGTGTAAAACTCCAGTCGGTGCCTTTTTCCTTTCTCCCCGGGTGTTTCATAGCCCAGTACCCAGTACGAACAGATTTTGGCTTTCGTCAACCTCGTTAGACAAGCTGAAAAAGTCGGTGAAATGACCCGAAAATTAGCAGATGTGGGAGTAGCTGGGGAGCATTGGGGAGCCTGGGAGGGAACTTTGTTTTGGGGAATGTAGTTGGTAGTGAGTGAGGGATAGATGGGGATGACTAAGACGTTCTATTGAAGAATAATGCAATATAGATATCATCAATGAATAAACCAATGCGAATATAAATTGAGGGCTGTGCAGGTTTCAGCTGAACAACTGGTGTCCCATGTCCATTTTGTGGCAGGAACGCCCAGAATGTCACAGGAATTTGCATACAATACATGGGAATGCAGTTATTCGCTACCTAACACCACATGCCATACCGCTACATTTAAAGCGATACAACAGAAACGTGTAGCGTATGAAAATGACAGCGCGATTCTGCCCGATTTTTAGCCTAATTATATTTATTTGCATACAATATAGAGATGAAGCGTCCAATGAGTCACAATATTCGTATCATTTCCAACCATTTATTATTTTTAGTTCTATTCGCTGCAGCCCTAAAGGGATCATAATTTGTTTCCTTTCGAATGGCGGTACTCCTATAGTTTGACTCATATAAGTCAGAAGTGAAGGCTGGAAAGATGAAATACAAAGATAAGAAGAGGGAATGGGATGCTCTTGGTCATTGCGCAATCCCCCCTCAAGGGATCACAATCGTAAATCGTATATTTCATTGTCTCTTGTCGTTTTGTCGGGAGATGCCCAGGGTCCAGGGGTCGGCGAGAATGTATGATGCAAATCTTAGTAATGCGCGGCTTAGAAATACGTGCGCCTACATTTCGCCGCGCGCCTAACAGCCTGCGCCAGACTCTCGCCGTGCCATAGAAAAAGGTTTACTGCGTTGTGGCTTTTTCACCCTAATGAACGTGGTCCTCCATTCTTGGTTGAAATTACTTATTGATAATTTCGAATTATGACTTTTCTGTACCGCACATGAAGTGTATTCGGCTGTGTGACATGCTTGTAAGATTAAGCACTGCACGGAATTTGAACCCGGGTTGTATGGATCACAGACGAAAACGTAGGCTGTGCGCCACGGCGCTCCTAAACTCCTGATCATAATCAGGAAGGTGAATCTTATCAGAACTATGATTTGATTGATGAATGACTAATGAACGTATACAGTGGAATACCGTAGAGGTAAAAACGAGCATGTGACACATGACCTCCTTGACCCCCACTACGGTATGATTTATTGGGGATATATACAGAAAGACAAAGGATAAATAAAACAATAACTTGCTGGATATCAAGATAACTTATCATGTGCTGGGAATATATTGAATATGTTTACTGGCTCGCAAAAATGTCTAATACGTTGTATAAAAAGTTTATATAATGATTGTTAGGTGCACTGAAGCTCTTCCTATGCGCCGTCCTTGACTCGGAAAATTGTTATTCTGACTGGATTTTAGTTTCTGTTTCCAGTTTCCATTTCCAGTTTCCAGTTTCCTATTTTCCAGTTTCCAATTTCCATTTTCTCATTTCCAGTTGACGGTGGCTGGTCTTCATGGACGTCGTGGATCGGAGAGTGTCTGGTCGACTGCGCTCTCGTCAGTCGGACAGTCAACGAGGGGAAGGGACTTCCTCAGCAGAGAAGAACCAGGACATGCAACAATCCAGCACCACTTAATGGAGGTTAGCAGGATCTAGAATATTAGAAGCCAAATCATAGACGACAACATACATTAGTAACCCCCTGTACCATTTCAAGGATCTTAGCATGCCGTAGATTATAAGTACAAACAGGAACCGAATCTGCGGAAACGGTGCAGTGGGGTCTAAGAAAGCATCAAGGAAATCTTGGAAAAGCATATGATAAGCCGTATGCTAATTTTGTACGATTGCCGTGGAATCGTAGCAATACAGCTTATCATATGAACCGAGCATTTCGCTTTAAAGCGAGCCGGTTTTGGAAACGCATCTCAAATATCAGCCATTCTTGTGCAGTTATGCTAAAAGGGGTCTATTGGGGTCATATAGGAAAGAAGGGAGTATTCGATGCGTTTCAAAAAATTTCGCTTTAAGCCTCTTAGTGATCAGTCTTGTACAAGATGTATGCTTGCTTTATGAGAACATGTAGCTGTAGACTTTGCTTCTATGAGCCACCTTACTATAGCACTACAACTGTATTCTTCTCAGGTGCCTACTGTACTGGTGTGGAAGAGGATTGGCGTATATGCGACACTCTGTGTAGAGTGGACGGTAGATGGGCACAGTGGGCCGAGTGGAGTGATTGTACTGATCAATGTACACAGGTTAGTTCTTATCATTAGCAAATTGCTACTTGAATCTTGCCACTAGAAGAGATACCTGGGCACTTGTTTTCTCGCTTTCCAAAAATCGCTTTGCCTTACGGTAACAGACTGAGCAATTCGTATCCTTAAAATATGGTGGATACGGCAAATACAAATCTTTTATAGTACAGAGTGGGCAGTCTAGTAAACAAATTCCCTAATTCCATAACAGCCGATTACTGAAACGTATCTTGGACTTGGAGGTATGTTACAAAACCGGTTGTTATATCGCTTTAATATTCGCTTGTATTTCAGACCCGTACAAGGGAGTGTAGTGATCCTCCACCGCTGAATGGAGGGAGAAGCTGCACTGGACAACGCATTCAGACAACAAATTGCACTTCAAGGTAGGGTAATGGTAATAAATAAATAAATAAATCGTTTACTCATCAATAATGTGCCCTTTTCTCAATGGTGGTTTCTACGGTGGCCTAATGCCTAAGCCAAGAGCCTGACCGTGTGTTGAAGAAAATGAAAAGTAATGAGTCTACTTTGTTTGATAAAGCTCATCTCGCATAAAATTTGCCTAATTCCTGACAGCATCGCATACCCTGTAGGATTGTGTATCGCATTAGCTAAATAACACTATACTCATGTAATAAACCTGTATCCGACAAATTTTAGGATTTGTCCCCAGCGTGTCGCACCGATGCACCCGCTCTCGGGGCATGAGTGGGCAGTCTACGGTGGTCTGGGGAGTGTACTCCTCCTACTCGCTGTCATAGTCGTACTCTGCGCCGCTCTTCTATGCAAGAAGAATAAGAATAAGAAGGAAACTGGGAATATCTACTACGCTGATAATGATGGTAAGCGTTATTGGTGATAAGGAGGAGGTTTTTCTTGAACAAATCATTTTTTTTCATTTACCATTGAACAAGGACAAACGATTTCGTTCATTGGAGGACTTGGTTCTATGAACTCCAAATAAAGGCAAAAAGGTATAAAGACAAATTCAGACTCCAATAGATCAATAACTAGGCTATAGTAGTGTTGAGTAGCTTTCGTAGTTACAACTACACTGCAGCAAATCGACAGGCACAGTACTTGACGAAGTAAATTGGGTAGATTGCACTGTACCAAAGGTTGAACGTCTGCGAACATTTTGTCAATGTGCGAGTCATAGAGAGCAAGGACGTCTTAACAAAGTATATATTTTTTTGTTTCAGCTCACGTACGACGCGTTCTTCTCGACCAACAACAGACAGCTTTGCTCGGAGATTTTATTAAGGTTTGTGTGAAACCGAATGTTTATTTTGAAGAGAAAGGCCGACTAAATAACAACAGTCCTTTATTTTGTAAGCAAATAAATCTAATTAGACGGGATGTCTTCAAATCTCCCCATTTTTCCTTATACATATCCATTGTGCTTCCACAGAAGACAATAACACTGAGATCCTCATAAGTTCATTATCATTTTACACGGCCCTTTTTATATACAAAGTAGCTCGCGAACCTTGGATAATGAATTAGGAAGTACGGTTGTATCCTTATTAATATTGATTAAATTGATTAAATTCCAGATTGGAAATGGTTCCGAATATTTTGTCCCTTCAATACATCCCTCGACTACACTGCGATCGGCTGCAACAAGTGCCTACTCGGCTTACGCGGTGACTAGGAACGCTGGTAGGGGATAGTTACTTATTCCATCAATACATAAAACAATCAATCAAATGAATGAGCACTACGCTCTCGAATCTTATTCAACATTCTTGTAATTTTTTGAAGGGCAATGCTAGCCTCCTAGCGCCGTACTTTTGTAACATGTCATGTGCTGGGAAATTTCAGATCCATGTATAGTATTGTATGCAAATTATGTGCTCTTCTGGGTATCTCCAGCATAGCATGTAACATAGGGTAACGTACATGGGAATGCAGTTATTGATCATCCGGAACAAACCACGTGCCATACCGCTTTAACATTGTCGTTTTAGTTAAACGTTGTTCAGGTTCTCGTGCTGCCCTGATCGGCGACAGTGTTTCGAGCAGTTCATCTGAACGGGGTCGGAAGACTCTTCTCGTTTGTCCGTCACAGTGTTCTGAAGATGAAAACTATGTCACTTTATACGACGTTATGCCTGAACAATCGGAATCTCTCGAACAGACACAGTCTATACTTGCAGCTCAGGTGGATTCGGCTGGAGCAATGCTACAGGTAGAGAGAGAGAGAGAGAGAGAGAGAGAGAAGTAGGGATGAAAGAGGTAATGGATGGAGTGCGGAAGAGAAGGAGGGGAGAAAGAGTTATATAGCTAAAGAGTGTAGAGAGAGAGAGAGATCGGAAAGAGATGGTGGGAGATATAACAAAGAGTTAGACATATGGTTGTTTTAGATGCGAAACTGTGGAGCGTCTGTCCTGGTTCCTGAGGAGGCTCTCGACGAGGAGACCATGATATTCCTCGCTGTTTCCGAGCAAAAAGTCCACCGCCCACCGCTGCCACGTAAGATACAGTTTTCACTGTTTATCAAATTATTATTTCCTCACCCAAAAACTCCTGTGTCTAGTTACCTTCTGAGTGATATGCTCAGCGCAGCGAACCTGCATACAACATGTAAGCTGTCAGTGGGTAGCTAGCTCTCCACTGAGGCGAGTATAGTATGTGTAGATGTCTATTTTATAAGGCATCGGGCTGCTCATGAATCCGAGCTTTGGAATGGATTGCCGCGTTTCGAATCAACATCGCATTTTTGTTGGTTCGAGTAATGCTCATTTCTCCTCTTTTTCAGCCGATGAGGTCTGTCTCTCCCCCGTTGTGATGTTCGGTGAATGTGCCGGGGAGAGTTCCCCAGTCTCCCTGAGGAGGCCAGTGATTGTGTCGGTGAAACACTGTGCGGCCACTTTCCCCAGGGACAATTGGACATTCAGTGTGTGGGCCGATGAGGGATACGGATGGAAAAGGGTATGGGATTTCTTATATGTTAATCTCTTTCAGGCTTTTTCGGTTTACTATACCTAGAAAACGAAATTTCCTGCCCGTGATTGTTACCCCATTGATGGGTCAAGTTTTTTCCCGCGCCCGAACATAATTTGAGCTAGCACATGACAATTTGTACGCTGTGCACCGATCACTTATCAATTACATAATTTGTGCTCTGCAGACCGAGTACATCGAAAAGCACATGCAATACCGCTTTAAAAATAAGAGCATGTGGTCTTCTTCAGGCAGTTCGACAGGGCGAAGAGACGTTGAATACCACTGTACATTTGCATGTGGAAAGTGGGAGTAGCGGGAAGTTTGGATGGAGTCACGTGATGACGGAATCATTTGGAAGGTATGGTACTTATTTGCTGCTTTAAATTTCTGACTTTCATGATGTTTCATTGCGGGGATATTTGTCTTCCGTCTTTAAGGACTAGTTGTATTACTATCGCGACTACTTCAACGGATTTTCGCAAGAGAGGAAAAGGGGCAATATTCTCGTGCAACGAAGAAACTAGATAATAGAAAAAAAAAGACATCAGTGATGCCTGGGTATACAGTTATCCCAACATTCGTTGCAACAACCAGGTGTTACTCCGCTTCGCTTTTCAATCATGAACATATCATAGCAGAATTAACTTCAGAATAGTTCTATCGGGACAACAACGTCGGCCTTCTCTTCCTCCAGCCAAGAGGGTCCATATTGCATGTTATGCATCACACCAACAGGTGATTTATTTTTTTAGTTAAATCAATTTTAATCGTTTTTATTTTAAGTCCTTATTATTATTTTCTCAATCCGCCCTTTGATTAGTATATTCGGTTTAAAGAAAAAACGATCTCCCTCTGCGTTAGCAATCAATTCTCTAATTTTCTCTATATTCTCTCATTCCTCTATCCCTATAACTCAATTTCCTTTTTGTATTCTCTCCCTATAGCTATATGTATTCTCTCTCTCTCACTCTCTCTCTCTCTATCATCTCTCACTCTATTCCTTCTGTCTTTCTATTCTCTACCTCCTCTCTATTTTCAGTCGTCCGGTGACTTCGACCTCCGTGTCTACTGTGTTCCGGAGACGGGCACCGCAATAGAAACCCTCCGTCAGCAAGAAGAAGGAGCATTATTATTAGGACACTCATCACATTTTGTAATGCAACCAGAAGGCGACCTCTGCTTTTGTCTTGAGGACATTTCACATGGATTCAACACAAAGGGACCTCCGCTAGTGGTAAGTTACCGTGGTTACCTGTATCAGGCTAGGTAGTGCCCCTAACCTTAACGGTATTCCTAGCGATCGTAGCTTAGCTATATTATTTCTCTCTCGAAGCGCTGTAACGGGCAGAGTGAGAGGACTGTCAGGTTCCTTGTCATATCGCTTGCTGTAGTGTTTGGCATATCCTAATGTACGGAGCTCCACACACAACCTACTTTATATTTACATCTATTCAGGAAATTCCTAGCGCACACCATCAATGGTGCGCCCAAAATGGACTCCATTGTACGATATCGATTGATTGTGAACAATCAATAACAATGGAACAGTTCGAGGGTAAGGAACTTTTTTTTCTTACACAAGCTCGCTAGGGCATTATTTATAGAAACCTGACCATACTGTATGTAGTTTGACGGTACAGCCGTACGCACATACTGTATTGCACTGTAGTATTTATTAGTATACCGATTACCTATTAGCATAGTTACAATTCTCGAATTATAAGCTATTTTATTGCAGATTTTACCTACGAAGTCTCACAACTGTGCAATTTCTAGCTAACATTTCATATTATATGTATCAATTGTTTCCAGGTCGCCTAGTCGTCTACCAAAAATCCAATAGTGCCGAGAGACACGTGATCAACCTCCGTCTCGCTGATGAGTACGACATGGTGGAGGGAAGTGTCACCGGGGAGGACAAGGTGGTCAGTGGGGAGTTCCTGCTCCCGCTCCCGATCAAACAAGCCCTCGCCCAGCTCCTCGATCCACCCACAGACTGCTCCCGAGACTGGCGGGCACTCGCCAAGAAATTGAAATACGACCGATATGTTCAAGTGAGTGAATGTGATTTCCTGTGGTTTCAAGTGCTATGACACGTTATTTCACAGCACACGAGTATGGAAATTTCTTTCCTTTCCATTTCCGACCCAACATTTGGGGTTTAGGCTTTAGGATGATGATTCAAGCATACAAATACCTTACCTTACCTTACCTTAGATACCTTAGAGATCCATCTTCAGCAGCTTGAGCAAGTTGCGTGGATCTCTGCCTTCCATTTTCTTCTATCGTGGGCAATTCGGCTCCATACGAAAGCTCGAATTACTAGCCTAAGGCTTAGGCTTGAGATAATTACATATATAAAAAATTAAACCTCATTCTTTCAGTTCTTCGCTACTCGTCCCGGTTGTTCTCCCACTTCCCTTCTCCTTGATTTGTGGGAAGCTTCAGAAGCCGGATCCACCCGTGCTGTACCAGATCTCCTGCAAACCCTTCGAATAATGGGACGTCCGGACGCCGTCGCCCTCCTGGACCAGCTACTACCTCAGCTACCGTATCCCCTTTCACCCTAATACAGTACATTAAAACGGTATAGCACGTGGTTTGTGAAAAATTTTCCATTCTGTGCTGCGACTGTGCAGGTAAAGTCGAAATGCAGTTATCTAGCGTACGTTCAAAAACCAAGTGCCGTACCGCTTTATTGAGAGTTCCAACAGAATATATTGATTGGACCACAGTAGATTATTATTCGAACCTCTAGTCACCTCTATAATCAGTATTCTTAATTGACTAATTGTATATCTAATCAGTATTCAGTAATTGCCCATTAATTTTCCAATTAATAAGTTGCCTTCATCTGTGATATAATGCATCCAGTGCCAGCTTAGTGTCTCCTCAGTTATTGATTTATTGATTTTTTTAAACATTGCCAAATGTATAAGACTCTAGTTTTCCTAAAGGGTCGGCTTCATAAGTAAAACCGCCGTAGAATTTGATTCCGTCCTGTTTCTGTCCCCACTAAATGTAACAAGTAAACAAGTAATCTTGTAAACAAGTACATGCAAAATGACAAAACCATTGATCTCCTTATAAATATAAAAATTTACCGTATCTAACTGGACGCTATCGTAGTGATAAAGTAGAGTCACTGTAATTTCTAGTTTCAACAAAGTTTGGTCGTTTGAAACCGGTATTTTCGTTTATTTTTTATTATATTGTGTTCATATATTCTTCGTTAAGAATCCCGAATTAGATCCGTGGATTCGGTTTTTTATGTAAATATTCCCTACTAAATTGTACAGTGGTGGGTATCTTTCTTGCACGATAAGCTTGAAACTAACCTTGATGGATCTTCCCCAGAGCCCATCTTTCATCTAATATAAGGAATTCTAATGAACCTCCTTATCAGACACATTCACAACTATATGATATCCACCTACTTACCTTACCTTAGATACCTTAGAGGTAAGGTAAGGTAAGGTCACTGGATATGATTCACAACTATATGATATCCACCTACTTACCTTACCTTAGATACCTTAGAGGTAAGGTAAGGTAAGGTCACTGGATATGATTCACAACTATATGATATCCACCTACTTACCTTACCTTAGATACCTTAGAGGTAAGGTAAGGTAAGGTCACTGGATATGATTCACAACTATATGATATCCACCTACTTACCTTACCTTAGATACCTTAGAGGTAAGGTAAGGTAAGGTCACTGGATATGATTCACAACTATATGATATCCACCTACTTACCTTACCTTAGATACCTTAGAGGTAAGGTAAGGTAAGGACACTGGATATGATACCCGCCCACTGACAATGAGAGTGAGATTTTTTCTCATTTTCTACCACATTGCCGTGCCTCGCTTACAGCTCATTCGCTATTTCATTTAAATGAAAAATAAATAATATTTTTTATCATGGTTTAATACTTGCATTTGATGTGATAATCGAAACATACACAAAGAGACAAATTACTTATTACGACTAATATAAATAATAAAGTCAATAATTAGTATAATATACATATCATCTTAGACAACAAGCACACGCTCCGTAATTTACAAGAAAGGGCTATAATACACACACAGCTTCCTACAAGAAAACTACCCCCAAAGCCTCAAACACTCAAGCTCACTTACGTATGGCATACTGTAAAAATTTGTAATGCCCGATCGACAATCGCTCACATCACAAAATTCACAGAACAAGTAATTTTCTCCAATAAAAAGCTAAAATCAAACTTTATTAATAATTAAGATACGTATACAAAATTCAGAGAATAAAGCTAGTAATTTTCTCAAATGAAAAAAGTTAAAATCAAAACTTAATAATAACCTCCTGTTCATTTCTTCCATCCACTGTTAATTCCTTGTTTCTCACAAAGTTCAGCCCACTTGTCTACCACTCCCTCCGGGTCCTTTTTCCAACCCTCCTGAACAGTTGATATATTATATATCGTTTTAGTTGATAGATTTATAGTTTTCATGGAGTTCATAAAGCGATATCGCACGTGGTTTGAAGCGTACACTGGGCATGTTATAGGCAAACTGCTGTGGTGTTATTGGGGCACAGAAGTTTGCATAAATCCACGGATACGTTTCAAAATCGCGTACCATACCGCTTTGCCGGTGAATACAAAAACCATACTCACCTCGACGTGCTTCCTGATCTCGTCACTAACCACCTTCCCCTTGGCATCCACGAGTCGGAGAGCGGGAATGGTCTTCACTCCATATTTATCCATGAAAGCTCTAGAAAGTCAAAATAAATTGATACAAAGTACAAACTCAGCCGACCACCATTTCTTGCCTAAATTCTACGTAGTAAACTTCGGCTTCTGCTTGGAAAACGAAAAGCCCAGTGGTGAGTGGTCGTTTTTTGTTGATTATTTAAACGCGAACACATCAACGTAAACTCATAAAATAAAAATGAATCCTAATAGCTTTCAATTCCCACTTCACGTTCTCATCTCCAAAGGGGACATACTCCCAATCGGGCAGTTTTCTCTCATAATAGTCAAGTTGGTCCTCCTCAGTCTTATCTCTCGAAACCCACACAATGTGCACATCGCGATCCTTTATCGTGGAGTGGAATTTCTGAATCGGAATCGAATTAGTTGAATTCCCAAAGAAAGCAACAATAATTTCGCTTCTACATCCCACTAAAAATAACAAATACGGTTCGTTTCTTTGATGAACTCCTATAAATTATATAAAACACCGTACTATCATACTCCTCCTCTGCCAAGAAAAGCTGGAATGGTTAGTAGAATTCTATTCCATGTTATTTTTGGTAGTATGTAAACCGTGAAATATTACCGTACCGCAAGCTTGGGCGTCAGTTGACGACAGCTCGGACACCAGCCAGCCGAGAAGTAGAGGATGACGGGCTGAAATGAACATATACATATACTAGCCATAAGCTTCTCGACAAACGCACACGCCACTCACCTCTAGCTGGCTCAGACCATCTACGGAGACTGGTACAAATTAGCATATTTGAGTGACCACATATCCCCAATAAAATGTTTCGGCCCGCAACCAAATCTAATTTACGCCGTGACGTGCTTGAGTGAGTTACGTCATGTTTTATAATTTTATACTTAGCTTTGGTGTACTTTTTTTTCTTCAACGTCTAGTTTGACTTCAATTACCAGTTCTTTTCTTTTGACCGCCATCACAGCAGATGAACTAATGAGGATGCGGGACACACATGGGGGTTACGCAATGGAAACACTTGGCCATTAGGGTAAGTTCCGGGGCGCTTAGCTTAGGGAGGGACGTAGAGAGATAGGGAGGGAGGGAGAGGGAGAAAATAGGAAGAGAGGGAATAAAGATAGGGAGAGCGGTGGGGAAGCGAGATATACAGAAAATTCCTCAAAACTTGATCGGCGATCTTTCATTTACGCACATCGAATGGAATGACAAAAGTAATCTTTTCAATTCCAATCAATTAAGGGCGCGTTCGGGATTGATTTTCCGAAAGGAAACTCGGCCAAATCCTCGTTCGGGATGGACAGTTTGGAAACGTTCCAATGCTTGGAGAAAACAAAAAAATACAGTATGAATTAGCTTGCGAAAAACGTTTCCCGCGCATTTTTTTCAAATTTTCCATGCTAATTCATACTGTATTTTATGTTTTCTCCAAGCATTGGAACGTTTCCAAAATGTCCATCCCGAACGACGATTTGGCCGAGTTTCCTTTCGGAAAATCAATCCCGAACGCGCCCTGAACGAGAAACGTTGAAATTCAATATATAAACCAAGGCCGCCGATACAATTTACATATGAAGTGGAGCATTGCATGACTATATAAAGAGTTAATTATTATCTTTCAAATTTCAAACGAACTCAAAAAACGCCACGACCGGGCACATGGACGTAGGTTAATTCACAACCAATAAAATACGCATATGCTAGGGGTTTTTAGATGTTATCTAACAAATAAAATAACTACACACAAGAATAGCAAGAATAGGGACTCAAAGTCAGGACAGTGTAAAAATTAATCAATCAACAATAATTAATTAATCAATATCCTCATCCCATTTTCAGGCCTTCCCTCCCCGTGAACCTCCCTGGTTCACCGAGTCCAGTCCTCCAGTCCTCTTCTCGAACAATCAACTCGTTCCCAAGGTTCAGCCCGAATTTGAATCCTACTCCAAAGGATACGAGGACGGATTCTACGATGCACAATGGAGACATGTGGATGCGTCGAAGACTGGTGATCACTTATAATGACCATTCGCACTATTTTATTAGATACACATAATTATCTAACTATGTGATCTGTGTAAGAGAGATATAGAGAGGGAGAGAGAGAGACCAGTGAGAGACGTGTACTTATATTGAGCATCCACAATTTAGACTGATTTCGCTAGATATGTGTGGTAGTGTATTAATGCCTGGTGCCTGGTGACCCATGGCAGAATTACGATGCCTAAAATCCTACTGCAGACAAGCCCCGATTCCTCTCCAATACTGAGCGTCGATATGCTACCTCGCAAACCCATAAAACGAACGGATCCGACTTCAGCATACCTAAGACGTTCTAATTCAGAGGAGCGAGCCGTCGAACTGGATCCCGGCTTCTTCGTAGGTGTAATGGACTACGAACCACAGTCTCAGCCTCAGTCACATCAAAGGCTTGGACAAGTTCAGCGTCAAGGTCTGATATTGTTTCTCCACTTATTTGTTGTACTTTTTTTGTCGCATACACAACTTTTACTTTAATACTGTTGACTTTCTAATAATAATTTATTACGCACACATAAAATTCATGAGAAAAATATATGCAACGTACAGTTTTGTCGAGTAAAGCAACAGTCAACAGTAGCACAAATACAAAAATGAAGAATAAATAAAGTGACACATTATACAGAAATCTATGAAGCTAAGTGCGGCATTTATTAAAGTATTTATATTTAAGGTCTACCCGATCCACACCCGCAGTCTCCCATCTCCTCGCTCTACATCCCACCACAAATCACCGAATCTCAATATATCCTAGACAGAGCTGGTATGGTCACGGCCGAGGAGCGTATCCCACAACAACAACTTCGTACACAATCGGTACCGCGTGGTAGGACGAAAGCCTTACAGACCAAGTCAAGACCATCGAGCAGACGCTCCCATAATTCTCCGCTACGTAAAGACACATCGGACCAGAATCCCTACCGTCAATACCGAAGTGGTCCCGTCTACGAAGCAGCCGGTCGAATTCCCGGGGTTACCTACAGTCAGTACTGCGATGACAGACAGACTTCTGCACACAATTTCAATAGCAGAGAATCCCAGAACCAGAACTATGAAGACAGACAGACTGGTGGACAACGTCTCAACACCAGATCCTCTCAACAGTCATATCAAACAAGCCAGCAAGTTCCACCAAATCATGGAGGCACTCATAAAGCAGTACCTCAGTACGGAGCCAACCAATCGCCAGATCACAGCGATTCCGGTCGCGAAGAACCAGCTCCTGCTCCTCAAAAATCTCCCTCTGATAGTCGTCTCTCAGCCGGAGAAGAGGGTGAAGCTCCTCGACCTCCAAATCGACCTTCTTCTCGTAAACTCCGCAATCGTCAGTTCAAACCAGTAAGCATCGGTCGGGTTCGAACATCCGACGAAATCAGTGACACCGAGAAAGACGAACGCAAGGAGCAGCTCAACAATATGCAATCCGACAAGGAGCAAGCAAGTGTTAGTACCAAGGGTGAACGGGAGGTGAACATTCTGGGTAAGGTGCTCCCCACCACCTACACGCAGGAGACCATCCAGCAGGTCGACCACCAAAGGGAGCAGAAGGAAGAAGTACAAAGAGTAGAGCAGGCCATTGTGGAGTCTTTTCGACATGAAAAGGAAAAAGAAGCCAAGACGACGCCAACGCCGGACGGAGCAAACGAAACGAATAAGGCCGGTGAGATAATTTTTCAAAAAAAATATATAATAATTTATTTATAAATATTAGCTAATTTTCTTTACATAATTTATATTTGTACCTGACGGTTTAACGCATACACATATATAAAGCTACCGTTCGGACTGGATATGTTTTGATCAACACCCAGGGACCACGTTCGCCTATATAATTCAATAGAGTATTATGGCTAAGCATTTCTACATTTTATTTTACAACAGCCTCTAAATCCTGCTTAAATTCCTACAGGACCTGTGATTCCCGAAAGGAAGAAGCGTGGTGGATATGAGACGAGTGAGAAAGTCCTTGGCAATGGGTCGGAGGTGAAATTTTGCAAATCTTAACGAAATAGAGAGAGATGCCAGTACACAGAGAGATATGCCACTATAGAGAGAGAGAGACCAGTACAGAGAGAGCGAGAGCGAGAGAGAGAGACCAGTACCTGAGAGAGCGAGAGCGAGAGAGAGAGAGAGAGTGAGAGGAAGAAAGAAAGTAGAGGCGCTAAGTTCACACCAACGAACTACCGTATGACTACACACCATTTCAGGGCGACATCGAGCAACATCGCAAAACGCTCAATTCTGTCTACTTAATGGACTACAAGTATTAACCAATAGATATTCCAAGAAAATTAAGCCCGAACTCTAAAGAGACCTTACAATTACTCCAGAATTACATACTGTGAAGGCATTAAACAATTCCACAAATCACACAGTGACTTATTAAATAAAACGTTGCGCTTGCAAAGTATCTCTAAGTCAAGTGTCATCATAAAGTATCACAATTCACAATCAGCTCGGTTTCCGATAACTGCCACTTTTTGAAAAGAGTGACGAACAACTGAATTCGTATGTATTTATGCTCAGAGCTCGGATTGATTAAAGGGAGAGGCCCACGAGAAAAAAGCTTTCCTCAATTTACTTGCACAGAATGTCCGGAATTTCAGAAAGGTTACTGTGAAAACCGCATTTCTTTGCACCTACAACTCACAGAGTTATTCCCCGGCAAACAGTTCGGCCAGGTACCGTAGCCAGCAACGTCAAAATACGTTTATACGGTTTATATCCGTCCCTTAGCATTCTTCCTCGACATAATAATTGTTAAACGAATGAAGAACTACCTACGATTGTAAGTAAGCGTTTTCAGTACTGTAATGCCTAAAAGCGCAAAAATTGCTTCTGACTACGGTACCTGGCCGAACTGTTTGCCGGGACATAATTCTGTGAGCTCTAGGCTTCGAGCAATGGGGTTTTCACAGTAATATTTCTGAACTTCCGGACATTCTTTACAAATAAATTGAGGAAAACTTTTTTATCGTGGGCCTCTCCCTTTAAGCCCGATTTTTTATTCTAATCATAGTCACTTGCATATAATGACATACTACACGGGAATCCAGTGATCCAAAATCCGTTTCAAAAACCAGCGGTTATACCGTTTTAAATAAAACATCTGGTCAATTGATCTATCTAAGACCTAGGGTACGTGGGTCAAGCGCAAGGGTGCGCGATAAATGTACAATTCCAGTTGGCCACCACCCCATGCCGCATTTTCTTAGGATCAATGCGCCATCTCTTCGCCGCGCACCTCTTTCCCGCCTAAGGTGCGCGGCACAAGCGCGAGTGTCATCCATTTGAGTTATTCTACAGTAGTCTCCAAAACCTGCTCCTCACCTGATCCTCCTTAAAGTAGTCCTTCGGAAGGTCTCCATCAACGCCCCTTTTACGAAGGGGAACCGATGAGAGGAAGTGCGCATTGCGAAGAGACGGAGAGAAGCCAAGACGAGATAGAGACTGCAGACGAGACAACGATGGACCCAGGATTGTCATTCTGAAAAATGATCATTTATTTATAAAATAACATCTCGCTGAAAACCACAAACATTAACATAATAGCCTATAGAGCCGGTATATAATGCAGGGACTGGTATACGGTATACGTATACTGTATACATACCCATACGTCACCATAAAAAATAGCTAGAAAATGGCGACAGTTCAGGAGCTTCATCTTCATGAGAATCTACTTCTGAATTAAGCAAATAATTTCCAACAAGTACATTTGTTTTTCTCAAAATCCTAACCATGCTACTTTACTTCATGTCTTTAGTTCAACTAAAATGCAGTACGTACTCACCACTAAAATATTCTAGGACCCCTAACAAAAGTTAGTTCTACCAAATTACTCGTTCACGTCTAAACCAAGTAGTAAATACTCATGTCTTAGATGTATTCCTCCACCCTTTCTACTTTCTACAGACTTCGTCAACTATTACATTGTTATGTGTTGCAGTCAAGTGCCCACTAGAGTAGTCGGGAAGACCCTTGATTGACCAACAAGAATTATTCCGAGTAGAATTGGACACAAGGCACAAAAAGGGGACCAACTAGAATATGCGTATCGGAACATGAATGTCCATCGGAACATGAGTGAATGTTTTTAAATTACGTCGATTCGACTTCACATAGTACTCTTGAAACATGATGCAAAAAGTGGACCAACTAGAACGTACATGTTTATAAAAATCCCTTTCAAGTACGGTAATTTACCGGCTCAGCAATGCAAGTAATTGTTCCAAAATGACTAACAATAAGAATTCGATTTCCAATACCACACATAAAAGATACTACTAGTACTTGCATTTTAAATACAGTTCTGTTTCAGAAATATAACTATACATACGGAAAGCTTGTACGCATATCAGATGCAGCATTATGAGTTGTAAGCGTACGATAAAGTTTGACATTCAAATTATAAGTGGGTAGGTATTCCAAATTGATTGTAACACCATAACGCGATCAAAACGCAAACGAACTGAGTGCAAGTTTACTGGACCAAACGAAAGTTCAATAACAAACAACAAAAACACAGACACACAAAAGTGCAAAATAAAATGACGAAATAAAGAACTTTGCTTAAAAATATTCTACGACAACAATATGTACGAGCAAAACAAAGGCACTATTAGTGCTTAACCTAAGCTGCACTTTCAAGTGAATAGCCCTAGGTGACAACCACAGTGTACAGTAATACTGGTTACGCTCAGTATAATTAACTAGGCTAAGCTCATAAAATAATAAACCAGGGATCTAAACCAGATATATGAGTCCTTTCGAAAGAGCGGTTCACCGAAAGAAACTAGGAATTAGGAATTCAAATAGCCTAGGACACGAACTTAACAAAACATAATATGTAAATCCTAAGTGATCAAAACGGGAACTGATTACAGTACTTTACTCCAGAACGAAACATTATTTCGTCATAGTTTTGTCACAAACCCTACTGATAAAAGTAGGCTAGCTAGTATGGTATTTGGCATCTATTCTGTCAATAAAAACACTAAGTGACAACTCATACAAATTGGATAATTGCTAAATTTACGACAAATCGACTACGACTACCCAAGAGTCGAGTACACAGTACACATAAGAGTCGAGTTCTTTCAATTATTGCGCTTACTGACATTCTTAGCTAATTTGAAGATGTGTCACAAGTAACAAAACTTCATGTGTATCAGGTGACACCAGGCGTGTCAAAGGCATATTCACGTGTCAAGGCGTGTCACAATCTCTCCAACCGGTCCTTTATCAACTCATAACATGCTTGATTACATCTCCGTGCCATTACCAAGGGACTGTCACCTGATCCATTCTGCGCGCTCAAATCGATTCCTACAACGAAATGCAAAAAAATGATACCTCTTGTTTCTGGGCCTCATAAACAGTAAGTGAAACATCTTGCAAATCTAGCTACAATTGGACTTAACCAAAATCGTCCTTATATATAGACTTTAGGGCGAAACGGCTTACACATTATATGCGGAATTTTTTTTAATAAAATAAACAAACCTGCAGCTTCGACCAGGTAGCGTACGGTATGGAAGACATCCTCGGGTTCTTCCTTTGAATTCAATGCAACGTGGATCGGCTGAAATGAATTGATGAAAAACAAATGCTACATAAACATAAACTAATCATGGAGCATACACCACACCTTATCGTACAAAAAGTTCGACGTAAGGACGTAAGGCTCTAGTCCGAACGATAATTAAAAGGTGTAGTATTAAATCAAGACCAGGATCACCTAACATACTATGACGCTCTTCTAAAGAAAACGAGCGCATTGCTGCATATAACAACAAAGCAAGCAATATGAAGTTACGACATCACAAACACCAAAGCTGAAGATGTACCAAGTTTCCTCCTTTGCTCACAGCATTCACATCGGCTCCGTGACTGATCAAAAATCCAACAGCACCCACTTTTGCCCAATTACAAGCTGAATGAAGAGGGGTCCAGCCTTCCGACGTCCTAAAAATGTGTTTCAATGAAAGGGGAAATAGAAAACTTGCTTCAGCAATACTGTATTTGTAAGTACCGTAAAGACACAACGGACGAACAGACAGACGGGTGACGGAGAGAAAGGGTTCTAAAGAAAAGGCACTAACCTACACTTCAGTTCAACTTGCAGTTCGCGTTCACACCTCAGTCCTTTTTGGAAAACAACAAACACCAGGTGCGGCATACTAGTGGCGTAAAAAGTTTCAAATATAAACCCTACTTGGCCTCAATAGAAGATCCATTGTCCAATAACAACTTGGCCATTTCCACGTGTCCTTCATAACAGGCTCGATGCAGTGCGGTATAATTGTCGACGTCGCGGTACTGAAGAAAGTTATAAGCAATTCGTCTTGATTAACATTTCAAACTACAAACCTCATTCGAGCTCAACTTTGCTCGAGTTCAACCCCAATCCGCAAATCGTAGAATTAAAGAACAAAACGACTCTAATCACTCATTCAACCGAGAATATTTAGCTCGCTTTCGTCACTATTCTAATAGAAATACAGTTTTATACATCAAAATGTATGCATAGCACTGCATAATAAAATCGCAGCGTACAAATACCGTGCTCGAAACATGCTGTATTAGCGATGCGTTAAACTCAAGTAATAATTTACAATATGTTCCGAAGGTGGTTCATCGGTTCGTCTCGGGTTTAAAACGATATAACCACCGGTTTTTGAAACGTATGCTGGACAAAACCGGCTGTTATCCGGTTATATAGCTTTACAATCCAAGCACTCACATTAACCGCATCTGGATTCTCTTCTAGCATCCGTTTCACTTTATCCATAGCATTCTCCTCTGCAGCAGTGAGAAAAGCTTCAGTTGCGCACTTCGGATCCTTCTCCAAAATTCCTGAACAAAAGGAAGAAAGATACTCCTCATCCGCATCACAGTTTACTCATTTCATCATGTTAATACAAACCAAAAATGTATTTTAAGTTTAGATATACAACGACTTGCGCTGGCGTAATAATGGAATTAATAGTACCATACATAACACATAGCGCTCCATGGTACAAACAAACAACAACACCAAAAATAAGTAAATCAACGAGAAACAAAAAACGAGTAAACTAAACATACCCTGTTCATCGTCTTGCCATGCCGACACAAACATTCCGTTTCTCTTTCCTTCATTAATAGTCTCTATCATTTCCTTCTGAATGTTTAAATGGTTAGCCGATTCAGTGGAATGGAAGCGCGCCTCATTCTCACCGTGACAGATGCAGTACGATAAGCAAGCCCTCTTCTTCTCTCCTCAACGAGATTTGAGGGACTATAGTTAGCTTACGGAAGGGAAGGCAATGCTTAACCATACACATACGATGCCAATAAATACGTAGAAATCCAGGTCGCGTAATTTAGCGGGGTGCGGGTTCGGGTAGCGGGTGTTAACTCATGCTATACCTGACGCCTGATGAGAAATGTGAATAAAGTATCTCTTTACCAAGAACCCTTACATCGAGTCCCATATCGTGCATCGCCTCATTCTGCATTTCATCGTATTCCTTATACTGTTCATCAAATGGATTCGGCTCTTCGTTCACTGAAATGAAGAGATTTTATTTCTGTATAGATTATTATGGCTGCGACCAGACCATTCAGATACCTGAGACCACCCAGGTTACTATATCGAGGAGACCACCCAGGTTACTATATCAGGAGACCACCCAGGTTACTTTACCGAAGACCACTCACATTACTGTACATGAGACCACCCAGGTTACTATACCAAAGACCACCCACCCAGGCTACTGCACCGAAGACCACCCACATTACTGCACCGGAGGCCACCCAGGTTAGCACGCCGGAGACCACCCAGGTAACCGCACCGGAGACCACCCAGGTTACCGTACCGGAGACCACCCAGGTTACCGCACCGGAGACCTCTCAGGTTACTGTACCGGAGACCACACAGGCTAGCGTGCCGGAGACCACCCAGGTTACCGTGCCGGAGACCACCCAAGTTACCGCTCCGGAGACTACCCAGGTTACTATACCGAAGACCACCCATGTTACTGTACCGGGACCACCCAGGTTAATGTAGGGAACAACCATTCCACGGTCCTTACAAGCTAACTTCCAACTCATTTACCTACATTTCACTACAGAATTCGATAAATATAATAATAAAAAAACAGTTATAATCCATCCATCCTGCCGATCTCTATAATCAAGCAAAAGAAATACAGTCTAACTTCAAACACTACAATAATTAGCTTCGTTCCACATCGACATTAAGACGGAAACTCACTTTTACTTACTTCTCGTAATCACGAAGATGTTTTCCTATTCAATAATGTGTTGAGTCGCGGACGATCTGCAACGAGGTCGAATAAGGTAATATTGTAATATACCTACTGTATGCTCACAGCTTATTAAATTTTACTAAAATAGTGAATACGGTAAAAGAGAAACAATAAAAATAAAAGAACAAAAAATAAAACCAAAATCAAGCATTATACTTGAAGGGAACAACCCAGCTAATTCAAAGAGTATAAGAAATACCAAGAAAATTATAAAAAATTTATTACTCTGAAAAAAAAAACCGTACTGTATCCTACCACACATAATTGTTATCTTGTATTAAATATTTTACACATACCTTCTCTAAAATTCTATAGGCTAAAATCATACTATATCAAGACCACCCTTCGTAAAATAAAAGCATCCTACTCTTAAAAAATCTCCTATTTCAAGCAAGCAAGCAAAAAATACAATATGGGCACTGAATTGGTCCTAAGCTACACCACACACATATACATACGTTGTACGATAGAAATTTTGATAATTAGCCCCTGGTGAATGGCATAAACCGCGCCGTCAATGAATTATACAATAGTCTAGAAACCTATTCACTTGTACAGTACATACTACAACTTGTCTCTGTGCAATGAATGGAGGAAAAAAAAGAAAACTTGAGCTTTACGCAACACGCAAATATTCGCCATTTACAGTACATAATAATTCCTATTGGTCAAATGTATAAAATCACTCTTTTGCATTTTATTAATTATATATATCAATCGTTCACAAATACTTTAATCCATGATAATAATTATGGCACTGCCACCGGCACTACACAAAGCGTTTCCACCAACAAACTAATAAATGAGGAACATCTAGAAACCAGAAGCACAATGGTTGGGTACAGTGCAGCATGAGCTCCAGGATTCACACATTCCATCTTCAAGGTGTTAACAAACAAACAAACACACCTCCTACTAGCGACGCAAAAATGCTCAGAAGGCTTAATTGGCCTTGCTCTAACGGAACGGGGACCACTTTCACTTTATTATTTACCCATATGTCTATCAGTGAGTTGGTGAAAATCCAACCTACGACTTCGTTTTATTCCCTCACGGGCCCTGGCCTCTTCGTCTACAGTAATCTAGCGTACTCCTCATCCGATGGCTCATCAAGTGGCTGCGAGAGGAGCATGAGTTGTGGATCGGAGAGAGACTGTGATACGAGAGCAAGGAAACGTCGCGCACTCTCGTCCGGGATAGCGCGTCCATCCATGCAAAGTGTTATTGTGAACCTGAAGAATAATGAAAATATCTAATACCTAGCAACCGAGTTCCTTTATCTTTAGACTAAAACAAATTTCAAACCAAGTGCACATGAGCAGGTCTAATGATTACGCTTAGTAAGGTTGGTAGGTGTAGGTAAGCGTCGCTTACGCACAGTTGCCGAAACCCTTATGAATCCCAGGAAGGACACTGAGACACGAGAACTTACTACGAGTCAGACAGCCACTACTGATGAGTATCCTTGGAACCAATATTTACTGTATTGTTATCAATGAGTGATACCATACCATGCAAATACGACTCAAGATCTCGGCCCTAGGTCAAATAACCGGGCCCATAGGCAAAACGTAAAACCTTCACCTCCACCCAAAGGTATCCCGAACTTAGGGACATACCGTATCACAATTATTACGGTAGCATACGGTACCGGTCGGTACCATTCTGTACTTTACCTTGTTACAGTACCATACTACCATACCTTGTCTCTGGCTCCAAGTCTCCATTCATCTCAACCTGCGGGCCGCCGACTGCAAGAATGGCCGCTTGTGGAGGATTGATGATCGCCGTGAAATTAGTCACCGAGCCAAACATTCCCAAATTTGAGATTCTGAAGAAGAAAAAAACGTTTTAAAAACAACTCCATCTCTATCTCTCTGCTCCTTTAATATGTAAAGGAAACACAAAGTTCCAGTTTCCAAAGAGAGTTTCTGCAATGCAACAAATGCAACATCATCAATAATAACCTCATAACCAGAGCGTCCGAAAAAAACGAATCATAGTCTAGTTTTGAAAAGGCATCAACTCAACTACAGACACAGACCGAACACTGCCACGCAGTCATGTTACTTAACAAGTAACGATGAATCATTTAGTTTTAGTACGCGTGTTATAACTAGCAGCAATTAGGTGATAAGAATTAATAGTTCAAGCTTGTTTTCCTGGTTTCGTAAGTTCAGCAACTAATCACACTGCTTTTGCTTTCCCAACTTTCCGAGGATCGAAAAAAAAACTAATTTGATGCGGGATACAAATCACAACTCGCCTCTCCCCCTCCCCTCACAGAATCAAATAGAGAAAATTTGATAACACCGCAACCAGACTATAAACTACAGGCTACAGACTACACCCAACGAGACAGCACATAAATGAACAGGTATAGAGGGTTATAGGAAGACGCTAAGAGAGAACATCAAACTACAAAGGGGTGGACGAAACAGATTTCCAAAGGGACGGGGGCTATAAATATAGAAAGGTCATAAGCAACGACTCTCTCAGTCACTCAACCTCAAGTTAAACATTAAACATGATATTTTTACTATTAATTCTGGCTCTACCGATTGTCGTGTACAGGTATGTGATACAATGTGACACGATTAATTGCCTATTCGCAAATATTTTTAAAGATATATAATATTAATTCAGAAACTAGCTAGGAACACTTCATGTAGGAACATTTCATGAAAAGATTAACGCAAAATACTTACATTTTCATTTACGCTTTCTTTTTGCCGTGAATGCATATAGATAATAGCTTCAGCTATTACTGGTGGCATGCCACATACTGGTCACGTCGCGGTATAAACGGACCACCTCCACGGCTATTCTACGGTAACTGGGATGGTTTGGACAAATTGGAGAGACCGGGAGTTCTTCAGCTTGCAGACTGGACAAAGGTAGGATATAAGATACGGACAAAATCATCTGCTGAACGATTCCGTCCACTTTTAAAAATAGGAACGTACTCAATATTTTCACTAACAGTGCTCTTCATGTCTCAAGCATGCTCATTTTATTCATAACAGATCTACGGCAAAGTCTACGGAATGTACGAAGGAACGAGGAAGGTTCTTGTGATCAGCGATCTGGAGATGCTTCAGCAACTCTTTCTCAAAAAGTTCGAGTACTTCTATGGAAGGAAGGTTAGGATATCTCATGATATTTACCACTAAAATAAAAAGGAAACCGAACAATAGAAGACCAAAACAATTGGCAATTTGACAATGGCAATTTGTCAAAATCGAACATCTTGACAATGACAGACCGACAGCTGACAAAATCTATTAACAAAAGAAGGTCGATAAATAAATTGACAAATGAGTTTTGGTGTTGCAGCACTTCCCAATGAACTCGAACGTGAAGAACGCAAAGCGAGTGCATGTCTTCAATGCAGAAGGTACAAGATGGAAGCGATTGAGAACGATCGCCAATCCCACATTCTCCGTGGGCAGTTTGAAGAAGGTTAGTGACACATAATGAATAGTTAATATTTAGAGGTGTTCTCACTTAGATGGTTTACTCACTTGGACTTGAAAAAAGCGCCAAGTAACCTAGCCCCTAGCCCCTAAAACCCCACCGGATGAAGATACACCACGCTAGGGCGGGTAACATACCAGCTGGTCATCGTATGTTGAAAGTTAAATACATTCCAGGTCAAACACACGGTCGAGGAAAGCGCTGTTCATATGGTGAACCTAATGTCGAAGCATGCCGACACCAACAAATCGTTCAACATTCACGAGTAAGTCAATCTGATGACAACGCTAACGTAGAGCACCCGAACCCGACTATCGACGAAAGCATGATTATCTCAATATATATCAAATAAACCACGATTCCAGATACTTCCAAGAGTACACTATGGATGTGATTGCACGTGTCGCGCTTGGACAGAAGGAGATCAAGCAGTTCAATAATCCTTACACCGAACTTATCAAGGCGGTCGGTGGATTTTTTAATATTTCAAATTTATATCAGCCAGCAACCTGAAACATTGATGATGACCTCTCATCTGATATTTTTGGTATGCAGCCTATTCGTTCGAGTTCGGTGGGCAGAAAGCGCTGAGATGAGAGTCCTGCTCGATTTGTTGTTGTTTGAGGGCAAACTACGAACTACGATGAGTGACAATAAAATACGCTTAAATCAACAGTAAGTAATTCCAGACATTCCTCCGAAGAATCGACAACATCCTCGTGCACAGTGTCAGTGCTCTACCATTGGTTGGGCCCGTAATAAAAAAGTTAGCCATGCTGACTGCTGAGCTAAGAGGAGTCAAGTTTCCTATTCTGATGCGAGCAATCGAACACGCAGTTGACGAACGAAAACAGCAGAGGGTATGTTGGATACACTACCCCGTAGTGCAAGTTGCAAGAAACAGTTCTCAACTTCCAAAATGATAAAGCACCCGAATGTGCATCACGTTCCCTTATATACTCTTGCTCATCAATGAACCAAAATCAATGGTCACGTGAACAACAAAGACTAAAATCGGCATCTTAGGCAAAGCTTCTCAGCTCTGGTCAGGTTCTCGACGAACCCGAAGACTTTATCGACTTGTTCCTCGATGCGGAAGCAGACACTTTGGATGACGGTGAAGAGGCGATTGACAGAGCGGCTGGTATCAAGGTAGGCTTCACATCATGCAGCTTAATCGCTCTGTAAACGGGAAAAGACGGCATAGTGCATTAGCGCATAGTTTTCCAAGTTAGAGAGGAGTAGCACCACGTTCAAAAATTCCAAGGTTGTGTTGTGGTCCCTGGTCCCGTAGACCATTTCTTCAGCGTAGTTATTACTCTGATACAACACTCCACATGCTCCAGTGAACCAACTAATATTCCCACCAAATTAGAGATTTTCAACAAAAACCCAGCTCGATAGTTAGAAACATAGAAACCGTCATATCTTAAAGAACCTCGAGGGGGAATTTAGAAACTAATCTCCTCTCCTCAATCAGGTTTCCCGAAAGCTAAGCACGGACGAGATCGTGGCTCAGTGTTTTGTGTTCCTGCTGGCCGGCTTCGACACCACCGCGAATTCTCTGGCTTACGCAGCTTTCCTTCTGGCCAAGAATCCGACAGTCATGAGCAAATTGCAGGAGGAGATCGACGAATTCTGCACAGAGGAGGTAAATAAACTTTCCAAGAACATTCTACAACAACTGTCTAGTCTAGTTTCAATGGTTGAATAATGAGCAGTTTTTTCTTTAACTTTCACTTACCAACTATAATTACCAACTATCTTCAGACAATCAACTACGAAACCCTACAAAAACTACAGTACATGGACTGCGTCGTAAAGGAGGCACTGCGAATGTACCCACTAGGAGCATTGTAAGTTATAAGCTGTGTTATTAGTTACTTAAAATTGTCGAGCAATAGACCAATTCGCCTATTCGCCAACAAGGGGCATAAAGCAATGCGTAATCGGTATCGGTGGCATGTTGTAACAACTTCAAATCTTAAAACAGCTTAGACTCAGGAACTACAAAAATCAACTGTTTACTTAAGCCGTCGTACTGACGAGACCCCACCATGGTAAAAGTCCTCGTATACGACAGGGGTCGAAACGGGGTCCCATATTAATATATGGGCCACATTTTTCTCTTGATTTACAGCTCATGTACTCTGATGTATAGTTCTCTCCTTTATTAATAATAACTGTTTACTTGCAGTGCCAACTCACGAACCTGCATGAAGTCAACAACGCTAGGGGATGTTCCAATCGAAAAGGTTAGTTTGAGAAACATACGGGTTTGAAAAAATCTGAGAATTGTCAAATTGCCATACACGTAAAAAAAACTATTTAGGGTGTAATGGTGATGGCCGACCCATGGAGCGTACACTACGATAAAGAAATCTGGGGCGAAGATGCACATGAATTCAGACCAGAAAGGTAAAACAGATTCTTAATTCTTTAAAAAAAGAACAGCCAATGACATGACAATGACAGTAAGTATGCATTACATTAGTAAGTAAAGTATTTTTCCTGGTCATCTCAAGAGACCCAACTAATCGATCAAATATCTTACCTATTCAACCAATAAACTATATCTCAGATGGCAAGACGGCACAAAAAGGCATCTACTTTCTTGGTTCCCTTTCGGAGTGGGTCCACGACAATGCATTGGCATGCGATTAGCATACATGGAAGAAAAATTAGCTCTCGCTCACTTATTGTCCAGATATAATATAAATGCTGGACCAGATACTGAGGTGAGTATTCTTTGCTACAAAATATATTTCCTTTTAATGAGACTGAGCAACATCGTGACTGATGACTGGTTTTCGAGATAACAAAATGCTACAAATTCTCTAGGGTAGTAAGTAAAGTATTAAGAAGACTCTTTCTTTTTTTGAGAAATCTTCAAAAATAACACATTTCCCAACTTTTAGAAGCAACTTGATCTCATCGGTTCGTTTACTGTGTCGCCTGGCAAGGTTTCCGTCTACCTTACAAAACGGGACCTCGAATAGTAAGGAAACTAAAAACGAAGAAGAAGAAGAAGAAGTGTTTACAGTTTACGTTTACGGCCACAATGATCCTCATTTCATTTTAACTTCATGAATAAAAATTTAAAACCAACATAGTGAAATAATTAAATAATTAATAATTACGAAGCATTTGAAATAACACTTGTTGACGTCCAAATAAAAACAAGAAAAAAAAAAGAAATCCAAGACGGATAAAAGCAACGGGTAATAATAATAATATTAAAACACGTACGTAAATGTGCCTCCTTGGAATTCCTGCGGTTGAAGCTTGTTGTTGCGCGCCTTTTCAGCCAGTGTCTAAAACGTGTTTTAGGTTTTAGTAGTTTTAGTTTAATACACGAAAACTCCCGAGAAATAGAATTCAAATTCATCCCACGCAATACAATGTTACAAGCTTTCAAAAAAACTGAAGCTAGCCAGCTACCCTTGCTGCCTTGCCAGTAGATAACTAAAAGGCACATACGAAATAAGTTAACAAGACGACGGCCGTCTCCGCCATTATGTGAACTAATCTCGTTCAAATTCAGAGGTCGAGCCACTTACGAACAAAATAAGCTAGACGAAAATGAAACTTATTTAAAAAAAACGCAGATAAAACGATAAGATAACCCACCCTGATTCTCTGCGAAATCTCAGTCAGACCAATTGAATCGGCTCCGAACACAATCGGAGTAATAAGGCCAGTGGGCGTAGCCACAGCTACTGACACATCGACAGTCGACTGGGGAACCACACCGTCGTTCTTCCACTGAACGTTCATCTCGGGAACCGCCTGTAAACATAGTTTATTTATTTATTTATTATTTATTAAATAACACCACGGGGTGTGCACCACAATGAAATGATGAAAAGAAAGTAGTATTGTAGTGTATAACTCGTCGTCTTTGCTTCTTATGAAATATATATATAAAAACTTCCGGTTCTTTTGTTCTCTCTCGCATTCGCTTTCCATAATTACGATTTAAAAACTGGGTATTTAAAACATAGGCATATGAGTGAAAATAAAAAATAAAAAGCTGGAGTTAACCAAAATAAAAACCATTTGAAAAAGACATACACGTAGAGCAGACGCACAAGCCTTGACGATGAAGTCATTCACGGATACTGCGATGCCCTGCAATATAAACGTGAGTGTGGTGTGTAAAAAAGCAAACCAAACACTACAAAAACCAATGAAACGTTTGGTGATATGCTTCGTACGTGCAAGAAGACAAAATGAGATTGCTTCATAACCTCGTAGTTATATACATTGGCCATTATTACTCATAACTATGTTGTTCTACTCTACAGCCTTACAAATTATAAGCATAAGCATTCAACACTAACACACAAAGTGCCCAACCTTTGACTTCAATTCCTTTCGCAATGCATTCATCTTGTCCGATTTCACAGACGCGGACATATACTGGTGAGGAATAGTTTGCTGGAATAACATTACTGGGGTAATGGGTATGGGTAGCCAACGGTTAGATAGAGTGTTAGATGGCGAGCACCAACCATCCAATTTTATTCAACGTATGGTATGGCCAGTTCAGACCATTATTCAACCAATGATGCACATTTATATGTATTATTATTAATACTAATAAAAAAAATGAAAATAGAGAATTGCATTCTTCACCAATTCACCGCATCTAATACAACACATCAAAATAGAGAACTAGCGTCTCCTATCTACAATCTGATTTACAATTTAAACATTAAAAAATAATTATAAAAAACATACTTTGGACTGGGATAGTCTTTTTGCAATCACTGCGCGAATGTTCGATAGAGGAATATCGGTGTAGCTCGCTCCCCCTCGAGCCGGTGCTGCTGCTGCCTTCTAAACCATGTTTACTTGCCAAAAAAACTGGTGGTGGTGGTGGTAATTACGTATACTACTTATTATTATTTATCTATGTTAGGGACTATGTTAGTTAGGGGAACACATTGTCTTATAAATCTAAAACGAGCATTACTTATGTCTAAATGTTAAGCTATGCGGGTTAAGTCAACTACTGATCGGAAAGCTTATCACCGCTCACCGCACATTAACTAAATTTGACAACTTAACCAACAGAAAAACATGCTAAAAAAAGTGATATAATAAGAACTAAGAACATAAAGCATACTGTTGCCGCTGGTGCCTTCTGTTCCTGAGGTGTTGCAGTAACTGCCTTAGGAGGGGCAGCTTTATGCTGTGTTGGTTTAAGCTGTTTTGCCGACACGAGCGCCATCACATCTCTAAAGTAGCATACGGGCATAAAATACCTTAAAAAATACCATGACTATAAACTAATTGAGTAATGAATACAGCGACCACGTTGCGAGCCCTTAACGCTCGCTCCTAAACTTCGAATACCCTGCTACGGCCAATACCATACCGAGGACCCATTCTGCATATGGCCATAGACATATGGATAGGTACAAACTCACGAATTCGTCGATTTAATTTCTAGTTTAATTTCTACGTCGGACATAAGCATAAGCATGACCATGTTGGGCACAGTATTATCTCAAATCCACAATATATAAACGTAATTATGACTTACTCTTTCAATAAGTTGCCCTTGGGTCCAGATGGTTTGACATCGCTCTCTTCAATATTGTAGTGATGGAGTAATAAGCGGACTGCGGGTCCCATCACCACACGCCTGTAAGTGATATGTTATTAGACCTGACCTGGGCACAAACCTCGCCGCTCAGTCCTCCGGAGGTGGTTCGCGAAATTCCCTCTGTTTACGATAAGTTTCTAATCAATTTCTCGTACCACCGTCGAGCTTCGAATCTGCCTTTTTATAACAAAGTAAGGTAGCTTAACTGAATGGCAATATTAACCCTAAACAAACAAATAAAAGACAGCTAGAAACCAAGAGACACCCCGCCGAATCTGAGCTAACAATGTTTTGTTCCGGCTCATCTGTATTTAAGAATAAAAATAAAGTACGGCCGACTATGCGTTTCCTTTAGAAACTTCAAACACTTACTTTCCATCTCCATGAGCAGATCCGGAAACAGAAGAGGTAGCAGATTTCGATTGTTCGGGTTTATCCGTCTGCAACAAGGAAGAATTTGTCTTACTAACGGAACAAATTAATGGAAACCCTTTCTCATTTACAGATACAACGAGAATATTCGACATGATCTTGCCTCTGCCTCATAAAGGATTAAATGGTGTGCACTACCAATAGAAAACAGAACTCTTACCGACCTTAGAGGGAACCGATGAAGTCACGCCAGAATCAGAATCTCCCCCTTGAAAATCCTTGAACGACGCCACATCGGATTCGTTTTCAACGATAATACACATCAGCTGCAAGTTTAAAAAAAGTAAGCTTTTTGTAGCAAAAAAAGCCGGTATATTGTTTAGGCGAACAACATCTAATAAGAAGAAATAAGAAGAAGAAATATACAACATGCGCCCGTATGGTGTACTGTACAGTATTCATTTCACTTGATCATTAATTACTTAATTAGTGTAGTCTTAGCGGGTAAAAAAACATGGTGCAATTTGGAGTGCAAAGCATCATCTGCAAATTACGCTATTCTGTATCACACAACTCTGAAGATGAATGTCTATCATACATACTTGTAAACATTAACACAAGTAAACCTGACTAACCTTGCCAATAGGCACATCTTTAGAACCGGCTTCGATGAGAATCTTGGCTAGGTATCCTTCTTCAGGGGCGTCGAATCCCATTGTAGCCTAAAAGCCCACAGAATAATATAATAATGCATGCGCGACGTCACAATCACGCCAAAAGATACATGCCTATGAACTCTAAGAACAAGAACTGGTGAAACCCATATGAATTACCTTGTCAGTCTCGATTTCGCAGAGAAGATCGCCCTCGCTGAGTTGTTCGCCTTCTTTCTTATGCCAGGTCACCACTGTGCCGGTTTCCATTGTCGGTGATAAGGCGGGCAAAGTGATCTTGACATGTGAAGGAAGATTTCCTATAAGAACCACTAGTGATGATAGTAATAAAAACAGTGCGGTTAATTACGGTTACGATCAACATTGTCAACTAGATAAATTTTCCATAGAGAATTTGGTACGAGGTACGACCAGTACCAGTGCCTTTTCGGGTGAAGTTTGAAAGTTTCAGCCTGATCGATGGCAACGCCCTCGACAAATAAATAGATAAACACTGATTTCTGAAAGATGTTCACTGTTCAGTAACCATTGTAATTGTTACTGAACATCTTTAATCATATTGATGCACACATTTTAGAGTTAACAAATGTTTAAATTCAAATTTCCCCACCTGAACAATAGGAACGCCGAATCGGACCTTCAGATAGTGACCGCAGTCGGGCAGGCGCAAGCGTTGTCCTAAAAAAAAGGCGTGACTAACACTTTCCCACACAATATGCACCGTTCAAGCTATCAATATATTGTTCATGTTAGGTATTACGGTATATACCTAAGAATTATTATATGTGTAGTTTGTTACTATAATGTGTTTAGTTAATCACTCACATTTGCTCACTGATCTTTTCGTCCTTAGTGATCAGTGAAACACACTATGTCTTGCCGTTGGCAAATTATGTAATTGCGACTACCCGCAAGTTATTAGTGTTTATATTATTGGTGTTTGATCAGCACGTAGCCATCCGTATATAAAGGCTACGGCCTAACACTCATTGCTCATTATATCGACTCTTCTACTTCGTAATAAACCTATTATTCTACTGGTCGTACTCTTGGCGCTCAGATCTGTTTGTATCACAGAAGTCATATCTTGATACATAACAACTGGCGTTCAGGATTTCGAATCTTCGCTTCTGATTACTTACGGTGACGGGACGAGTTCCCATAAACCCGGAGTAATTCTTCACGTCGTTTGCTGCTGCTGATTACTTACGGTGACGGGACGAGCGCCCATAAACCCGGAGTAATTCTACACTTCGTTGTTGCTGCTGATTATATCGGTGAAGGGACGAGCGCCCATAAATCCGAATAATCATCTCCACTCAACTGTATCACTTTGGTCATCTACCCACCGGTGAGGGACGAGCGCCCATAAACCCGGTTGATCATTTGTGAACTTTTGAGGTGCTGTTGTTTGGATAAAAGTGCTATAGGCACACAGGTCCATCAACAGCGGTTACCTTTGGGTATCTGTAACCCACTGGTGAGGTTTTCATTCTTGAAACCAACACCCAGTGTTACAGTATATTCAAACGGTGACATTGTACAGTCCCGGACTGAACGGAGTTATCGCCAATTTTTTTTAAGTGACATCGGCAACATGAGTGCGCAGGACAACGAGGACACGCTTAAGGCTATCCTGGCTTCTCTGAAGCAACTTCAAGAAAGTCAATCTTTGACAACAGAGCGATTGCAACGTTTGGAAGATAGGAAGGAAGATGAATCACAAGAAAATGTCACTTTCGAAAGAACGCGTGAAAGTGAACCTTTGACTGCGGAAGCAAGGGGAATGTTGGATGTGTTGTATAAGAACATCCCTATGTTTGAGTTCAATGTTGAAGATGGAACTAGTTTTTCGGACTGGTATGAGGATCATCAAGATCTATTGGAAGTTCAAGCTGAATGTGTTCCGGAGAGCAACAGAATACGATTCGTGTTGTCTCGACTCGGGCCCCACCAGGAGAAACAACTGAAATTGCGCTGTCTACCGAAGAAGCCAATGGATATGAGACTGGATGAGGTCATCGAGAAGATGAAGATTATCTTCGTCACCAAGAAGTCATTATTCCGGAAACGAATTGAATGCTTACATGTAATCAAGCAGCACGGTGTTGACTACAAGACCCACATCGGCGTCGTCAACAAGGCCTGCGATGATTTTGCATTCAAAGAACTATCTGATTCACAGTTTCGCGTGCTCAACTACTTGAATAGCCTGCGCAATCCGGAGGATATGGAGATGCGTGCAGGGCTCATCAGGACACTGGATCGGACTCCAGAGATGACACTCGACGATGTCGCTGAGGCCGTCGACAAGTACCACGAGCACAAGGACGACATTGATCTACCCTTGAAACCTATTGCAGTGAACCGCGTCAATAAACCCAACCACCGAGAGCACAAGAGAGACGACAGAAGGCCCACACAAGGAAAGTGCAAGTACTGCGGGAGAGATAGCGGACATCGGTCTTGCCCCGCAAAGGAAGTAACTTGTAACAAGTGTGGAAGAAGAGGGCATTACGCCGTGGTTTGTCAACAGAAGGACAAACAAAGCAACAGAAAGGTCCATGAAGTGTCTTCACGATCTGTCGGCCGCAGATTCGTTAACGTTTTGATGAACGGAAAGAAGGTGCGACTTCAACTGGACACCGGCTCAGATTTAACGCTGATTTCTGAGGCCACATGGAAGATGCTGGGTCGACCAAACTTGAAATCCCCAAGTATAGTCGCGACCGCAGCAAATGGAGAGCAGCTCGAATTGTTTGGTTCTTTCGAGTGCAACGCGTCTTACCAGGATGAGCAGATCGTCGAGGTCGTGCACGTCACCGCTAGGATGAATCTCCTAGGCCTGGACTGGTTGGAGCGTCTACCGTCATTCAGATCTATGTTGGATGCTGTTTGTAATCGGGTCTCCGGAAAGCCTTCCATCACTACATCATCATCGAGGGAATCTGCTGCGACGTACGTTGCTACGCTCAAGACGCAGTTCTCTGATGTATTCTCCACCGAGCTTGGTCTCTGCAAGAAGACCAAAGCGAGCCTCCAGCTCAAGAAAGGGGCAAACGCAGTTTTTCGCCCAAAGAGAATGGTACCAATTCACTACAAGGAAAACGTGGAAAAGGAGCTGGACCGGCTAGAGCAACTTGGAGTCATTGAGCGCGTCACGTATTCTCCGTGGGCCGCTCCGATTCTCTGTGTTAAGAAACCGAATGGTAGTGTGAGAGTCTGCGCCGATTTCAGTACAGGACTGAACGATGCACTGGAAGACTTTGCACACCCGATTCCAACAGCAGAAGATATAATGACAACACTGAACGGTGGAACCGTCTTCAGTACGCTCGATTTTAAGGATGCCTACCTGCAAGTTGAGCTAGAGGGCGACTCCAAGAACTTGCTCGTCATCAATACTCATCGAGGATTGTACCGATACAACAGACTGTGCTTCGGAGTCAAGACAGCTCCTGGGATCTTTCAGCAGATCATGGACGCTATGATTTCTGGACTCGAAGGTTGTTGCGCGTACCTTGATGATGTCATCGTTTCTGGTAGAACGCTACAGGAACACAATCGGAACCTAAATGCCTGTATGAAACGCATCTCGGAGTATGGTTTCCACGTCAACTTCGAGAAGTGCACCTTTGCTGCAAGAGAGATAAGGTACCTTGGGATGATTATCTCGGCAGAAGGTCGCAAGTCTGATCCATCCAAGATAGAGCCAAGACTTGAAGGAAAGTACTATTTGCTTGTCGTTGACGCTTATAGTAAGTGGCCAGAAATCGTTGCCATGGATCGCATCACGACGTCTGCTACGATCTCCAACCTGAAGAAGATTTTCTCGCAATTCGGTATGCCAGATACGCTGGTAACAGACAACGGAACACAATTCACCAGTGCTGAATTCGCGTTGTTCTGTGCAAAGAATGGAATCAGACATATGAGATCGTCACCATTCCACCCGCAATCGAACGGACAAGCGGAGAGGTTCGTCGACACTTTCAAGCGGGCGCTGCTGAAATTGAAGGGGGAGGGAAGCCCGGCAGAGAATCTTCAGACGTTTCTGCTATCATACAGGATGACGCGGTCATCTACAGTTCCTGAAGAAAAGTCGCCAGCTGAAGCATTTCTAAATCGAAAGCTGCGCACGTCATGGGATTTGTTGAAACCCAGGCCTGAGAGGAAGCTCGTCAAGGACGAACGTATGGAAAAGCAGTTCAACAAGAAACATGGTTCGAAGGCTACAGTCTTCAATCCCGGAGACTTAGTCTATATCTATGACTACAAAGTTCCGAGTAAGCCTACTTGGATGGAAGCTACGGTAGTGAAGAAGAACGGTACTGTGATGTACGATGTGAGGATTGAAGGACGGAAGAACCTTATCCGCCGACATGCTAACCAGATGAGGCCAAGGACTGTCACCACCCGAAGTCGAGCCTATGACATCTTGCTTGATGCATTCGACATCAACCCACTGCCCCAGTCGAACCTGAAAGAGTCTAAGCCTATGCTAAGGACTCAACCGTCAACTGATACCACTACTGAAGCAGTTGAATGTACTACCGCACCGACGGTACAAGACGTTGTTCCGGATGATGAAGAGGTATTCGAAGATGCTGCCTCTACGCCGCAACCAGCTGTGACAACTACCCCGCCACTACGTCGATCCAGCCGGGCAAGGAAGACAACGACGAAGATGGATATCAACCCGTCAAATAAGCGTTACTAAGCCATTGGTATAATTGTCGTTTTCTTGTTTTAAGTATAACTTAAATACTAAGGTTGGAGGTGTTAGGTATTACGGTATATACCTAAGAATTATTATATGTGTAGTTTGTTACTATAATGTGTTTAGTTAATCACTCACATTTGCTCACTGATCTTTTCGTCCTTAGTGATCAGTGAAACACACTATGTCTTGCCGTTGGCAAATTATGTAATTGCGACTACCCGCAAGTTATTAGTGTTTATATTATTGGTGTTTGATCAGCACGTAGCCATCCGTATATAAAGGCTACGGCCTAACACTCATTGCTCATTATATCGACTCTTCTACTTCGTAATAAACCTATTATTCTACTGGTCGTACTCTTGGCGCTCAGATCTGTTTGTATCACAGAAGTCATATCTTGATACATAACAGTTCAATAACAGGATAAAACTAAGTAACGTACCTTTCAACTGGCAGACATGGCTTAGTTGAAAATCTAGCTGCAGAACCGGCTAGTGTTCTTGTAAAAAGTGTTAGCGACCTCCTCGTCCCGTAAAACGACACGCGCATTTTACCCAAGTATAATCTGAAAGCATAATCTAATAATCTCGCGAAGAACCCGAATAAAATATACATGTAACATGTACGACTTGAACAGAAAAAGTATCGCAATGCAATCTGCAATCAATCTGCCCCAAAATTCGTGCCCAAAATGCGCGTTGTCCGCAAATTTGCTGGAACCAAGATTACCGTAATCACAATGTTCCACGTGAGACTTACAAAAGAAAGAGTGTACGTTTTAGGAGATTCAGACACGCTGCACAGAAATGCACGTTTATATGTGAGTTGCATGCATGGTGTTTGTGATGCATTTTTGTTGTCGCGGTGCATTGTTTTTGTTGTCTCGTACGTATTTTTGTTTGGTTGCCTGAATTCGGCTTCGTTTGAAGTAATGTTTCCGTATGCTTTTTTTGCACGAAGTTGCCCAATGCGGACTGTTCAACTTGAACTTCTTACCGTGACATATTGATTAATGTTGATTATTTTCGCCGACTCAAATATTCATGAGGTTCGTTTAGATGACTTCCATCTCTCGGTTTCTCAATCTCACAACAAATTCGTCTTTGCTGCGCCCAAGTTGCACGGATCTTGTGCAGCTTAGAGGGAGAAAACGTGCTTTGAAACAAACACTGACTCGACAGCAAAAACTAGAGCGTCGTCTTAAGAGAGAGGAGAAGGAAGCAGCCAGAAAGCAATACTCGTTCATGGAAAGGATCAATATCCGGCGAATGAAAAGTTTGTAAGTGAAAGACATATTTTTTCCTCGGAAGCACACCAGCGATGCCTAAAGGTACATCCTGGGTAGTCTTCTTGGGTATTATTTTATGAGTGGAACGTCGGTCTAATCTCCTACTGCTACAATATAGAATTGTAGAATCAACGCTCATTCTATATTATTTGAACTGCAGTTGTAGCTAATCGAGTAACCTTCATGTTGCGTTTAGGCTCTCACCCTCCCAGCAGTTCCCGGGTCGCCTGATACGTGAGGACGAAAACAACCTCCCTGAGAAACCACTCACAAACATATTCATCAGGTACGTGTCCGTCGAGTGAATTGGGTGTGTGTGTGAAAACCACTGTTTGACTCAGGATGACATGCATCTCATACATGGCCTGTTTAGCTTAGTATGTGAAACACGAAATTCGACAGTGCAATCCAATATACAAATTGGCTCCCCTGATTGTCGGAGTCTAATTTTTATTTATATGTGTTTTCACAATACATATAATTCCAGGGGCGATGTGAAGACTCAGTTTTACAGTGTTTCCGAGGCGTTGGCTATGCATCGTGAATTGCAGGTAATCGAAGTAGTCGAAGTTTTTTAATTGAACTACTTTTCATAATAACGATTGGCCATACTTTCGTTATATTAAGTAAGTCAAAGTCATTCGGGTGCGATGGTGCGAACTGTGGATATTTAATATTTTCATTTCGCTCGAAACTCACAACTCACTTCATGAAAACTAGAGTTTTGCAAGAAGAACAACAATTGGAAATATTTATTTGGTTTCTAATCCTTTCTTGAGTGTTTCAGGCACCATCCATCTACAACAATCCAAATGCACCTGTGAAACTCCGAATGGAATTGAATATGAGCACTGAAAGACAGGTACTTATTTGGTTTTTGGAGAAAATACGTTTATTATTTACTGCATGGCAGGTATATATCAATATTTAATGTAGTTTATTAAAAACATTAGTATAGGAACGGTTCAATAGGTTGCCCGAAGACATTGCGGTTCACCTTCGCGTGCTAACAAGGGTACTACTGTATGGTGTATCATTTTTTTTTTCAGACAAAAATGGTGACGAACTCGGATGAAATTGTACCTGTTCCGCACCCTTTCTCACACAATGAAAAGCGAACAATTTTGGCGTTTGCGAGCGATTTAAAGCTCCAGGTATTTGTTTTGGCATTTCTTTCACTTTGTGATGTAATGAATTATTACTATATTAAAATTGTTTTACGTAATTTTCCGTTCTAGGAACTCGCTGTTGAAACTGGAGCCGAAATCGCCCTTGGCCCAGATATGATCAAGAAGGTAATTTAGTTTTTTATTATTTATCATTAGTTTAAATTAAATTCTTATTTGTCATTAATTTGATGTCTTTATGCCCTCTTCACCGTACATGATTCATGCTTCTCTTCCTAACTGCAACAAGCGTGTCTGCTTTTTCTAGTGTAACAGCATATTATCCACGGTAACCTCAAAAGTAATAATAGTAGGGTTTCATGTTCTAGATCATCAAAGGACAGTTTCGAACGGATGATTATGATTTCTGTGTTGCACATTTGGATATGGCCTCTTTCATTCTGCCTCTCAGGGGAATCCTGAGGACGCGGTTCCCAACACGATTGAATGGTAAGTTTATGATCACTTCTTTTTTTTTCGTAGTGGTTCTTTACGCCTTTCTTTGAGGATCAAGTAATTTTAATTTATAACGAATATACATATGTTGTGTTTGCTTGAAGTGGGACCCTTGATTGTGGGTGTTGCGTAGAGTTGGTGTTAGGGAGTAACATATTCTATTAGTTTCCCTAACAGATATATAATTAGTTTTTCTAGGATAGTTGTTATGACAGACTCATTAGAATTAGCATACCAATAACTAGCTACTTTTACCAGCGCCCTAACAATGTTATCAGATCAGATCAGAATCAGAGCATCAACTATGTTACTTCGTCTCTTCTATCTTCTCAATAAATTATCAATAAAGGATTGGTTTATCACTGTGTGCCGACATACCACTCTTCTGCAGTTGGTACTTTTCTGAAAGAGACACCTGTTGTACAGTAATCCACGGTGGAATTTTATCGTTGTCTGTATTGTGTGTGAATTCAGGCGGTCTTGGCGATGACTTGCCACAATTGATTGAAAAGTTCAAGAACGGAGTCAAGTGTAATATCCGAGGAGATCCCGTTTATCCAGTTTGGGGACTCTGTGAGCCGGTTGTCGGTCGAGTGAGTTTGCTTTCTATTATATAAAATGTATGTTTTTTTTCTATATCCATTTGTCCGCATGCCTGGTTTGGGGTCTTTACATTCTGTAGTGAGGATTATGACTGTCCGTATAGTATATGTGGTGGTATGGGAATGGCGTGAGTCGTAATGTATACTGAGCATGCGAAGGAACTGTTACTGTTGTGGGATTTTAATCTTTTTCTTTCTCCTTCCAGCTGTCCATGCCTGACGCAAAAATTGAAGAGAATATTGCCACAGTTGTAAAGGCGGTGTGTTCTCATAGAAACGCTGCTCTCGGTCCGTTTATAAATAGGTGGGTTGGATTTTCTTGTTTTTTTTTTCGGGTATTCGTCTTATTCGATCTCTAATCTCCGGATATCTGTCAGGATAAGGTATGGCATACATTGCTGGCTCTTTCTTGATGCCACGTTCTATGCTAGTCTTCCGATAGTATTTCTTTCTTATATTTCTTACTTGTTTACTTTTCACAGGGCGCTCTTGATGACAATTCCTGGCACTGAACATCACGCTATCAACGTGGATCCATGGATGCCAGTGCCTTCGGAAGAAGAAGTTGAAAAGGTATTATTGCTTGGTTTCGTGGCGACTATGGTTAAGGTGAATAGGCGTACGGGGCTATTATCGTGGTTTGCCGTCCATGCATTAGTCGCGGGTTCGATTCCGATTCCCGTCTCAGAGAATCACACTTCACTGAATGGGTGCATATGGTAGCTGTGCTGTATGGATGGGTAACTGACGAAGTCTAATCGATGGCCCGGGCAGATTTGCCGATTTGCCAACCAAAGTATTGAAGACTGGGTTGGGTTTATAAAGGGGAGAGCGCATTGAATTTTTCAATTCATCGTGTGGGTGTTTAGTTGGAACGACGACGAAACAAGAAGGGCAAGAAGAAGGAAGAAAAGAAGGACGACGAAGACTCGGAAGCTGACGAGGAAAAGATCGCTGCCACGGCTTAGGTTTTATTTGTATACATATAGACATGGTACGATGGTACATACCTCTGGTTCGAAGTTTGAAGAGCGTGACGTAAACTGCTCAAAGTCTCAAAGAGTGGTAGTCGGCGTTCACTCACCGCTTTATGTCGTAATGAGACTCAAATACTATGAGAAACTCCTTAGACTCACCTTATCCTCTTTCGTATGTTATTTTCGTTTCCGAACCCCTGCCTATGTTTTCCTTTGGTTATTTAGTTTATAATAATTGGCTACACCGGGTAAAAGTCAAAAGAAGGGAAGAGCCGGCTTCACGACAAGTTGGTGTTGGTTTTATAGTTTAATATGCGTTTCCCTCTTGAATTCTGCCCAAGGCACAACAAAAGTGTGGTATTTCGTCTACATATAGCTTTCCTCATTCCCGGATCGGATGTTTTACAGTGTTAATTACTTCCTTAGTCGGTAGTTAGTTTAGAATAGTTTAATTTCTGTAGTTATATATTGCGCTAATTACTGTTTTCTTTTCCTTTGCCTTGTTAGGCTTTTATCGTTGTTACTTAGTTTTTTTTTTGTTAATTTGTTTGCGTAAAATATCGATAAAATATTAAAAATTTACTGTATAATTTTTTATCGAGTATGTGTATGTTTCACGACTTGTATATTTTGCTCTAGTTTTGTTGAATGTGTTCCTAGCGGAAGCGGATAGAATTCTAGTTTGAAGCTTTTCAACTTTATCGTTTAGAAACTTAGCTCTAGTAATATAATAATATGCCTTTGTTTAGTTCGCACCGTGCCGTGGGGAGAACACTTTCTCTACCTGGAACGCAAAGGGTGGACGATTAAATGTGAGTTTAAACCGTTTGCTAGGCTTATTATTAATCTTACTGTTGTTTATTTTCGAGTATTGTTTGCTTTTGAGTATATTATTGTATTAAGGTATGGTTCTTGTTACTTGTTAGAGGGTTTTCAATTTCTTCTCTTTTTTTTGTCTGTATCGATATTGATATTATGTTTAATATTACTGCCTTCGCTTTTTCATAATTCGGCATCATTTTTCCTGTATTGAATTGTTCTTCTATATTTCTGTCAACTCTCCACGCTTTCTGCAATCTCTGCTCCTGTACTTTTGTTCTATTCTTCTTTTCACCCTCTACCCTTTATGTACTCTCTCCTCGTGACCAATTGAACAATTCTTATCTATCAGACAAGAAGCCGAGCCTTTTATGAAATGCTTCTCTTTTTCTCTTTTCCATATTTTATTGGCAGGCTACTTTATTTCTTCCCCCTTTCCATTTTTTTCCACATAAGTAAGTTGTGAATTTGAACCTAAGACAGATGTATATTTGTGTATTTAACTTTTAAGTCAATTTGTAGCAAAGAAATTAATTTGGAATAACCGTGCGCGACGTGCGCGTGCGCAAAGCGAAAAACTACCGTAACGGCCGTAACTTCCCCTGCAAAGTCTAAGTCATTGGTTTGATTGTCCAGTACCAGTACCGGTTCAGTTGTTATATAGAATTTCATATAACCGTATAACGGCACACGACAGCAATTCTTGTGTTTTGATCCTCTTCTGGGTTACGATATGGAATCCGTCTTACGAACCTTGTATTGTATTGTATGCGATGTATTCGAGTACTTAGTTTCTTTGTAGTTTGTAGCTGATGTATTCTGTGATGCGTAGAATTGTCTGTCTGCCGGCCAGACCCTTTGCCCTTATCGTCAGAAAACTAATTAATTTAGATGTTTGATTTTGGGAAGCGTTCCAAGTTCAAACTCTTAGCTTCGGATATATTTGTAATGTATAATTATAGATTACCCCGTTAATAGAAGCATTTCAGCCTCTTGACTATTCACATTCTGGTGATTGTTTATTTCAGACATGTTTTATCATACATACTATTTGAATGACCAGCGAACACTCACTGTATTTGCTTTTCTTTTAGAAATTCCTTTCTTTTCATTGTTCGTCGGTTGCTCTTTTTGCACTCCATGGTTTTTCTTTATGCGCCTCGTACATTTTTTTTCTATTAAATGTGCAGTCACCGTTGACTACTAAGCATTTTAAAATAGACTTGCTGACTTTCTTTTGATGTTCTTTTTGTTTCTTCCACTCTTCCTGGTCTCTCTCCTTTTCTGTCTCGGCTGTCTCCATGATTTTCCCTCTGTCTCTCTCCCGTTCCTCCCTCCCGCTGACTAATTTTTATTTTCTAAATATTTTGCAGCGATTTTGTATGTATTAATGTATTTGCCATTTGCATCTGTCTTCCAGTTTCAGATGGGTCAATCTGTGGCGAAGGCGGAATTCGCATGGTCCTATACGGAGGAACCACATGCTACGAGGTATTGTCGCTTATTCTTATAGCTGTATTCCAGCTTTTTTTATATTTCCCACTGACATGACTTATAGTATACTCATCATGTTGTGTATGATAAGTGATAAGGTTCCTGCGAGTTAAAATTATTTATTCGGTTTAAGAATTGGCATGAGGCCCCAGACGAATGTATTAACACATACCGTATCATATTAAAATGCTCAGTGTCGAATTCTTACTACTTATTTGTTATTAATATTTGTGGTATGAACATATGTGTCAGATCCACTTACTGATTACGGGTGACGGGGTGACTGTTAATCTCTTTCAATTATTGCCATTTTGCATTGCAGGCGAAAAGAGATCCTTGCCAAGCATCCAGAAATCAAGGAATTGTTCGGACAGGATCCCGCCTTTGTGCCCACTGTTGTATGCATGGTATTGGCACAAGTCGTGTTCGCCTTTTTGTTAAGAGGTGAGTTAGAGATTGGACTGTCTAAAAGCCTTATTCGTTCGAAGCTGAAATGAAATTTGGAGGCATGAGGCATACATTTAGTTAGAAGTGCACAACGTCGTTAATATTAAAGTACCGTCACTTGCTATTCTCCTTTGTGCCTATCGTGAAACATGTAGTTTTCCTGCTTGGTAATTTTTTTGTTTGGTTGTTGCAAGCGTGTTTTGTATTGGGCACACTATTGTAACTATAAAATATACATTAAACAAAACGCTGGAAATATTGAAAACGGTTGGTATTCATATAAAGTGGTATTCATATCATATTATGGTCCACTTTAAAAAATCAAAGATGTTTACGATTGTCTTAGGCTGTGTGTCATCCATGAAACATTTAGTAGATTCCCCGTGATTTTTTTGCAAGCATATTTTGTATCGGTCACGCAGTCACGCAAGACATTCGTTAGCTAGAAATATAGCAAGAAATCTAGAAATTTCTGCTGAGGTTTGGAAATCGAGTCGGTGCACTCTAGCCTAGCTTATTGTTTGATATAATTTCGGACTATTCGAATTCGAAAACAAATGATACGTTTGTGTCCATGATGTGTGTCTACCATGAAACATTTAGATTCCCCATGGATCCTTATTCTACTGCAAGCATACTTTGTATCCGGCACGTTCAATCATTCACTCACACTGGCAGTGCATGAGATATCGCATAATCAGGCATTTGGATGTTCACGACCTTTGATGGTTGGTTTTGCTTTATTTTGTTGTTCATTTATTGTTTGTGATGTTTGTATTGGTTTGTCGTAGCTAACCTACTAATAGGGTCAATGGAGCGTATCGTTGAACTACCCTCCGATCTCCGATGTTTTCCGTTCTTACTGTGCCCGATTTATTGTAGTACATCGTTGATTTTTTTAAGAGAATTTCGTGCTTTTTTTGCAAATCTGTTCTTTGTGTGCGTGAGTGACAAGTTATTCCCCGCGACAATTTATTAAACTAATTGTAGAGTAATGCGGTCTTCCTTCCATCGAGCTTTCATTTTTGTTTGAACGTGATTATTTATTTCTACTTCTACATGGGTTCTTTCAGAATAGGATCTTCGGATTCTTTGCAAATCTTCCCATGTGCATTCCAATGTCGGTGTCGTTCAAGAAGTACCACCTGGAGCATCATAGGAATCTAGGTATCTTTTATTATGTTATGCATTAGAGTATTAATTTGAGTGCAGTAATAACCTTGTTTGTATTGTAGCAATTCTTCCGCCTACGCTGGCTGCTTTAGGAGTTATATGTATCTATGCGCTAATGAATTGGTGACAGTTGACAGTTTATCTACATATAATTCGGTATTTATCTTTGCAACTTGTTATCTATTCCTTTGATTCATAGCTGTTGTCTTTTGTATTCTTGTATGTACCTGTACCGATAACGATAACACTTGTAATTTTATTATCAATGTGATTGTAAATTGTAATTGTGTGATGTCACTTAATTAATTAATTAATCAGTTATATGCATTTAGGAGAAGATGTGATCGACACCGATGTCCCAACTGAATGGGAATGTCGAATGTTCACTTCAACACTGAAGAAGATGGTCTGGGTGATACTGCAACCGATATTCTATGGAATCAGACCTCTCCTCATTTATCAGAAGGTAAGAATCAGGGTTCTTATGGTTTATCACGATAGTTAATGATGTGTGTGTGTGTGTGTGTGTATGTATGTGTGTGTGTTTCTCTGTGTATTTGTGTGTTGTGCGTGTGTGTCTGTGTACGTACTACCTTGACACGGTGTGATTTGATAGTTTATTAATGATGATTTTTACTTCTAGGCTGTCACGGATCTTGAGTTAATAAACCTCGCGGTCCAACTCTCATTCAATTACTTTATCTTCTACTTCTTTGGCGTCAAATCACTGTGTTACCTTCTGGTTGGGTAAGTGAATACTTTATTATTCTGATCTATTTATTTTTGATGTGGCTGGCCTCATGGTTGATACGGTAATACGGTTTCCGTAGATCGACTAGTGCTAAGCAATTTGTAGTACTTGAAGTCGGTCACTTGTTCGTGATGTTCTCTGCGTCGGTATCGTTCTCCTCAGACTCGTTGTACTCTGTAGTTTTGGTTGTAACTCATTGAGTATTGAGGACTATATCTATTACTGTAGTTGCTGTGAATACTATTATCTTACTGTAGCTCTAGATTTCAGTTTCGTGATGGGACTCGGACCGCATCCTCTATCTGGACACTTCATTGCCGAACACTACACTTTTCAACCGGGGCAAGAGACGTATAGGTGAGATTTGTATTTCTAAACGGAAGTCAGGAAACTTGAAACTAGTGATGAATATTGAAATAATGATGCGAGAAGGTCGGTTGTCTTTCCGTTGTTCAGAGTTCAGTAAGTTCAGTTTCAAGGGGGGAATAGCTTACGATAACAACGTGATGAGAATACGGGTATTTGATTGACTAGGTTTATGTATGTCTGTAATCATAACCTGTGAGGATAATACTAGCACGCAGAACTTAAAATTCCATCTTTCAGTTATTATGGCCCGCTCAATATGGTCACTTTCAACGTTGGATATCATATGGAACACCACGACTTTCCGTTTGTGCCGGGGTGTAATTTGCACAAGGTTAGTACTTCCTTTTCCCTACTAGTTATTATTATCAACTTATTTCAGACAGACTTGCGTTACTATCTATTCCCTTTGTTGGGGTAACCTAATTCGGGGCGTACATTTAAACGCATGTTCATCAGCCTCTCATATATTTTGGGGAGCCCAGAGGCCGGTTTCACAAAAATTTAACGCTGGGGTAGCTAGGTAGGTTACAGGCGTCTCCTGTTTGGCGTCGTCTCTCGTCTTTCTCTGCTTTTGACAGACAGCGAGAGAAGGTCGAAAGAGCACGCTAAACGAGGAGACGCCTGTAATCTACCCCAGCGTTACATTTTTGTGAAACCGGCCTCAGCAATAGCAATTTAGCCGGTTGAGCCATCAACAAGTATATTTCAGGTGCGTCAAATTGCCCCTGAATACTATAACGATCTAAAGATTCATTCGTCGTGGGTACAAGTAATATGGCAATTCATCACTGATCCAGATATTTCACTACGGTAAGTACTGAGTGTTTGGTTTTTTTGTACTTGTTTTACGCTGTGTATTATATTGTTTTGTTCTTTCTTCGGCTGCACGTATGAGCGTGTATATCGTAAGGAGGATTAGTATTAGTATAAAACATGTAATGAAAGAAACCAGACCCCACAAAGTAGAGTGGTCATGGTGTCGTAGTGTATGGTACAATGTATTGCATAAGAAACGCAACTTTGAGTTGAAAACTTAAGTGTGAGCCCCAGAGGAGTATATTAACACATACCGCTGGATAGTGAGTGGAGACTGTTGTGTTGTGCCATGGATAGGGCAACGTGCAAATCTGATCATATGATTTCAGGAATCGTGTAAAGCGAAAATTTGCCAAACCGAGTGAATTCCACTACTATGGTAACGGACCGAATGAGACGAATGTTGCGTACAAGTCGATTGTTAAGGTATGTAAAACAAAACAAAAAACATTTGAAATGGTATTGCGGGCGGTGTGATTACTTTTTTTATTATAGTCTGCGTACCTGAGCGTTTCCCATTGTTTAAGTAACATTTAACGTTGACGGTTAGTCTTCGTTAATGTTGATGTAACGAACAGTTGCACTTAACTTTTCTATTCCTAGCTTTGGTAATTCGTTAGTTCTGGTAGATTTATCAAGTGAATTTAGCTCGTCAAGGTGCTTGCAAATGGTGACCAGCTGAAGATGGACCGATGAGTTGGCTGTTCTATTTGTGCGGCTTCCGTGTGGGTTTTGCTGTTTTGCTAAGCTTCACATTGCTTAGTCATAAGTATTCGGATTTTTACATTAGTCAGACTTATAGTTTTAATTTAGCTCTTTGAATGTTTGACCATTCGAGAATTCTATTAATGTATAAGGTACACGCAACGATTGAAGTTTTCTGAATGTTGTTATCTTGATATCTTTATGAATTAGTAGTGTTTTATTTGGGTGCTAGTAGGTAGGAATGTTTTTACATTTTCACTGATTGTTAGTTTAGTTTGTTAATGTCGAGACATTTTTATGAGCTCGTATGGTATCATTATGTGTATGCTGTCGCGTTGCTTACTTCTTGAAATTTAATGTAGGTATTTCTGATTTTATCTATGTATGATTTACTTTTAGAGCGGTACGGTAGCCGGTTTTGAACCGTATGTCGGACGCTGTATTCCGATGTAGTGTATGTAAATTACTGCGCGATTTTATATAAACTTGCGGGCAACATATGGGAATGCATTTATCCAAAATACGTTTCAAAAACCGTCCGTTACATCGCTTTAAGCCTTTTTGCAGTTGTAGTATTTACAATTTTTTTTATTCTGCTGTACATTGAGATTTTCCTATATCCACTTGCCATACACTTTTTAACTTTTTTTATATTGACTAAATCACCGGGTGTAAAAGATTGCGTGCGCTTGCCCTAACTGATCTTGCCTATCTGTTTTATTATTCTTGCCTTGAATCTTTGTAATAAATGATATTTTTCATACGTTTTTGTAAGAGTTGTGCTGGGAATTTGGCAGTTATAAGGACAAATGAGAAGAAGGAATCTAGCCGGAAGACGTCGAGCAATTTGTCACCTGGGATGCGTCGCCTGTGCTCGGCACCTCTGGTGAACCTCATAAGCAAGCATTGAATTTGAACTCCCTTGAATAAAGGTGCACGCTCTTGAAGCGTAAAACAAATTTCAACTTAAAAGTTTGTGGAGTTCAGAGCAAAGTAGTCAAAAAGCGGAGTTGTCAGATTTACAATTAGTGTTTATTATTTTCATCTTACGGAAGAAGCTAAGCTGGGTACCGAAAGACGTTGTTTCTATTGGTGTTAATTTGTAAGTTATCAAGCAGATAATGCGTGATTTAGGTGCTGTACAGTGCTATGCTTTGCTTTTAATTATATACACAAGTTCTGTATACTTACACTAGTACTTACTGTGCACGTACACTAGTACTGTATAGTACTAGTATACTTATATGCAGTACTTAGGTATGTACTAGGTACTTAGTAGTACTATACAGTAGTGTATTTCGGTACTTAATTATACGTACTAGACCTGTGAAGCTCGAATAATTGAGTACTCCATGAATTTTCTGTATGTTTTCTTTCCAAAATGAGACTTCAATTGCTGTTTTACGCTTGTTCTCTGCAATGACCAAATGGGTCCCCTGTGTTAATTGTTTTCAAGTTTTTTTTCACGAGATTTGGAATACATTTGGGATTCGAAGCACAAGCTGGTTAGGCTTTAGGCTATGGGATTGTTTTGCGATTTGAAAACTGCACGATGAGATCATATGCTTTATGTAGGTGTTCATAAGCTAGAGGTTTATTTTTGTCCGTTTGTGGTTTCGACATTACGATGTAGTTTTCGATCTACTAGTAAGTTTTTTTAAACATAGTATCGTCTATTTCGTTTTCATCCCTAGTTTATGCGGTTGCAATAGAGTATTTATGTTACACTTTCGCGCGAAAGTACCATCCAACCAAATTAGCATAAATACGTAAGAATTCATTGTCCACTATGCGTTTCAAAAACCGGCCGGTATTTCGCTTTCAGCATCAAATCGCGAAATTGTCTGGAGGTGGACCTCAAAAGAAGTATAAACGGGTGTTAGGGTTAGGGATACAATTAGGGGATTATTTTTTATGCTAGTGGCTACGCCTACACTTTTTTTTAAATATATGAATACCAATTTATATCTCTTACGCCATTTCGTCTTCTAAATTCCAAATGATGTTATTTAGTGAACTGCGGACTTCCGTCCTACGTTAGTAATACTAGACAATGCTGATAGTGACAGCTGTCTAGCTATATCCAAAACAAGAAGTAGTACTCGTGGCTAACATTTTTGGCCATTTTACTATACATGGGTGTGTACTGTGTACTATACTAACATTTACTTAAAGCGAATATCTATGCAGTCAAAATGCACCAAAAAAAGAAGCGCGAAACGAGCGTTTCCATATCAGACATGCATTAAATAGGCGACTGAATATGTAAATTCGAATTTGCATGCCCTGTATCTTGAATCTTGCTATTTGCCGATAAGATGAAATTTGACATAACAGTTGAAGTTAAAGGGAGAGGCCCACGAGAAAAAAGTGTTCCTCACTTTGCTTGTACAATATGTCCGGAATTTCAGAAATATTACTGTGAAAACCGCATTGCTTGAAGCCTAGAACTCGCAGAGTTATTCACCGGCAAACGGTTCGGCCAGGTACAGTAGTCAGCAAGTCAAAATTAGTCAAAAAGCGGAGTTGTCAGATTTACAATTAGTGTTTATTATTTTCATCTTACGGAAGAAGCTAAGCTGGGTACCGAAAGACGTTGTTTCTATTGGTGTTAATTTGTAAGTTATCAAGCAGATAATGCGTGATTTAGGTGCTGTACAGTGCTATGCTTTGCTTTTAATTATATACACAAGTTCTGTATACTTACACTAGTACTTACTGTGCACGTACACTAGTACTGTATAGTACTAGTATACTTATATGCAGTACTTAGGTATGTACTAGGTACTTAGTAGTACTATACAGTAGTGTATTTCGGTACTTAATTATACGTACTAGACCTGTGAAGCTCGAATAATTGAGTACTCCATGAATTTTCTGTATGTTTTCTTTCCAAAATGAGACTTCAATTGCTGTTTTACGCTTGTTCTCTGCAATGACCAAATGGGTCCCCTGTGTTAATTGTTTTCAAGTTTTTTTTCACGAGATTTGGAATACATTTGGGATTCGAAGCACAAGCTGGTTAGGCTTTAGGCTATGGGATTGTTTTGCGATTTGAAAACTGCACGATGAGATCATATGCTTTATGTAGGTGTTCATAAGCTAGAGGTTTATTTTTGTCCGTTTGTGGTTTCGACATTACGATGTAGTTTTCGATCTACTAGTAAGTTTTTTTAAACATAGTATCGTCTATTTCGTTTTCATCCCTAGTTTATGCGGTTGCAATAGAGTATTTATGTTACACTTTCGCGCGAAAGTACCATCCAACCAAATTAGCATAAATACGTAAGAATTCAGTTGTCCACTATGCGTTTCAAAAACCGGCCGGTATTTCGCTTTCAGCATCAAATCGCGAAATTGTCTGGAGGTGGACCTCAAAAGAAGTATAAACGGGTGTTAGGGTTAGGGATACAATTAGGGGATTATTTTTTATGCTAGTGGCTACGCCTACACTTTTTTTTAAATATATGAATACCAATTTATATCTCTTACGCCATTTCGTCTTCTAAATTCCAAATGATGTTATTTAGTGAACTGCGGACTTCCGTCCTACGTTAGTAATACTAGACAATGCTGATAGTGACAGCTGTCTAGCTATATCCAAAACAAGAAGTAGTACTCGTGGCTAACATTTTTGGCCATTTTACTATACATGGGTGTGTACTGTGTACTATACTAACATTTACTTAAAGCGAATATCTATGCAGTCAAAATGCACCAAAAAAAGAAGCGCGAAACGAGCGTTTCCATATCAGACATGCATTAAATAGGCGACTGAATATGTAAATTCGAATTTGCATGCCCTGTATCTTGAATCTTGCTATTTGCCGATAAGATGAAATTTGACATAACAGTTGAAGTTAAAGGGAGAGGCCCACGAGAAAAAAGTGTTCCTCACTTTGCTTGTACAATATGTCCGGAATTTCAGAAATATTACTGTGAAAACCGCATTGCTTGAAGCCTAGAACTCGCAGAGTTATTCACCGGCAAACGGTTCGGCCAGGTACAGTAGTCAGCAAGTCAAAATTAGTTTTTACTGTTTATATCCGTTCATTTGCATTCTTTCTCTAAATAATAATGGTCAAACGAATAAAGATCATTCCTACGATTATAAAGAGGTGTTTCCAATACAGTAATGCCCCAAAAGCGCAAAAATTGATTCTGACTACGGTACCTGGCCGAACAGTTTGCCGGGGAATAACTCTGCGAGTTCTAGGCGTAAAGAAATGCGGGTTTCGCCGTAATATTTCTGAAATTCTGGACATTTTGGACAAATAAATTGAGGAAAACATATTTCTCGTGGTCCTCTCCCTTTAACACACATAAGTTGAAATTTGCTCCACTGAGCCTGAAATTTGCCACGAGTCCAAGCGACGCGTTTACTATGGAAAAGGCGAACTTTGCAATTCACTTTATTTTAACTCGGGAACTTTTGACAATTTTTGTCGTTGTTTCCTAGGGAATATGTATGCCCCTTTTGAAGTTAAGCTGTTTTAATAGAATGCGTGTTCCCCATTAAGGAAACAACAACAAAAGTTGTCAAAAGTTTCCCAGTTAAAAGAAAATGAATTTCAAAGTTCACCTTTTCCATAGTAAACGCGTTACTTGAGCCCCTTGCATACCCGCCAGTGGCAATTGAGCAAATTTCAACTTATGTATGCAGATATCAACAAATAGCTAGATTCAAGATGCAGGGCATGCAAATTCGAATATTCAGTCGCCTATTTAATGCATGTCTGCTGTGGAAACGCCATTTTCGTGTTTTTTTGGCGCATTTTGACTGCATACATATTCGCTTTAATGGGGAACACGCATTCTATGCTTACCTTCAAAAAATGTCTACATATTCCCTTTAAATCGACATAACAGCCGGTTTTTGAAATGCATGTTGGACTACTGTTTTTCCACACAGGTTGTTTGCAAATGAATATAATTAGATTAAAAAAGCGCGCCGACATTTGTATACACCGGAATACGGTGTCCAATACGTTTCAAAACCCGGATGTTCTATCGCTTTAAAAAAAACATGTACGCCGTGAGCGTACGAACTCGAGGAAATTATGTTTTGCGTACATATAGCGCGCTCCTGGCGTACCAGTGGCCCACTGCCCACATATTTTCTGTAAAAGCAGAACATTTGCCCTTACTACTGCTGATAAATATACCCGCCGAGTAGTTCATTTTCCGTGTCATATTTGAGAACAGTAACTTGGTCCATAAAATATGTATGTTACGGCATTTTTGTTGTCAAAGTTCCGCAAGTCGCGTCATACTTTTGCAAGGACGAAATCCAAAAAAATATTCCCGGAAATATGCTATATTCTGGTATCAGAAGATTTATTTTACTCAATTTAGAATTTAGAATCGCATTTCAGCATTGGGCGCCCACTCGAAAGGACCAATTAATATTTTGAAAAGTGTTTACTTTGGGCCAGTAATGAGTAGCGACTGAAGTAAATTGGGAGCGCGGTTCAAGCACCTCCTATATTCGACGGTGATAACATAAACCAAACCCCGCAACTTTTTATTAATATTCTCTAGCACGTCCGCATATTGGCCCTAGGCTCTAGTGAAGTTTGTCCTATTTTTGGTAGTTTTAAATGTTACGATTTAGTATCAGCGGTGATTAACATACGTGGCTTTCCGTAAGAAGGCGAAAGGTGCGCAAAGTCGCCTGGCGGGAGCGACCTTGTGCAATTCCATTTGGCACACATCTAGCAAACTTATGGCGCACATCCTGCGCACTCCAAAAATGTGCCGCAGACGAGTCTTGCTTGTGAAGTGCACTTTTCGCCGTGTATGTGCTCGCGTAATCCTTCGATTATTCATATTTCTTGTTATTCCTTGTTCTCAACAACAATGCAATATACTGCACTTGTCACTCTGATTACTTCCACACAAAATAACAATCTCAAGAGTAGAAAAGTGTCTGCACGTACTCACTAGCTTAGAAATTTTGTCAGCAACAATAAAGCGGTATGGCCTGTGATCTTGAAACTAATGTTCACATTCTTATGTATTTTATATGCAAATTTATGAGCCCTTCTGGGCATTTCCGTCATAAAATGGAAAAAATTTCATTCAATACATGGAACTGCAGTTGACCAGCATTTGTTTCAAAACCACGGATCAATCCGCTTTAATTTCCTGTCTTATTCGGTGATTTAATTTATTCGTTGAAGTAGTGTCTGCCACTTGCGCTGTTTGGTGCTAGGCAGCATACTACATCTAGCTTATGCTCTCTTTTTTTTAGAAATGGCCAGATTTCAACCCAATGGATAAAACTATACTCGTTGTTACAACCTAAATAAAACTAAGTGTGAATATAAGTATGCCAGAAAATGAAAAAAGAAGCCTCCTCTGTATTCTGTTTTCGAACGCTTTCTTTGCATGCAAAGAGTTGTAACAAATATAGAATAAAATATTGCTCCATAAAGGGAATGACACGTGGATTGTGAAACATCTAATGGAATCCTGTATTCGCGTGAATTGTGTGTAAATTTACCATCAAACGTGTAGATTGTGTGTAAATTTACATTTGCATACCATCAAACGTTTCTCTATAAACTCCGTTCTGTCGTCTCATTTTCTAGATGACTAGTTTTTGTGGGTGGATGTTCAGATGTAGAAATCTCTATCGAGAGGCAACACAAATAATTTGATCGTCCGTAACGTACAATTAAGTAAGCATGCTTGAGTATTTTGGAATGTGGGCTTCAGAATATTTCGTATCTCTCTCCCGTTTTCTCTCTCTCTCCCTCTCTCCCTCTTTCTGTCTATGTCTCCACATCATAGGTCGCAATTCCGTAAGCTCGATATGGTAATTCGTAATATTCCCAATGCATTCTGATCCAGATGTGCGTCACTGAAGAGTAATCCAATACTGAAATACATCACTAGGTCGATGAACCTACCAGCCCACATATAGAGTCAGCATCCTTATATACTGAACTTCTTCATTGTTGGCTTCACTGATTGGCTGATTGTTGGGTATATTTGTTCTTTTTATCGAGGTCCTGAAACGTATCTGTGTTCCTTGGCGAATTACCTGCACCTCCGGTATCTTTTACCTTGCGAGCTTTATGGTACGACTATAAGTTTCTAATGGGGTTTCCAAGTATGGCCGATTTTCCTTCCAAGTATCGAAACATTTACCGTATCTTGGCACTACACGAGCATATATACAGACTGTTTTTACGACCGATCGCCACGGGGCCATTTGTTCAACAAATGTTGAGCTTTGATGGCGGATTTTCTATAATGCGGATGTGTCAAAATTACGCAAAATTACGGTAGATTGGCGCACTATTTTGCAATTGATACTTGGAAGGAAAACGCACGGTTTTTGGCATACTTGGAAACCCCATAAATGATGTCAACTTCCAACGATTCCTTGTTGAATGACTCGTCGTGTACATAATCCAAGCTACTGCGAGCATCTCATTCAACTCGTTGAGGATCTAGAATCTTAAGCAGAATAGTATCCTTCTATTTCTCTTATGGTTAGCTCAGTATATTTATATATAGGAATTTCTATAATAACAGTCATCGGCACTCGGTGCCAACCTTTACATATTTACACATTTACAGTCGTAGTTGTACATCCCTTTTCGTATTTTCCCGTGTGTTCAGGCAAATCGGGTGCGACTGGAATCCCTAAACGGACAGACAATATTTCGGCCATTAGAGTAATGGATCTGTAAGTAGATCAGTATCCACAGCGCCCCGGAACTGGGTCCTCCCCTAGCTTGCCCCAAATGTCAGTAATTTCCTATTTCCCTACGGTAGGAGAAGCGCAAACTATAATATGAGAAGCCATACTTTAACATCAGTCAATAGTTACGTACAGTAATTTTTAGCCTCAGTCGGACTACTATGCAGTACCTACAACTGCTGCGGTTTACTACAATCATCTGGCACCCTCTCTGTAGCGACCATTTTTCACATACGATCGTATTTTCTGTTCAAACAGTCTTCTTTGTAGTTCTTCAGATGCTTTGAAGCCTTTTTACAATTAGAACGTTCCATACTTTCAAGGAAGGTATAAAACTCCTCTTGAGCTAGCGAATAATCACTCAAAAACTCAAATTTTAAGAGTTGTTTCAATCCAGTAACCTGTTGCACTTTGGCCTCCTGTAGTAGATCACTCTCTCACTCTATCTCTTTCTCACTCTCTCTCTCTCTCTACATTTCTCTATATATCCATCTTTCTCTGTATCTATATATCTCTCTGCATCCCTAGTCCTTTTCCCGTATGATGCTGGTGCCCGAAATCGTATGCAAATCAAGGCCACGTCGCCTGGTCGCAATCAGAATCATACAAAGAGAAGTGCGCAATTGGCTTCAAGTTTCCGTAGTCACAAAAAAGCGCAAACCAATTTCCTTTATGAAATCCGAGACGGTTTGCGGTTTAACATACCAATTCGGATCTACCTCCTACCTCCTACAAAAGCGAGGTAGTCAGTCCGGATCTTTGTATTACCAATTGCTAGGCAGGCCACACTTCCTTTTTCTGCGTTAATATTTACCAAGTTGCACATTTGTTACTCGATCATTTCTTGAGATTCTCGTGCATTTTTTTTATCATTATACCAACATTCTTCTTTTGCTTCTATCCTGGCAATCGTGAATGGAAGGATCAGCCAAATTTATTTGAAACTCTACCAAACTAAAAAATGTAACAATTTTAAGTAGTGTTTCAGCAGTGCACCTTCACTTGCCTGCCATGCAATGGGCCATCGTTCTCCCCGCTGTCACTGTGCTTCTTCTACACGTCGTGACAGCGTACGACACGGCAGATGATTTCGATATGCTGGATGATGAACGTGAGTGTCGCAGAATACCGTACATGCTGTTGCCATATCATAGCAACTGTCCGTTTGTTCATTACAACCATCAAGCTTATTGCGTGAATGGCATGAATAACGAAATCATACATAAATCTGCCTTGCTTTACCTGGGGTAAATGTACTGTTACCTTCTTTTTCTTACTCGAAGAGCCTCAACATATGTTCATGTTTAGCCTCATACGATAGTGGAGAACTTGCTTCGGCTCTTCGGGGTGAGTCAATAGTGAGAGTGGCTAATTGTTCATGCAGTATTCACCTTGTGATATTCACACTATTGGCACATTTTTGCACTAACCGTATCGCATATGTCCACTAACCAGAAAATGCTTCAACCAAATTAATCATACACATATGCTACACGTAAGAGCACACACGTACTTACGCAAGCTCTCACGCACATAGAAACGCACACACTCGCATTCGTGCATGAAATTGAAAAAAAATATTGAAGACTAGCAAAAATATGAACATTTCAGTAGATTTTGGAAAGCGTGCCGCTCCACTCATCCGTTTCGGGAAGCGTTCCTCGGGGATGTCAAGGGCCATTCGAAATGTTGGTTTAGCTATATCTCTTTTCATTCTTCACTTTTGTAGTACAGATACAAGCTCATGAATAAACGACGGAGGGCTAAATGATGTGAGCGCTACAGTAGCACCCTGCCGTAATTCCTAAATGACCCAACCATCCAGTCACCTTAGCATCTCTTTGTCTCCTCACTTTTTCCAGCATATTTTTATTCGTTATACAAACGATGCACAGACTCCTGCCAAAACCACTTGGATATGTGTATATGTGAAATCTTTCCAATGGTAAAATTCAACTTGGCCAAGAGCTCGGTAGGCAAATATTTTATTTCACGTTCAGGACATGGGCTCCCCACTGATCCGTTTCGGAAAGCGTTCTCCATCGTCTGGTCCACTCATCAGATTTGGACGATCCCCTGCCTCAGCACCTTTGATACGGTGGGAGACTACAATATACGCATTTGGCGCTCGACATAATCTTAATAATAATAATTTATTACGTACACACACAATTCATGAGAAAATATACGCAACGTAGTTTTGTCGAGCAAAGCAACATTTTGTATGTATGTCTGTTATACGTATGTATATGAGCTGACTTTGCAGCTTTTGACATTAGTGCCTCTGAGAAGAGCGGGAACGACAGAAGAAATTCTTCTTCACATCTGAATAATTAGTAATTAGTGCACCCTGAACAATTCAAAACATTTAGATTCGGTCGTTCGATGCCCGACGGGGCTCCACTGATTCGTTTCGGAAGATCGCCAAACTCCGCTCCACTGATCAGGTAAGGAAGCAAACAATCAGTTCAAAGACAAAAATACCCTCGTCTCATCACAACATACACATGTTACACATATTACTCTACTAACAGATTGATATACTAACTATCTATAATTCGAAAATTCAGAGTGTTGTGTGAGCTTGTTATTCCAACCAAAAGAAAACAATGTGTGTGTTTAGCACATTTATTCCGACCTTTCGGCTTTACTCCATCTTCAGGGAAAATAAGCTATAACAACACAATACAATACACAGCACAAATATAGCATCAAAGTATACTTCTAAAGATCATAGATCTCCCCTACCTATATAGATCTCCAGAGAGGCCATATTCACCACTCAATTCCCCATGGGGAATTCCCCGTCTTTTCTCTTCGTCTCTCACATTAGAATGCTATTTTCTGTCCCCAGGGACTATTTCCCCGAGGAAATTGGAGTGGTGAATATGGCCTCAGATTCCAGTAAACCTCCTTCTCGTTCCAGATTCGGTCGTGCTCCTGCCACTTCTCCGCTGATCCGTTTCGGAAAGCGGTCTCCATCCTCAGGTCCCCTGATCAGATTTGGTCGTGCTCCTGGAGCCCCTCTCATTCGTTTTGGCAAACGATCGGTTGATGAGGAACTATTCGAAGATGACGAGAATAAGTGAGGACTGAAAGTTGACCGGCGCGAAACAAGTATGCCATAGTGGCGCGGCGCACTCCTTCTAGGGTGCGCAAAACTTCCAGTTGACGTTCTTAGATGATGGTCCTCTTTTTCCTTGCCCCGCGACTTCATGAAGTGAAGTGTAGCTATGAAGCGACTTAAGAACAACGCATTCCGCATATTACGCGAAACATTGGACTACAAAAAAAACGAGTGCGCACAGATGTGGCGGCGCACCGATTTCGGGCCAAGTGTAAGCGGCGCACTGGCCCTGTTTTGTCAGTTTTCTACATATAAGATGACCCCTGACGACAAAGATCAAAAAGTGCTTAGTCCTCGTTGCAAGCGATATTTCCCCAAATCTCTATGAATTAACAGAACGGCAACTTTTCCCTCTCGTCCAACCAGGCAATAAATATGGACCCTTGCCCTCCAATAGCTTTTTTTCCCGAATATCACCCGAGACAACCGATACGAGGGGCGAAGTCCAGTCCAGTGTATGATTAGTACTAAAATTATACTTCCCCTCATCTAAGCGGTATTACAGCAGGTTTTTGAAACGGATTTTGGATAATTGCACTACCATGCATATACAACTAAGCACGGTTAGAATAAAAAAATCGATCTCCCTTCGAGCTCACATAGCATAAATACATACCACGTAGGGATGTTGCTGTCAAACACCGGCGCTAACACCGCTTTAAAAGGATTTCCCCCTATCTGGTGGTAGCCACGTTTATAATTAACCTCCATGCTTTTCCCAGTATTCTAACATGCGCATAGCTTGTAGTATTTTTTCACCGTCTACTCAAAAGTTACCCCATTAGCTGGAACTGCTATAAGCTGCCAGCGTTCTTCCCCTCCTTCTCAACCCCAGCATTCTAATTATCCAAGCCACTCAATTTCAAGTTTCAAATAATGCAATTTATCAACCCCTCGCAACAATTTGTGATCAATCTAGAGACAAGCTGTGCTTTTCCTGTGCCGGAGAGAGAGAGAGAGAGAGAGATTGGGAGAGACGAGAGAGTGGTAGAATCGCAACAAAAATCAGGAACTTAGAGACAGTGTATATGTGAGAGGGGCCAGGAAACGTAAAGTACACTTCTCTGATAAAAGATAGCCAAAAAGCACATGGCCTGACGCACAGTCAATGTTTAATCTCATAAAAACCGGTGATGCACGCGGTGGAAATGCAACTAAAAACAGAATAACACAGAGAACGTTCAGCCTGAATTACTTTCCAGTTTATGGAAAATTTGCATAGAGCTTCACGAACTCAAGTCCCTACGAAACACTAGCGTTGCTACGTATAAATAACAATGATGCAAACCCGAATTTGCCACACAAAGAACCCTACCATACACATCTACTGTGTGCAATAGAATGTATGTATTTCAGAGTGCAAACTATAAAAGGATGTCTAAAACCTCAAATACTCGGTCTCTATCTAAACTCTAAACATTTCAGCTCTCTGGAGTAAACCCCAACCCTCTCCCTGCAGATCAAAGCAACGCTTTCTCTTCACCTATTCTACGTGCCAGCGACACGCTAATAATCTTCTATCTAACATATATTTTCTCTTTCAGTGCGACAAATTGACTAATAAAGCGAGTACTCTTGTTAAAAATGTTCGAATAAATGTGTGTGCAAAACCAAGTACAAGAAATACCCAAATAGAACTTTATTATATCTCTGGTAGAAATCAAAAATCCTAAATCTACCTATCCACGACCTACCAACCAACACCGCTAATTTCCTACAATACTATGGTTTACTTGAACATAGGCCAATAATAAGAAAATCAGTGTTGATACCAAGTCACGCACATGCACAACTAAATATTACACAGTCATAGTTTCATTCATAATTCTTGATTAAAATATTAAACTGTCCGACCAATTTGTTACGAAAATCCCTACAAATAAAAGATGAAGAGCAAAAGAGACTAGAAACACAAAACAAAACATTATGGGCTTCGTTGAACCGGACCAAAAGGCTATCATACATAAGACACATTTCAATTCCAAAAAAGTAGTATACACAAGCAAAATGCACATTCAAAAAGATCAATTAGTATTAAAGCGATATAACGACCGGTTTTTGAAACGCATTCCATATGTTGCATGCAAATTTTTGATATAATTAGAGATTAAAAAACGCGAAGCTACTTGCATACGTTACATAGGAATACAGCACCCATCACACATTACAAAAACCGGATGTCATACCGCTTTAAAAAAAATAAAAATACATGGGCAGAGGTATACCCACAGTAGCAGGTTGTAAGCTCGAAAGAATAAAAAAAATATTTGAATCGTTGAATATGAGCAACAGGACCAAAACTATACGAAACTCTAGAACTCATTAATAGAAATGAAAAAGAGAACCTGAGTTGCTCACCCAGACCCTAGGTGATAAAAGATAAAAGTAAAGGAAGAGTTATGGACAACAACTTGTAATATAGGTAGTGTATGAGTATGAAAGCCAAGTTAATTGCATCACGTGAACAAATAATAGAGATTTTGAAATAAATCCCAGTTTCATAATGCGGAAAAGGAAAGGGAAGTGAATAAAAACAATAACCAACCGAACCGTGGTCAATCAAGAATCAAAATATTCGTATCGTGAAATTAGTCAAGTTAGTCGGCGTATTCCTTGTTCAGACTTCGCCCAATGATCAAACGTCGGACCTGGAAAGCGCAACTGTAAACTTTTAACACAAAATAATTTCAGACCAATTGCCCACTGCAATGTCAAACGGTCAAACATTCCCACGCCGAATAAATAAAATAAGGATCCCACCCAGCGCATAAAAGTCAACAATAGAAAGACTCCATACATAAGGAAACATTGAAGAAGAACAAAGAAAGTCCAAAACACTTTTACTTCTACAAGTAACAAACCTCGCTGGTTCCAGCTCCAATTTCGTACAGCTTGGCATCACGCATGAGACGTCCGCTTGGGTAGTCATTGATGTAGCCATTGCCTCCTAAACAATTCATAAATAACACCCAGATAAGAGAGCCTTTCATAAGATAAGCCCAATAACTATGAATTTACACGAAATTGACTAATTTCATAATTTATCACAACAGACATATGTACGCAGACACAGCGCAATCGAACCGTACATAATTTACTAACGCAAAAAGTTACGAATTTAAAAAACAAAATCAACAAACCTTGAATCTGAATCGCGTCCAAGCACACCTGGGTGGCCTTTTCTGCCAAGTAGAGGATGACACCAGCACAGTCCTGTAATAATCAGTCTAAGTGAACATAATAACGGTTTATTATTCATTAACAATCAATACAAATAAAGAAGAACATAAGATAATCCCAAAGTTCTTTCCTTCTTGAAAAAAGAGGGATTCCATCTTTCCAAAAATAACTTGCCTATGCTTACGCATTAAATGAGGTACTCCAAGGACGAAGCTTCCGCGTAGGGACTGGAACCTTCTATCAAGCCTTCATACACACTCACTCACATACCGCATACACAAACATAATCCCAGTTCACCCACCTTATTACTGACGTTTCCCTTATCGGCTGCCTTGGCCACCGCATATAAATAGGCTCTGCATGCATTCAGCGTCGTGTACATATCAGCCATCTTGCCTTGCAGCAACTGTAATATATTACATATACATATAAACATAAACTTACGTCATATGTGTATGGCCAAAACTTACGTCATAGGTAAATGGCCATCTTGTCAGACTAGAAAGAGAATAGATGGACTATAATTTATGGCTGACATATGAAAAACAATAACTATTGATAGTGTTAACAACAATATTCTGATCTTAAATAGTCTCGCTGTTTCCGGCACCGCAGCCGTAGTTGTTCGTACATATACAGTTCAGTGGCAATAAAAAAAAGTACCTACGTAAAGAAGGATAGTATAGAGCATCATATCACCAATCACCATCATTAGCCAACTGAATAAACATACCTGGTATTCTCCGATTCTCTGTCCAAAAGCCTTGCGCTGATGAGCATAATCGAAGGCGGAATCACAAGCTGCTTGCATTAGACTAAAAAATTAATTACTGTTTTTGTTTATGTGTTTATGAAGACGGCCATTTGTTTTTAGAAAAGAAGGCACAATTTCATGTCAAAGCCATGACTGTATGATTTATAAGGACTAAGGACCCTACATCATCAATACAGTAAGGACATACTAATTGTAAGGGCCTTCGAGCATGTCAAACACTTACCCTAAGCCTAAGCCTAAGTGTAAGTCTCCTAAACAGAACTTACCCCAAAGGTCCTCCGGACAGTACAAGTCTCTCGTAATCGAGACCAGTCATCAGCACATAAACTCCCTTGCCAGTTGCGCCCAATACGTTCTCCGCTAAAAAACGAGTAAATTAGGAGAAGCAGTACAATACAACTTGGCATAGTTTATTGACAAACTACATTTTAGAGAAGTTATCACCCTTTACAGGGTAATGCATACACACAAAACAACAGATAAACATGATATACCTAGGTTACAGTTCTATCTTGATGTAAAAAAAAGAACGAACCTGGCACTTCGCAATTGTCGAACACCAATTCACACGTATTGGAACCGCGCATTCCAAGCTTATCCAATTTTGGCGAGGTGGAGAAACCGGGGAAGGACTGCAATAACAAGAGTATAATGCGGTTTCCAATTTCCAAGTAACCCAACAACTCGGTGTGATTCTGTCAATACTGCCGTATTTCTGCACGAAACTTGCACATATAAATATAATACGAAAAATTAAACAAATATTCTCGTGAAGTTCCAAAATACTTGGAAACCCCATTAAGAAAGGATGTTCCTATGCACATGTAAGCTTTAAAAATAAAGTGACTAACAAAATCGTGGAACTTACTTAACCAGAGATCCAAATCAAACCCAACAACGATAAGAAATAATAAACAATCACAGTATCTTAACGTGCTAAGATCAAATCTCTGCGCATATGCAATGTTTCAAGCTAAAGCTTACATCACCGGAAAAATAACATATGCGTACAATACAAAATACCGTCGTAGTAAATATTCACAAATATCCCAAGAAGAATAAATAAACCCGTACCTTTTCGACAAGGAACGCAGTGATTCCGTGTTGATGCTTGGATGGGTCAGTCTTTGCATATACAACCAAAACATCAGCATCAGGTCCGTTCGTGATCCAGAATTTCGTTCCGTTCAGCACGTATCTAAGGTAAACAAAAAAAAATAAGCGATCTGTAGTCGTCTGAACTAGGACCACTAACTAAGAACAATTGTGCCTTCCCTTAGCATCAGGCGGTTATCCTCTTACTCTCTAATCGACACTCAAAATAACACTTCTCTACTATCTTTATGAAAGTACCTACATTATTTTCGTTGAAAAGATAGGCGTTTCTAAACTACAAACTACAAAAGCTTAAAGCTCACTAAAACTCATACCTAATTTCGCAAAGCATGGGAAGGGACAAGCTGTGCCTGTGCCAAGCAGTAGAAAACAGAACCATGATCCAAGCTCGAACAGCCAACTAACTCACTTATCTCCCTTTTTCTCAGCCCGCAATTTCATGCTCACCACATCTGATCCGGCACCAGCCTCCGACATGGCAAGCGCGCCGATATGTTCGCCGGAGATGAGCTAACAACAGAGAAAGCTTGGATACACGAAACACATGCCAACTAGCCAACTACGATACTATGGGATTGTGGCAACTAACGTACAACAAAACTAATCATAGCAATTATATAATATCAACAAAACTACTCACGTTTGAACAAGTGCTTACGTATTCTATGTTCTAAGGTAGATCTCAAAATCGAAAAAATACACAGTTGCTATAGTCGATGGTGCAGGGAACAGGGAAACGAACTACGAACTACTAACAGCAGGTGTAACATGGAGATGGGAAACGATACATGATATATGAAACTCACTGCATGAAGAAACTTACCTTAGGTAGGTACTTTTCCTTTTGCTGTTCATTTGCATTACGCACAATTTGATTCACACAAAGGTTCGAGTGAGCACCTGGAAACAATACCAGAACAGGGTCAAGGCATCGATAGAACAAGTATCAAAAATGAGACGGCATATTAAGCTTAGCAGACACATAATGTATCAAAGATACGCTTCAGTAAACTATGCTAATTTACAGTAGCTTCCGCAGTTGTTCTGAGCCAATCAGGAATCCGGGTTGATGGAACCGAATTACAGTCAGAATTAGAATACGATACATAATTAGTCAACTTATCGAATATATATGATAAAAAATGCATGGCATATAGAACAATGGATTCGTAAATACAAACCATAGGAGAGCGCGATAGCACCAGAAGCTCGAGACAACTCCTCCATAGCGAGCACATGCGAGAAATAGTTCATCGCCGAACCACCGTACTTTTCTAAAGCAAATTGTTATTACATTTTCGAGCGACAACTACCGAACAACCTCTCATAATATCGTTATAAATTATCAGCTTTCAAAAAGTTATATATTACAAACTTACAATGAATGCGATTATTACTATTTGCCAGGCACACCCGAAGGAATCATGAGAGAAAAAAGGACTAAAACATGGTAAAAAAAACGGTGAGTAGAGAACAACAAAAACAAAGAACACACCTGGCGCAGTGATTCCTAGCAGCCCATTATCTCCTAGTGTTCTCCAGAACTGCCTCAACTGAGGAAAATTGTTGTCTCTGTCAATTGCCTGTGCATGTGGCGCCAGTTCCTTGTCGGCAATTGCTCGCACCGATTGTCGCAACTGAAATACTGAAATTAAACTAAACTTCTATCTGACCCATAATGCAGTGCATAAGTCACAGAACGACAGCCCCAGCATTCGCACTGGACAATCTATGCATTAAATTTTTTTTTAATTTTTATAATTGTTTTTTATAATTTACAGTAGTCTACAGTTTTTATAATTTACAACACATTGTGTTTCAGCCTCCAAGTAAAGAGATCACATCATTTACACACTGTTCACATTGTACTTCTCTACATGAAGCCATTTAGGAAATTCTCTGATAAATATATAACACAACACATACGTACGTACACATCGCTTCAGCAAGTCTCGAAAAAATAACGTCAAGAGAGAAAGGACGTGGGCAAGCAGATTTGTACAACCATTGTCATTCAAAACAGGCAGGATCAAGCAGAAGTACCTCATACGGAGTCAAACATGCTCAAAAACTGACCGAGACACATAAAACAGACAAGGCCAGCCAGAGCATAACTGAAAACTCAAAAACGCAAAAAAGAACGGTAAAAAAAAACTGACCGCCTGCTCCTCTTCCGTAAGTCCGAACATGGTATCCGGAATAGGGTAGGCCGACATTGCCCTGAAACAAAGGCAGATACCGTAACAAACTTCATCTGGGGAGGGGGGGGATGAAACCCTACCAGGGCAACGATCTTGGCTCACACCTCACACCATTTACGGATCTTATTACAAGCACAGAGTGATTGAAACACTCACAATACGTTTAGGCAACAAATCTGGACACCACAAGCATTTACACAACAAACTTATGTCCCATCCCCCATTGCAAGTTACTACCCAGCTTCATAGACGGCAAAAAACGTCTAAATAAAAACTGAATCTTCACCTGGATTGTAGCAAAACTCTGGCGGCGGGAAGAACACGCGCAGACAACATAGTTCCCTGAAAATAAGCAGCTTTATTCACATAAAGGCACAATATCCTTATAATTACGACAGGTATATCAACGCGAATGAACAATGGCATATATACACACAAAATGAAACATATCACAATTCGAAATCATTCCAAGAGAGGTGATTTGGGTTTATCAGATTTTGTCCTGTATATTACGGCAGAAAGCACGACGTACTTACATAACATCAATAGTAGCACAACTGCCTAACCTTAGCTTAAGGGCCTTAGCTAAGGTAAGGTAGGGCAAATACACCTATTGCTTAGTAGCTAAAGACGAATCAGAGAAGTATGTCGTACACTCCATCGATCGGAGTTGATCTTGCATTTCGCAAATTGAAGGTATTGTAGCTTGAATGGAATCAGCCGACGAAAACATTTCATCGAGTAGGGTAGAAATCATATTGACAGAACCCGTCGTTCTACCTAACTGCTTATCTAGAGCCGCAGTCTGTTTGGATATTTGTGTGAGCATGAGGTGCGACTCTCTATCCAAGGTACAGTGTATGGACAACTTTTCAACGTCGCACATCATCTCTTTCAGCTTTGCACGAAGCTCGCCTTTTGAAACAGCCGTGAGTTCAGTAGAAGGAGCGGCATACATTATGTATATTAGGATTTAGGGCACTGTATTCCTGAAATATAAGAAAAAATCAATAAAACAACATGAATCAAAAGTCACCATTAAGAAGAAGAGGTGTGAATAAAAGTAGTAACGTCTTCAACAAATCAAAGAGTGGTAGTATCGATGAGAGGTATGAATACCTACATTTGAAGCAAAATACGACTGAACTGTAATTTACCATTTTATCACAGGTTAGTTATGGGCACATAATAATAAATTATAGATATAGAAACAATAACATGATACTCTATCACAGATTATTCATGCATATACAACTTGATAGTTTGACAGTAAACCAATTGCGGTAGGTATGGTTCCAAGTAGACATTTGAAGAAAATTAAGTAAATAAGGCACATGTAAGCGTAATTAAGGCACGTTCAGACTAAAGCACACATAGAGTTAAAAGTTAGAGACAGTGACATCGGACATATGACTTTTTTTATCGACTATTACCTACAGCATGCGTTTTCTCACTGACCATTAATCAAACATACTCACTTAATAAAACATAAAGCAGCAAACAGGAATAGGAATGAAACTATGCTTTGGGGAATGGAATATGGAATGAGCAGGAAGCAGGAAAGGAAGAACAAACTAAGCACTAAGCAACCATTAATGATGAGCAACAAACTTGGGCATGATCAACCTATATGAGCAATCTGTATTTAGAACAGAGCTATGCGAATTTATGAATGCGATAGAAAGAAATGAACAATTTGAAGGTTACAAGATATTTCGAAAAGTTCTATGGTGCTAGTGCTGAGAATAAGTGAAGCTAGCCCTAATAAGTTAAATCATTTACTAGGTGGAGAAGGGACTGCGCCCTTGATATTCTGTTTCTGTTTGTAAGCTTCTCTGGCAATTTGACGCTGCAGTCTGCTGAGACGATCATGTACATCACCGAGTTGCTGAGCTAAAGGTAAAGAAAATGCAATCATAATTTGCAGTCCTTATGGAAACTTCGTCATAGACAAAAGGAAGAAATGCTAGACGTAATGTGTTGAATGAGAGCGGCGCTCAAATACGAGAAAACAACAAAGACAACCTCACGAGAAAATTATATACGAAAAATATATAAACCAACCAGTGCTGCTCATACGCCGCTTGCAGTCAACAAGCTTCAGATCATAAGAAACTAGATCGTACGGTTCGCTTGATTCATTAAGCTCTCGCAGAAACTGAAAACCTTGCGGAATGACCGTGAATTTGGGACCAAACACTCCACTCTAGTTTGGTGGCAAATCTCAAAGTTTCTTACTCTGCACATTAATTATAGAAAAGTTGTGGCGATTTATTTCGTATCATAGCTCATAGCTTTCGCGTTAATCGCAATTATATCAAGTACAAAATACAACGACAAAACACAAAGCTGACGAAGCACATGCTCTCAATAAAGGCGCATTTGTCATTTCTCACTCGCGTGTTGCGATTCATCAAAAGGAAGAGATAGTGGGCGTGTAAAAAGACTAAACTAAACAGTGATATCTCTTTTCGCGGCATCGCTTATCAGTCAAAGAGCCGCCGATCAAAGAATGAGAGAACAAGAACTAACTTCGGCCATTTCTGTGATTTTCTTGTTCATTTCTGACTGGCTCGACTTTGTGGCAACAATCTGAGATTCCAATTGCTGGAGAGCCGGAGCAATTGCAGCCAGAGCAAGCTCGGCACCATCAATAGAGACTTGGTGATCATTTGTGCGTGGTGAAGCCATGACCTGCCTGCAATTGCAATACTTTCGAATCAGTCTTGTTCTAAATAAATGATTGAAAGAATGTTAGCTTGTGTGGATGTATAATCACGTATTTTACAACAAATGATAAAGTAGAACAGACAAAGACACCGGTGAGATTAGAATAGAAGGCGAAATTCGTTGCATATTCAACATCCCTACAGGAAAAGAATAGTTGAAAGTCGAAAAAAAAGAGAGCTAAGGGTTTAGCTCTCTCGGGTCAACCAATGCTGGACAATGCACGGGAGCAAAAAAAAGGCGGGCACTTGCCCCAATGAGAAACGAAGTGCGTCAACAATAACAATGTATCTTTACATTTTATAAAGAGGGAAAACGGCGATTTGTTACATAATCCTCAAGTACCTTATATCCGCAGTGGAAGCGTGCTGGGCCCATTCATACAAAAATCCGACAAGCCCAAGAAGCGGTTTCTTTCAGTGTTTGGACCTATGTAGCCTAATTACAATTCAATTACCATCTGGAATTATTTGCGTGGCAGAACTTCTGCACAAAAATTTAGCAACAAAACACCAAATGGTACGGCAAATCATCCGGCCGCCTGCAAAAATCTGCCCCAAAAAGCAGTCGTTTCAACTAGCGGGCGCACGTGAGCGAACATGTTCCGTCCACTATGCGGTCTGAAAGGCGCCTGCCTCAATGGAGCGCGCCCTGGTCCGGAACTGGAAATCTATAGCACGGACTTCGCAAAAAACGTGCATTTACAGTACATTTGATACTGTAATGCAGTAGTAAATTCTAAAACGCGTCCACACTCTAGGTCCCAGAAAGACGGTTAAAGATGTATGCGGCACTTTTACCGCAAAAGTGCACAAATTCCTAGATTTTTTTCGAAGATTTTGTGCTTTTTGGTTCTGTTTTTGTCCTATTTTACTTCTCCAATTAATTCTTTTCCAACGTTTTTGTGTGTGCATATGACCCTTATATCAAACCTTCGTCGTAGTAGCTCTAGAGGAAGACTTATTTATCGGCGGCGTCCATTTGACAATAATTTGCCTCTCTTCATCTTTTGATTCAGTGTTCTTAGTCTGTTTTTTTTTCCAGGTAATCCGAGGTTTATGAATCAGATTCAAGATCTGACACAGGTTGGCGTTTTCAATAAATAATGATAGGTTTCCGGTGCTGGTGCTGGTACGCAAAGTTGTTGTTAACATATAACATTGTTTATTGATATGCTTTCAGCTGAGAGAGTTCTTGACTGTTTACAATACTTTGACTGAGCGTTGTTTCCGGAGCTGTGTTGGCGAATTTAACCAACACTCTCTTATCGGTGCAGAGGAGTCGTGTGTCTCCAAATGTATGTCTTTTTCTGTAGATAATGTTGTATGTGACAGGTACTGTTGATTACTTCCTTCATCGCGGTAAACGAGACATGTTGTGCACAACCCATAGTGCGTATTGAATATTATCATTCGCTGCCCTAAATTCCAATTTCAATGCTTTTGCAGGCATTGATAAGCATATGCGAGTAAACCGACGTTTGATGCTCGTATTTGCTGATCTTGGACCGAAGCTTCTGTTCAAACAAGGAAACGAATCCGCTGTTGAGTCGATTACTCGAAAGACTCAAGCTCCTGCTCCGACAGCGACTACTACTGAAACAGGTTTCTTTTGTGTCACACTGTCACGTAAGGATAGCAGTGATTGCATTTGGACCTAGCCCTTTTTGGTTCTTCATTAGTGGATTTGGGATTTTTTGTGTCACGTCAGGACGGTCAGGATTTCTGTCCTTAGTTGTCATCTGTGAACTGAACTAATGTAAGGACGACCTCGTCTCAATTTATTTATTACCAGTGTTCATGTCGTGATTTCTTTTAAGCAGACATATTTTCAGAAACCGCTCCCGCTACCGTAGACACCACACCCACTTCACAATGAAGATCATCAACGAGCATGGATTCCGTTGCGACGGACGTCGTCCCCATCAGATCCGTAATATTTCCGCCCAACTGGGCACTGATGCATTGGCTGAAGGTTCCGTGTACCTCAGACAGGGTAGCACTCAGGTATGTAACCTATATCGCTTGGATATAGGAAGATTGTCATATTTGTGTTTTTTAGTAATATTCGAATCTCCGTTCTCGGTGCTGGTCAGTGGTATTGTCGTGGCGTATATATGTATGAGAAGCCTCAATTTTCAAATTACCACGAATTTCAATAGGGTTTGAAACATTTTGCGGTGATTCTCATTTGGTTTTGAAACATTTTGCTCTGTGTTGTCTTTTCTCCCTGGTGTAATAAATTATTATTATTATTAAGTGATTCTTCTATAGGTTCTGTGCACTGTCTTCGGACCCCATGAACCGACACTGCGTGGTCGAATGCTCGACGATCGTTGCTTCATCAGATCCAAGGTGGAGTGCTTCACCAATAAGCAGAGAAATCAGAAGAGAAAGAAGTTGGTTTTAGTTTATGTTGCTTTCTGATGTTTGCTTGGTCCGTTTTCTTTATCATTGGCATTAACTGGTAACTACCACAACATGTTTTATTATTTTATGAGATAGAATGTATATGTAGTTTTCCGTGGGTTTTTTTTAAATATATTTCTATCACTAGCCTCAGCCAACGTTTTGTCTCTACGTTTCGTTTCTGGAGAATTCTGTGAATTCTGTCTTTATTATCCAAAATCGAAAATGAATTATTCAAAAATTTAACTCTTTATTATTATAGGAGAGCTGGAGTGGACAGAAAAATGGCTGACATCGAGAAGTTGATCGAAAAGGCGTTTGAATCCGCCGTTTTCACACAGAACTTTCCTCGGTCCCAGATTGATATTTATTGCCTCGTGATTGAGGTCGGTTCATTGTTCTTTTTTTGTTTATTTCGTGTTTCCTCTTCTCCACGTTTCAATTTTTTTTATCTAGTTTATATATTTAGTTTCATTGAAGTTATATTAAAAAAAACCGATTCAGGAGGACGGTTCTATGTTGTCAGCGTGCATTAATGCTGCTTCACTTGCTCTCTGTGATGCCGGTATTCCGATGAAGGTAATTTGCTACTTCTTTTTTTTTCGCAGTTTGAAGTCTCATACTCATACATTGTTTCTTGTTCTTCTTGGTGGTGAATATGCTTATAATTAGTTTCAATAGCCACATTCATATTCATTCAGGGTGTAGTTTGCGCGGTAACTTGCGGTTTGGCTGACGGTCAACCGATCTGCGATCTCAATTCGAGAGAGGAGACTGATTTGGTGCCCAGACTTACGGTAAGTAGTTTATTCCACCAATATATTATACTGAATACTTTATTCTGGAAGAACAAAAGCGAAATAATACAGCGTGAACAAATACATAAAAAAGCGTAAAGCGAAATACTGGACAACACAAAAATACGGCAGGTTTGTAGACAAATGACAATGATTTTATGATCAATCCCCCGCTGTACCGTAATATTTTTTTAGGAACTTACATGAAATGTTTAACCAAATTTCAGCTGGCCAGTGTTTCGGGCAAGGACAAGTGTGTGATGGTGGAGATGCAGAACCGAGTACATTGTGACTCTGTTTCTGCTCTTCTCAATTCTGCAAAGGAGGTAAGCCGTTTATTTATACTTTGTTTCTTTGAATTCTTTCTCTGGCGTCAGTCAGCATCATGATTTCAATACACCACGAGTAACCATTAGTATGACCTTGTCATTGTGTTGTTAGGTTTCGACAGTTTCAGTTTGCGGCCCATAAGGGATTGTATATCGTTTTGCCTCCAATTAAAGAACAGACAACCTATGGCTCTATTTTTTTAGGTGTGCGCGAGTGTCTACGAATGTATGCACGTTGCGATCAAGGATCACCTACTGCACACTATTCCGATCTCGTAATTTGCTGATCAAGGCCGGTTTGATTTGCTCGTTTGCGTATTTTGTTGAAATTATGTTGATTTTTTTAGTGTAACTGTAACTCTTTAATAGTCTAGAATATTAGTTTTTTTTAGTGAGGTTTGTTGGTTTTGTTTAGTTATTTGAGTAAGCTTTGAGTCCCGATCCCTATCCGAGGGAGGGTGTATATGTACTTAGCTTCGAAGTAATCTGGGTTACATACACTTACACTTCTTTGTAGGCAGCGTTAGGCACTCCGTTATGGAATCGTTGTTGACTATAGCCTTTTCGTTTATTATTTTAGTTGTTTGATGTTGTTTAATTAACGAGTCCGTCGATGTATGCTGTTAGCTATTTTAGGATGTGTTTTTGTTATTGTTTTTGTCTTGTTGATAACTTAAATAAACATGTTTTGTTTTCTTAGTATGTATATTTATCTTCATAAGCTGTTTTTGAGACACATATGTATTTTTTTCGGTGATATGGTATATTGCTAAAGTTGTTGTAGTTTTCTTATCTGTCATTTAATTTTTGTTTATGGTTCAGGCATGCTGCGCAGGTCGGCGTTAGCGCTGTTACGTACGGCACACGTTCAGAATGTGAGTTTTTCTTTTAATTTATGGGGTTTGCAATTATGCTGAAAATTTACTTTATTTTGATTTTGGAGCTACACGGGAATTTATTTTTCTGTTTGTGTAGGTTTCGTACTGTTGATGATGTTCATAGGGTAGTATTGATATTGACAGTATCACGCCGAATTTTTGGGATACTTGGAAACCCCATGAATGCTTAATGCAATTTGAATTGCAACAAAAATGTCATAGGGTACTTTGTTTTAATGTTCAATATAATATCATTGCTGTAACATAACTAAATTTTCTGTCAGGTTCACTGAGAACATTTAGTTATGCCCCTACTCGGCAGCGGCGACTTCGACGACTACCGCAACTCCGAATCCGCTGGATAGTTTTGTAGACAGGTTGGACAATTTTACTCTTGAATTGTCGCCGTTTTTGTATTTTCTTATTAACTTTCAAGTATCATTGGTCTTCATACCATAAAGTCACTCTTATTTGCATACAAAAAAAACACACATAACAACGCAAAGCGTGTATAGATGTGTTGTAATCATTTAATTATTATTAATCAATCGTTCATTGCAGTCTCAATGTTGTCGGTGCGGCTAGTGCAAGTTATTCATTTTCACAACTCCGTTTAAACACGATTAAGGACGTAGCTCAGGTAAATTTTGATTTTCTTACACCCAACCTCTCTATGCTACTTATTGTCTGCCATGTCTTGAACACCTGTATCTTCGTTATATTTATCGTATCATTGTCAAAGTTTGCTAGTCTATCCGTTATAGTAATGTGGTAGCCTTCCCAGTACAAATATCAGGCAATTACACAATTAAACTTTTGCATTTACAGTTACTTATATGCCGCATGATTCATAATTATTTTAGTTTCTGTCGCAAAAGTCACGTCTTGATGGCAGCGAAGTGTTGGGCGTGTTGCAAACTTCTTTGAGGCTTCAGAAGAGCCAAATTGTACCATTGCTTTCGGAGTGAGTGATTTTTAGGATTGCTACTCTAATCAGTAGTCTTACACAACGTACTCAATTAGTGGATTAGTTCTCGTATATGGTGAGCCATATATACTTCACATATGAGAACTAATCCGTTATATTCTTAGTTGGAATGATTTACAGATAGCCCTCGCACCATCGGTCACTCCTGATTTTAATTCACGTCGGAAATTAAACTTTTTAGATATCAGTCCGTGATCTCTACAGCGATCCCCACGTTGAGTGAATCAGATGTCGTAGAAGCAATTAGAGCCGTCGTTCGTCTCGGAGTCGAGGACCGCGAACTGATGCTGCAGCTGCTGAAACGCTTCGATCAAGTTATTGTGAGTTTTTCTTTTCCTCTTGCGACCTTGCTATTTGTTTCGTTTGCAGCCTATCGCTGTACGACTAGGCAGTTGGACGGCGCACGTAATGGGAAAAGGCGAGGGCTAAACTAAACATAGAGAAAAAGGTGCGGAAGTTTTTTTTGTACAAATGGGTTAACGAGAATGAGAAAAGACATCTTTCGCGCAGCTCCCGCAAGCCGTATACGCAAACTTGAGTTTGCAGCCCTGTGCCAGGTAGGGTACTAGCAGTCTCCTTTCGCTTGGTGACGGCGGAAAGTTTTATGTTGACATTTTTTTTGTTTTCAGGAGACTAACCTGGACTCTGTATCAGCCGATTTACTTGAACAGTTCCTACCACTGCTCCCACGGATAAGCAAACTGCTCTCTGATGAACAGACGGAGCGGTTGAACAATGCTATTGTACTGAGAACCAAGTAAGGATTCAGAGTAAATTAAGCAGTTAGAGTTTCATTTCTCTCCAAAGGTCGACAATAAACCCAACTTTTTTAGTAAGTGTGATCCTACGATATTCACATTCATATTAGCCCTGTGTGCTGCAGATACCTGCAGGTACATATGACAGTATTTTTTAACAATCTATTCTTAGGGATATCACGAAAACGGGACAGTTATTGACGTTCTACGCTTATTCGCCGATCAATTCGCTCAATTGGAAAAATGAGGTAAGTGAAACGCATTTCCACGCGCATTGCACGAATTGTTGACTCCTTTGAGAAATGCCGGCCGGTTCTTGAAACGCATTGCGGACATTTGACTTCTTACGTATTTATGCTGAGTTACTCGAATTTAGCTCGATTTTTTATTCTAATTTATGCCCATTTGCATAAGCTGCATAGGAATGCTGGTGTACTCGATGCATTCGAAGGGGATGGGTCGCTTTAACAACCCACCCCCTTCTTTGCTATGGGGTGAAATCTGAAACTGTGGTGGGAGGGGCTAGTTATGAACAAACATAGTTCTGGTCACAGAATTATCCTATTTTCGTTGAACTCCTGACTTTCTCGGTTTCCTGGACTAGTTCCACTAAAACTGATACTCTGTCAACTGTCAACTAAGGAAACGAGCGTGTTCTTTAATAATTACACAACATATTTATTAATTATAGATCGAAGCCAAGGCATCCGATCTTCTCCCAGTCATGAATCTGGGCGAGCTAGTCTCATTTGTGCATCACAGTGCCAGGAGACAGTCCAGGAACATATCATTGTTGCGTCCAATTGCCCACCACATCAATTTGTATGTTTTTTTTTACATTTATTATTATTTAAGTTTACGTTCGGTTTCCAGTTTGTACGTGTTTTAATTTACTATCTTTTAAGTTTAAGTGCGGTTTCCAATGTGTTGTATGTGTTTTAATTTACTATCTTTTAAGTTTAAGTGACGTTCCCAATGTGTATGTGTTTTAATTTATTATTATTTAAGTTTAAGTGGGGGTTTCCAATGTGTATGTGTTTTAATGTATTATTATTTAAGTTTCAGTGGGGTTTCCAAGTTGTATGTGCTTTAATTTACTATCTTTTAAGTTTAAGTGGGGTTTCCAATGTGTATGTGTTTTAATGTATTATTATTTAAGTTTAAGTGGGGTTTCCAAGTTGTATGTGCTTTAATTTACTATCTTTTAAGTTTAAGTGGGGTTTCCAATGTGTATGTGTTTTAATGTATTATTATTTAAGTTTAAGTGGGGTTTCCAAGTTGTATGTGCTTTAATTTACTATCTTTTAAGTTTAAGTGAAGTTTCTCCATTTTTTCTTGTATACAAATGTTCGTTCGTTCGGGAAAAACTTTCAATAGACTGTTATGGGGATTTTATGCCATATAGCCGTATGCCATATTTCCATTTTCACAGAATAGTTCCTTTAGGAAAAAGAGTCTAACGTTGAATCAGTTGAAGACATTGGCACATAGCTGTGGGAAATTATCGTTCTACGATGCGCGGATTCTTAAAAAGGTTAGTTTTTATTTAAATTTTAGTATCAATATCAGGACCATACATAGAGCACTTTACTGACTATACGTAGAAGTGAGAGAGAGAGAGAGAGAGAGATAGCGCATTAGAGTAGAATACTAAATCTGTATTCCATAAAAATGTAGATACAAGTACGTAGAAACAAGGGAGAGAGTCAGTATAGTAGCAGTGAGTAGTTAGTATTTCGTTGAAAACTATCTTTAATTTAGTTGGCGGCCGATTTGGTGGTGAATGTAAATTTGCTCGAAAACTGGTCTGATGCAGCCTCGGTGGCTGATTCCTTTACCAGGTAATTTATAAGCTTTCCACTTTTTTTTGTAGGAGGAACAGTGTTGTTTTCTTGCATTTTACGCTTCTTGTTTGTCAATGAATGATAGCTAATTCTATGTCACTATCAATTACTGATGCAGTTATGTATTGTGTATGGGGAAGTGAGTGCCGGTAGTCATATGACGGACGGCGTGCCCTTATATATTGTATGAAAATTTATTCTAAATTCTAATCCCACCATATACGTTTCATAAACCGGCTGTTATACACTTTAAGCGTTTATTGAGGGCATTGAGGCACGCATTTTAGGCTCCGTATCAGATCTCCGGCCGCATGGTCGAGCCTTGTGCAGTGGTGCACAGTTCAGTGCAAATCATCCAAACCGCCTTTCTTGTCGCTTTCAATTGTTGTGACCGCACTCGCGACTGTTGGGCATAAGGTTAGTGCTACGCTGGCACTGGTCGCTGGTTATCTTTTCATCGTAAACTCGTGAGTCGTGAGTTTGTGAGGTAGCGTAGAATTGTGTGATGTGGTCTTCTTCGAAGTTCGAAGATATCTTTTTGGGAGTTGTTTTCCGTGTACTGGTTAGATGTTGGTTAGAGAGAAGCGGAAACGTGCATATTTGTGCTGAGAACGGGGTCGAATTGCGGTCAAATTTTTCGTTTCTAATCATATCAGCTGTAGTGTGCGTTTCAGAAACAGTCCGGTCTACTTCTTTAAAGTATTCCGTATCCGTACTTTGATTCATTGATTTCAGGATGCTCAAAACCTGCCGCAAACATTGGCCACGATGATGAAACCCGAGTTGGCGGGCAGTGAGCAACACTGGTTGAATTGTGTTCATTCGCTGGCATTCTTTGAAGCGCTCACCGAGCCATTGGCCGAGAGCGTACTCCGCGAGGAGTTCGTCACAAACCTGTTGAGTGGTGTGAAGATGTAGGTTTTGTTCTTTATTCAGTTTCTTATAGCGAAATACCGGCCGGTTTTTCGAACACATCGAGTACACCAGCATTCTTATGCAGCTTATGCAAATGAGCATAAATTAGAATAAAAAATTGATTCGAGCAACTTAGCATAAATACGTAATTCAGTTGCCCACGATGTGTTTCCGGCCGGTATTTCACTTTATAGTGGAAGTGCTAGGCTTGGTTTGGGGTTTCTCTACTTTGCTTTGGTTGTGCATTGTTTCTTGAAGGTGGCTTTTTATTTAACTGTAATGACTTTTATGATGAAGTAGCGGTCGCTGCCACCCTTCGCTCAGAATGTACGGAGGCGTGCAGCTAGGTCGCGAATTCCGCGGACGCCTGCTACAGAATGCGCGCGAGATGTGCGCCGTTTTGTTGGAAAGCTTCGAGCTTTTGTCGGCAGATACGGCTAAAAATAATCAATGTGTTTTGTATAGGAATCCTGGTGCAATGATGCATCTCGTCCAAAAACTGTTGCATATCGACGCGTACACTGGCGCGCATTTGAAGGAATATCGCGGTCGCCGGCTGGATATTGACACAATCAGGAAATTGTTCACATCGGATAAGGAGATTGTAAGTAAAATATGTTTACTCGTTTGTTAATTATTTTCCTATGTCTTTATCTTCAAATGCCCTTTGTGTGCTTTGAAATACCGCCATACAAATTGGATATTGGCCTAGTTGGATATTTTACTTTTTATTTTATCAGTGAGCATTGCCCATTGTTTCAGTCTGAGCTGGCACTTCTGATCAAGCACGGCAAGACCTCCACAGCGACCAAGGCGCTTGAGTCAATTTATAAGGTAGTAGGTAGTTATTTTTTCTTTTGTATAATTCGTTCGCCAATCCCGTTCCCTTGTTTGTGGTTACTGGTTACGGTTAGATATTAGATTGGGACAGTAGGACGGTAGGTACCACGTTAGGTCGTTATTATACCAATTGAACAGTGAAAAAGTTACGGTTAGATATTAGATTGGGACAGTCGGACGGTAGGTTCCTCGTTAGTCCATCAATATTCCAATTAAATAATGCACTTGACGAACTAGACTAGACAGAAAAGTACGGAAAGCATCTCGAATTCTATTTCTTTTCTATTTTCAGTTTGCACCAATGGTCAGCCATTGTAAAGCACCACGTGTGTGGATGGCTCCTCCAACGCCGAGTATTGGATGTCTGGTTGAGGCAGAGGTTAGGATGAATGAGGTGAGTGGCATTTATTATTATTCTTCTTATTATTATTATTTCTTATTCGCTTAGACGCTTAGAAGCGATTTGGAAAGAACTGAAGGGCTTTTGTGATTGTTCCTTGATGGGGTTTCAAAGTAAAGTATGCTGAGGTGAAAATTTACCGTATTTAAGTGTACTCCGTGCACTTCAGCATATGTTAACACTTTATAGTGGATCGCTGTGTTTCGCTTATTAGCTTGTATTGTGTTAGTAGTTGTACCCTTGATTATTTTATGTGATACAGTAAACTGTAGCTAGCCCCCTACCCGGCACTATTGTAGATTTGTCCTCTAATATTACTTATTTTAGGAAACCAAGAAGGCCGACCCATTAGGGAAGGAGGGTTCCGGACGCCCCGTGCTTCTATTTGGATGGAATCACTTTAATAGAGATGAGGAGGGCGGAAGCACGAGGGAGAGGCTACTCGGTGTCCATGACCTCACTCTTCGATTACTGGAACAATATGGTTAGTTATATTGAATACTTTATTCTGAAAAGAACAAAAGCGAAATAATACAGCGTGAACAAATACATACAAAAAAAAACGTAAAAAACGTACCAATATTAAGAGTTTTTACTTTTAAATTTTTTATCAATTACAGATGCTAAGATTTTAATTGGCAAGCGTTCGACTACGAGCGAGAGAATCCCATAGTTTGCTGTCATCATGGGAAAACTAAAAACCACGCTTTCCCCCCGATCAAGTCCCTCAAATAATCGGGACTTGATCGGGGCGAAATCCGAAATCTTTTTTTTTAACGAATCGGGGTGAAATCGGGCCGAGGGTTTTCACTTTCCTGTGTCGTAAGTCAGTACCAGTATTTGAAGTGTTCACGTTCATGGGGATTTAAGATAGTATGCGGAAATATTTATATTCAGCGAGAATTCAGAACATGTTACTTGCTCAACGTGGTTACATGTTTTCCTGATAGGGAAACATTCTCATGTCAAAAAGCGTTATCGTTTTTTCCAGGTCAAAAGCCTGTTCTGATATCTCTTGCTGAACTTGGATCCCTGCCATCGCAATTGGAACAAATAGCGTATCTCAAGAAGAAATTATCGGAAAGCAATTAAGACACTGTAAACCGTGGTATACTGTCCTAACGGTTTTTACTCTCTGATTTGGAATCCCTACTGAGCTACTGAGCCTATCGACTATCGAATCGTTTTTAGTTTACGAATGATTGGTGTTTGATAGCACTTTGCAATTCGGATGAAATACTTGTTGGGTTTTCAGTCTTAAAATATGTTGTTCCCGACAATGCTGATTTCTGTAATTATTTCCTAAGGAAAATTTTCTAATAATGTTTCGGGTCCAAACCAAACCTACATTGTTTTTAGTTTCTTTTAGATTAGGGTAGTTGTTTTAAATTTCAAATAGTGATTGGTTTTTGTAGAGGCAAATAAATATTAATATTTATTTTTAAAATGCGTTATTTACTAGTCTGCCGACGACGGATTTCCGCGGTGTATTGTTTTTCCTCACTTGAATGTACTGCGAAGGGGTGCTTCTTGTATCAATCATCTTATCATCATTATCACATGTTATCAAGAAGTTGACCGGGACAGCTCCTTGTTTTTTTGTACATGTGCGTCTCGTCTTGGTTACTCTAATACTGTGCTTTTAGCCTGGTATGCATATTTATTGATTAGAATGTGACCGTAGTCAGTTCCAGGTACTTCTGCATTGAAATCATCTTTAAAGCTGTTCTCTGTTAATCTAATGGTAAAGCTTTTATTTCAGAACGTGTTACATGGCCGTTATTTCCTTTGAATGACCGGAACTCGATTGATTTTCTAAGTGAGGTTGTGTGGAATGGAACTGAGGAACTCCACCATTGAACCGGTGGTGAGTTGATTGGTAGTAGGTTACTGTAACTGCTGTTCGTCGAGGGAGCTGGTTCGCGGAAGCATTCATGGTTGGGAGGAGGTGTGCGTTGTTTCACGCGACCGTGGCTCCCACTGGAAGACCGAGAGCATATTCCCAGCGGTCATGTTTACCGCCATGGTGTCTGTTCCCGTGCTTGGTTACTGTATCAATGTGCAAAAGGGGCATGACACGAGGTTTTGAGACGTATGCTGATCAACTGCATACTATGCATTTTTTTTTTGCAAATTTCAGTGCCGCGGGAAGTGCCCCTAATTACGCAATATGAATATAATACGTGGTCGGTTTTCAAAGTACTACATTCCGTACCTCTTTAAGAATGCTGTGAATGCGAATCGATATAAAGATGAGGACGCGGATGGCCGTCCTATCAAACTGGACACGTTGTGTGTTGTTGATCGATCGATCAAGAAGCTGGCCAAGATAGACGGAAGTCTTCGTATCGCCGTAGTCAACGTACATGAGCAAGATATTGAGAGCAATGGACGGTGGACACGTGAAGTGAGTGATGTTTCAGGACTTGTTTGGGAGGTTGGGAGAATTTGTCTGTGCGTGTTTCTGATTCGTATGATCCCTCTCTCTTACCTCCCACTGGGAGGGTGGGAGCATATTCCCGGCGTTCGTGCAAACGGCCACGGGTATACAAGGAGGGACAACTGGTTTTTTACCGTACGAGGAATACCCCGTAGATTGGTTGCCATTAACTTTAGGTATATTTAGATAGAGTTACTTTCTTACTGTACATTTTCTTCTTGATTGTATTTGTTTTTCAGTATGTTGCAGTAAACCTTTATATCTTTTAGGCACATTTATTGTTTGCGCTCTTCGGGTTGACTGTTGACCTATACATTTGTTGACAAATTTGAATAATTACACGAGCACGACGAGCAATTTAACATCTGGGACTCGTCGCCTAGTGTACAGGATCTCTGCGGAACAAGTCATAAGCTCACTTTGAAACTGTATTGAACCACCCTAAGGTGCACGCGATATGTAGAACCGTAAAAGATTTATTTTTATTTATAATTATTCCAGGCGCGTCCCTTGGCCCCACCATCGGTTGGTATTGTTATGTTCGATCCCACAACCGAGGATCCTTACCACTTGATACAACAGAACAACGTTAACGAATTCTGGGAACTGATACAAGAAATACCGTAAGCTTTCTGGATTGTCTGCTTGTGCTTTCTACATTCTATGTGATACATAAATACAATAAGATAGTAGCTAGTAACAATAATCATGTTAATTAATAAGTAAATATGAGTAGCTAATAAATACGTAATTAAACATGCATCGTCCTGTGATGAGGAGTTGTGTTAGTGTTGACGTAAACTTCTCTCGCTCCGAGTAACTCCTGAAAAGTTGAAAACTCAACGCAGCGGCTAAAGGAATATTCACTAGGCACGAAAAGAAATTCTAAGGTTGCATTCAAATTTGCTTACAAGTCTCAAGTCTCATTTAGATTTGGTCCTCTTTATAATTCTCATAACAAGGTGCAGACTGATTTTGCGTTATATGAAATTCCGAGCCTTGATACGATGTACATTGACATCGAGACCATACCCTTCCTCCGGTTACGGGTTAGGTGAGTGTTTGTAACTTGGAATTACGGATATATATATATATATATATATATATATATATATATATATATATACCGTATGCTGGGCAAACGCCTGTGTCTGACTGACTCTTTCATACGGTAGGCACTGTATATTGTATTTGAAGCGTGTTGAAAGAGTTGTTTACGTTGAGCTATATTAAAGTTAAGATAATATAGTGAATAGATGCTGTACACATTTTGATCTGCTCTTTATTTATTAGGCTGTTATGTTTGCTGCTGATCAGCTTATGGTGTTGGACAGATATTTAGTAATGGGCAAGGTGATACTCATTCATGCACATCTTACGATTTTAGTGTCGTCACAGACGAACATATCTGGAGGTCTCGATGGATACGTGGGCCAGATGAAAGCCTGTTACGGAGCGTGGACTACTACTTGGCGTTCAACGATTCACTTGTTAGTTTAGTGTGTTGTTTAGTGCTTTAGTATTCTGGATTTATTTATTTTAAGTCAAGACACGATATACATTTCGATTATAGTTCAACTATATACGGAATATGCATTACGATATGTTTAAAGAAAATATGTATTTCGAGATATATTTCAAGAAAATAGATATTTCGATCTAATTTCAAGACACGTGAAACTCTGAATTCGAGAATTGATTTGACCATAACTTTCATCTATGCTTCTTGTGACATTCTGTCTGTTCTAAAAAACCGCTTACGAGCACGAGCTAACCTACTTCTGTAATCATGAATATCGGTTAGCCGTTGATTGTTTTTCTTGCAGTCAAATATTACCGTTCTTGGCGAGCCGGACTACAATATGTTCCTGATTTTGAAGAAACTTCCCGGAGAGAGACATAAGCTATTCGCCGCCCCCATCTGTTCACTTTGTAAGTTGCTGATAGATTACCTGATTCAAAATTGAAATGTTACATTTTGAGGATGACTGAGGCTGAGACTTAGCAGGAATGTGGGGTGTGATGTGAGTATATAAAGTGTGCGTATATTACTATTACTATACATTGTCTCTTTGTATAAATGGGCAGCTGGAGAGTGGCTATATTGTGGGTGTGTAAGGTTCGTTCCAGCTGTGAGACCGAATTAGTATTTTCGTTAGGATTGAGGAGAAGTTTTGTGAATGGTAGTTTTGGATCGGAGATCATTCACTGAATTCAATGTACGCTACTTTTCAGGCTGTGATGATACGTTATGTCTTATCCTGAAATGTGGCCATATGTACTGCAGAGGGTGTTTTGAGAGGCAGGAGAAGTCCACGGAATGCTGTTTTTGCAAGAAGCCGAAAGGTGAGTTATGGGAATGTATAATGGTAAACACAGGTTTTGGTAACGCAGCGGTAACAGGCGATCTGAACGACAGATATAGGTATGAGACGGCACGGAAATATCATGTTTAATGCGTGATTGTGTATGTAGCGGTTTATGCCAAATATACAATAAACATTGAACATTCAACATTTGTTAGCAATGAAGCACACACCAGTCAGGTGGAAATTGAAACATAACATATAAAATAACACATAAACTATAATGATAAATCATTTTCGTACAAGGTTTACTCGATATTGTACGTAATCTGTATCCTTATAGCTCAGGCGTGCGTAGAAAATTTGCTCGCTATGCATGGAATGAAGTCGTAAAGTATGCGCTTCCAGCCGCTTTAAAGCAGTGTTGTGCCCACTTGTGAAATATGCATATGAACTACATTTCATATGGTAAATAGGCTAAGTTGGTGCCCTTCCGGCAAAAAAATCAACAATACGTCTCACAAACTAGATACAATACTGCTTTAATCCACGCCGAACCTTGTTTTTAGACTCTCCGATCGAGGCTCGCTACTCAACGAGTGTTTGTGCGGTGGATGGATGTGTGCGAGGTGGACCTAATGTATGGTGTGCCTTTCCTTGCGGATGTATTTATGGAACCTGTCAGCCCGCTTGGAATTATAAGGAGAGAGGGGCGGAGAGCGACAATGTTTATGTCTTGGTAAGGTAGTTTGAAGTTTAGTGCTTTACCAGATGATGTAGTGTTATCGTGTACTACAGTAGACTAAGTGTTGTGTTCAAGTGAATGATCAGACAAAGTCTCATCAGTCCCACATAGAAAAAGTGAAGCCCTCATTTGATATGATACGCAGAGTATGACACAGAACGTAACAGTGTTACCACAGAACGCTACAAAGTGTCCTATAATTGTATGAATATATGTGTTGTAAACTATCTTCGGTGTGATAGGCGACTGCGCACTCCTTTTTATTTTGGGTGATGTATTGGAATACATATATATTATTAATCAAATATTGGAAAGAACATTTTCAGCAGACCGTGGAAAAATGTCTTCGATGCAGAAGCGATGTATTGGAAGTGCTTCAGTTATATCAACAAATGGGCAAATGTCACGATTAATAGTACTGTAATTATTGTCTAAGAGTACTGTAGTTTTTAGTTACATTCATGGATGAGTAGTCTTTATCGTAACTGTTGTTGATGGGGTTTCCTTCCATGTTTTTGTCAATACCACCGTACTTTTGCACGAAATCTGCATATTTAATGTGAAAATTAAAATTATTCTCGTGTAGTTGCAGAATATTGTAAATTTTCAGCATACTTTGAATTTTGAAACCCCCCCCCCCCCTCATTAATTAACGTAAATTGATGTACTGTAGGTCGGGCCCTACCTTTGTGTGTAATTCGGTAACTTATGTGATTAGCCATGGACTATGAAATATTACGAAGTGAGGAGCTCGTTTATTACTGTATTCAAATATACTGGGCTCTTTGAAAAACTTATCAGTAACAATATGAAATAACACAGGCTACGTGAAAGAATTAACTAACTTTTCCTGTAGGGACTTACGTATAAATACACTAGTGCAAGCTGTTTATTATTTTGGTAAAATAATACATTTTATAGGGCTGTTACGGGATCCATACTAGGATTTCATCTGTTTTACCTTGTTCACTTTTAATCAGTAAAATTATGTAGCTCAACATGATCTGTGATTCCCTATTTTTACCTACCGGTTATTCATTTATTTCCATTTCCTATATGTATGCGAACTTCGAGCCTTTTTCCTTTTCGTTCTCATCTGTTCTTTGGTTATTGTTAATTTGTCTGTGCATAATTATTCACTATGTATTTTGTTCATACGACTTTTTTGTTTACGGTTTTCTGGGTAAATAAAGCTGTTTTCGACATTTGCGTACTTTTTTTGGAATTTGTATGCGTTGCTTCACGAACGCAGAAGCTATCTGACGAAGTCGCCTTGTTTTCAATATATGTTCCTGTCCATAATGGGGTTTCCAAATATGGTGAAAATTTACAGTATTTTGGAACTACACGAGAATATTTTTTTAATTTTTCCTATTATAATATGCAAGTTTCATGCACAAATACGGCAATATTGACAGAGGCACACCGAATTTTTGGAATACTTTGAAACCCATGAACTGGTTCGATCACAGTCACTGCAAGCTGTTTTACATTTTCATGTTCACCTCTAAGTGCTCTTGTCTTACTATAACGAGCGGAATTTTTGTTGCGGTGGTATTTTATAAAAAAAAGTATATTTGATTTCACGATGATAATTACATATCTTCTACACACCATTGTCAAGAGCTACTTACAGTATTGTAGGCAAATTAGGGTCATTAGCATGTTTTTCCCGCGCGAATTTCAAGTCACTTGGAAGTTAACTTCTCTTTCGTCATTTGCATGATCGCGTACTGTGTTTTATTTTATTTTGGTAAACCCTACGCAATAGTGCAAATGACGAAAATTAGGTTCATCCAAAAAAAGCTATCTATTTTATTGAGCATACTGGGGTTTGCAAGTATGCCAAAAACCGCGAGTTTTCCTTGCAAGTATCAATTCGCAAAATCGTGTGCTTTTTACACCAATTTACCGTAACTTTGACACATCCACACTATAGAAAATCCGCCAACAAAGCAAATCATTTGTCGGACAAATGGTCCCGTGGCGATCGGTCGTAAAAACTGCCTGTAGATATGTTCGTGTAGTGCCAAGATACGGTAAATTTTTCGATACTTGCAAGGAAAATCGGGCATACTTGCAAACCCCATTACCAGCAGTCTATATTGTGTTTTCGATGTATGTTTTTTTTTTTTTTTTTTTTTTTTTTTTTTTTTTTTTTTTTTTTGTTTTTTTTTTTTTTTTTTTTTTTTTTTTTTTTTTTTTTTTTTTTTTTTTTTTTTTTTTTTTTTTTTTTTTTTTTTTTTTTGAACTTTTTTTTTTTTTTTTTTTTTTTTTTTTTTTTTTTTTTTTTTTTTTTGTTATATTTTTTTTAAATGAACCCTGGGGGGCACTTGTTGTTATAGCCCGCTTTTCCGGTCCCGAAATGAAATTCCCAACATAAAAGACTATGTAAATGCTACATACACCCCCCCCCCCCCCCCCCCCCCCGCAGAGAACCATTTTACGCTTATGGGGTTTCCAAGTATCCGGACAAATTTACCGTATTTTACGACTTCGCGAGACCCATGTATTAATTTCTCATGTCAAATATTCAATTCAGGGAAAATACGGCAAATTTTTCTATACTTGGAAAGGAACGCACGTTTGTTTTTGGCATACATGGAAACCCCATAACAATTAGCTGGTAAATCAAGTGAAGCTCTACACTGTCATGTAAACAGCTTTTGAATTTCTTGTTTGTTCTTGAACTTAGCTATATATTTTAAACTTCTTTTTTTTTTTCAAATTCAAATCACTCGAAGATGACCCGATACCCGATCCTTCTGCATGAATAATTGCCTCAGGCGTTCACACCTGTCTTACACAGCCCACTGGGCGATTAATAGTACTGTAATTATTGTCTAAGAGTACTGTAGTTTTTAGTTACATTCATGGATGAGTAGTCTTTATCGTAACTGTTGTTGATGGGGTTTCCTTACGTTTTTGTCAATACCACCGTATTTTTGCACGAAATCTGCATATTTAATGTGAATGTTTATGTAAACATATTCTTTTTTTTGCACAACAGTTTTTAAAACAACAACATCGTGCGCAAGGCTTTCATAAAGCCTTCATACATTTTCATAAAGCCTTCATAATTCCTCTTAATTGCAGTGGTAAAATGAATACACGATCCACAACTCTGTTGTTGCGGTGCAGCAGTTTTTTGTTCTTCAACATTTATAAGCATCGTTTTTCGGGCAACAGAATTTTAGAACCACAAATTTTGCACCCAGGAATGAGTCGACAAATTTTAATTAGTGCCGCAACATTTGTGTTGCGGGGTTTCACTCTGCGACACGACACTCTTATTGCGCATCAACACAGATCTTTCACTAAACTGGGCCCATTATGGCATGGCCAAGCATCTGGCACGCAACCCACTGGGATTATAACATGCGATTTTTACATGATTCGTATGTATAATATAATAATACTATATATACATGTCGCGCTAAATCAATTGCGCCGCCCCTCTTGCAGCTAAAGCTCAATCCACCACCAAACAACCACTAGGTGAGACCAACCGTCGTATCTCCAGGATCCTTAGGCCATGGGTCCTTGGAACACTCTTTGTGGCCCTGGGTTACAGTTAACAAATAATACAAATACAATACCATTTGCAAAAAAAAGAAGAAATGTAAGGCGCAAAGAAAACAAATACACTGGCTTTCTCGCGCCAGTAACATATAATAAATTTCACAACTAAAATAACAATATAAAAGTTACAGTACGCGAAACCGCGAAACCGGCGAAACGAAATAAAGTACAACGAAGACATTCAAATTAGCAAATAATGTGCAGCAGTTTTTCAGTCGTCGGCGTAAACTTGTTGAGTAGGACCTTCATAATGGCATCTGAAAAGTAAAATTTAAATAATTAATATAATAGCACAGTCAGGTGATATAACAGCCGGAATTGATACGTATATAGGGCACTGTACAGTACAGTGTGTGGGAAAAAAACGCTGTTCTTAGCATATTCACTTGCATACAACTTTGGGACCAAGCGGTATGACTTTTCACAGCTTACATTTAAAAACTGCCGCTACATCGCTTTAACAAATTATTACATAATTCTTCAACTTCTAGATTAACCAAACCGAGTACTCAGTTATGAGTAGATAGAATCGGTATTCGAGGTCAAATGACCACACTAAAGCTCGCTTCCACGGTTAGCTATCCCCCCGAATCAGTGAAATATTTAGTAATCGCACCGCGGTTAGAATTCCTTACAATTAGATGAAATAGCCGCAAGCGCGGAAAGTAAGTCGGCACACGCCCAATAGGCATGGCATGGGAAGACAGTTGTAATGAAATAAGGAATACACCCATTTCAAGGAAGTTCTTACCTAGAGAAGGCGGGCGCTCCCCGCTACTCCATTTGGAGAGCTCAAATCGCAAGCCGCGCCTTATTCTGAAGCTGTTCCAGATATTTCTCCCCTATTTCAGATCGAGTCTGTTCTGAAAGAAAACAATACAAGAATCTAACTATAAGTAGTTCAGTTCCTGAGAATTCCCAAATTTTCTACATAATCTACATCTACATGAATCCATGCCTCGTTGCACAAATACCCACCACGCCGCAAGGTATGCTCCACGTGCCCCCATAATATCACGAGGTCACAAGTTTTGTGCATAATACACAATGTTTAATTAACATACATTGGACACAGATCCAACGTGTATCAGTACCACTAACATATTAAAGCGAAATGCCAGCCTCTTAGGAAAATTTGTTTGCGCGATTGCCGTGGACGATCGCGCAAAATTAGCATAGGATACATAGGATTTGCTTATCATATGCAAATTTTCCAAAGGGGCTAGCATTTCGCTTTAACAAGCGCTCCAACACACCATACCACAAGTGGAGTATAATTAGCACTCACCACAGATAACTAGCATAATTCCAACATGGGGCAGAGCCAAAGCCTAGCCAGAGAGCAACATTTAAAATCAAAGGAAAAAAACAACCTCTGCAATCTGAGTTGTCCAATTTAAGCACCGAATGACTAGTTTCGATACTGGCCAAATCCCATTCAAATCAAACTACGTTCGTATGTCCACTGATATCCTGAACCTGCACAATTTTTTTTATACATCTAGTGTGTAAACGCGCGTTACAGCGAAATGCTAGCCTCTTTGGAAAATTTGCATATGATAAGCAAATCCTCTGTAGCCTATGCTAATTCTGTATGATTGCCGTGGACGATCGTACAAAATTAGCATAGGATACATATGATTTGCTTATCATATGCAAATTTTCCAAAGGGGCTAGCATTTCGCTTTAAAGCACCATTTGTGAGATTGAACAATAATTGTAAGCCTAAATGTTAGTTCAATACACACAGACAAATGATATGGAATTTAATGCAATGTAATGACGAAAGATGATTAGCACCAGATAGTGTGAATAGCGGGTATGCTGGAAAGGATCAAAGAGTTCTCAACGGAACAAAAAGACAATGTTCTCACCGCGAGTACAGCAGGATGAAACCAGGAAACGCGCTCCGGTCCCTTTTTATCCGCACCAGCAACGTGGGTGGTCCTGGTCCACTCAACATGGGTGGTCCAGTCAGTGGGTGGTAAAGTGTGGGCGGCTGGTAAGCGTGAGTGATCTGGTCATATTGCAGCCAGGGATATCGGGTATCTGAAAGGTTAGCTACATAAATAAACTATCGATGAAACGCTACTAAAAAGCATATGATTCATCCTATTAGCCTGTGTAACACACAGTAGTTAGCACTGTATGTGGCAAGTTTTGTGAATTACGCTAGTCTCGAAGTTGGAAGTCTAACCTCCTATAGTACACGTACACGCGCGTTTCTCGTACAATTGATAAACTGGGATATAATTTGAATACACGTTTTGAAAAAAATTTATCCAGAGAAACCTCAGATTCATTTTTAAGTCAATTAGTTAGAGTTTGAGAAAATACGGTACCTAATTCGCATTGCATTGGGTGACATTATGCTTAAAGCGGAATACCAGCCGGTTTTTGAAACGCATCTCAAATATGTGCATTCTTATGCAGTTATGCTAAGTGGGGTCGAATTGGGGTCTATTTTTTATTCTAATTTATGCTCATTTGCATATGATGCATAAGAAAGCAGGGGTGCGCGATGTGTACGAAAACCCGGTCGGTATTTCGCTTTAAGTCTAAGGTCAGGATTGTTATCGCTTCCACTTTCCCACACATCAACGTTGTTCCCAATGGGAATGGGCTGCCTCAACACGGCGTCCAAGCAACGAACTGAAACTCAATTAAAGATGAAAGGATTGCATAATAATACGGAACACGCTCAAATCAAATCACAAACTAAAAATCAAGCCAATCCTAAGACTAGAAATTGGAAATGGAGGATTAGCTGCCACTGTCCGCAAGGGGAGTCGAACCCGCGACATTCCGCTCAGCAGCCTGCAACCCTATCCACTACACTACCGGATGACAAAACGGCAAAACGATTCTCAAAAGACAACGATAGCCCGCCTAAACAAGTCATTCGTCCCCTACTCTACTCACAAATTAGATTCGACAGGAATTTTAAGCGCAAAACTTATCTTTGTCCTTTCGGGACCAACTGATATTCTCCATATTCAACTAGCACAGTTGCCCGCCAACTACTTGCTCGAATAGCCGCACGCAGCAAACATCAGCATTAGAGTCATCAACAGCCCACCTACAAGGAATTCGTAAACGACTGTAGTACAAAGTACAAATCATTCGCATGTTCTAATAATTATCGTTGTTGATCCATTATTATCACTCTAAAACATAATATCTATCAACGCTAGTAAGCATACCACCCGTACCCAGTATGTCTGATTGACAACCTAGTAAAGGACAAGCGATACAACTACATACACAATTTTTGATGAGTGTAACCGCCCAGTTTAAAGCGAAATGCTAGCCCCTTTGGAAAATTTGCATGTGATAAGCAAATCCTATATATCTGTTAGGTATAACGTATACCTAGGAATTTAGTATTGTCTAGTATTTACAGTCTAGTGAATTAGCGGCTCATTAGCATACGAGCGCGTTCCATAAATAGTAGCGCTCTAGCTAATGACTACGTTCCTGGGTGCGCAGCGCACCGCGTACCCAGCCGCGCAAATTGGAGTGCACGCGTAGCCAGCCGCGCAAATTGGAGTGCGGGCGTAGCCAGCCGCGTACCGCGCAGAGGGGCCCCGGTAAGCCGCGTAGTTTGCAAACTACGCGGCTGGGTGTGCGGTGCCTCGGGGCTCTGGTCCTCAACCGCGCAGCGCACCCCCAGCCAACCGCGCAGGGGGCCCCCAGCCAACCGCGCACCCAGCCGCGCAATTTCGAAGAATCCGCTGTCACCACCCAATGTTTCTTTTCGATTATTAGACATGCGCTTTGTGGCCGAGTGGTCTAAGGCGCTGGCTCCAGAACATAATGAGTTAATTTCGTAGGTTCGATTCCTGTTCGGTGCATTTGTTTTGCGGATGTGGTCTGTCTTTTTATTTTTGCATTGGAGGGCTAACCGCGCAGGGGAGCACCGGCCAGCCGCGTAGGGGGGGCACCGGCCAGCCGCGTAGGGGGGGGCAAAAAGAAGGGGCGAGCGCTCCTGGCTGGGGGTGCGCTGCGCGGTTGGAGACCAGAGGGGAGGATCGATCTCATATCTAAATACTTTCGTCTCCAACTTCCGCGTCTACAATAAATACTTCTTACTACAATTGTGTGCCTAATTTGGAGGACACAACACTGGCGGTCAGGATGAGATATTATGAGATATAGATATTGGCGACGGACGCGTCGCAATACGGACTGGGTGCAGTTATTCTCCATCGCATGACGGATGGATCACAGAAGGCAATCGAACACGCTTCAAGGACACTGAATCCAGCAGAAAAGAACTACGGTCAGATCGAGAAAGAAGGATTAGGTATTTTCTGGGGCCTCAAGAAGTTCTACAAGTATCTTTTGGGCAGAAAATTCACTCTTGCGACGGATCACAAGCCATTGGTCTCGATTTTTGGATCCAGGAATGGAACCCCGGTGACGACAGCAAATCGACTGCAGAGATGGGCACTCTACTTCAGAAGCTTCGATTTCAAGATCGTTTTCAAACCAACCAGTGAGATGGGCTATGCGGATGTCTTGTCAAGATTGATCCCGAAGTACACAGACAGGATCTATGGAGGACTCGGTGGTAGCGAGTGTGGAAGTGGATGGATACGCCAATCTACATCGTGGAACCATCGCGGCGCTGCCGGTGACAGCCAGGATGATTCAAGAGGCTACCGCAGCGGACAAGACATTGCAAGTCGTATTGGAATCTCACAAGACTGGCCGGTTAATCTCACAAGACTGGCCGGTTGGGAATTGGCCGGTTAGTTCTAAATAAAGACATTAAGCAATTCGAGAATAGAAAATTGTCGCTCTCGGAGGATAATGGAATCCTGATGTGTGCTGTTTCGCTCAGTTCGGTATGCCAGACACACTGGTAACAGATAATGGAACTCAGTTCACGAGTGGAGAGTTCGCATTGTTCTGTGCAAAGAATGGGGTTGAGCACGTTCGCTCACCGCCATTCCACCCGCAATCGAATGGACAAGTGGAGAGGTTCGTCGACAGTTTTAAGCGGGCGCTGCTGAAGTTAAAAGGGGAGGGAAGCCCTGCTGAGAATCTTCAAACATTTCTGCTCTCCTATAGAATGACCCCGAGCGAATCTGTACCGAATCGGATGTCGCCGGCGGAAGCATTTCTTGGAAGAAAACTACGGACATCTTGGGATCTAATGAAGCCAAAGGCCGAAAGGAAGATGCTCAAGGATGTTCGTATGGAGGCGCAGTTTAACAAGAAGCATGGTTCGCAACCGAAGGTTTTTCTTCCTGGAACCTTGGTATATGTTCGTGACTACCGTAACGTCCGTAACCCGAGTAAGCCAACCTGGATAGAAGCGACTGTTGTGAAGAAACATGGAGCGGTAATCTATGATGTGAAGATCGAAGGACAACAGAAGACACACCGACGTCACGCTAACCAGATGCGGTCTCCATCAACTAGGACGCCTGGTGCCCTAGACATCCTATTGGATACGTTTGATCTGGAGCCGATCGCCGAACAGAAAATAAGGAACCATGACCCGCAACACATCTACGGTACGGATTTGGATGTACCCGACGATACTACACCTACGACCCCGATGGACGCTATGGATGCACCCGAGAAGGACAAGCCGAGGAGCCCAACTTCGCCAGTGCTATGAAGATCGACTATGACAAGACGTGCCCCGGATCGACTTCCTAGCTTACCCGCCCCACAAGCTGAGCCCTTCCTACGGAAGATCCTGCAATCTGCAGCCGCCAGCTCTATACCTCGCGGTCGAGTACACAAAAGGGTATCGGCACTCTCACCGGAGATTCTCGACTGGATGGCCCAACGCGACGCTCTCACAGAAGACGACCCCTCCTCTCCGGACATCGCCTCGCTCAACATCAAGATCCGAAGGGCAACCGACAAAAACAAATGTGACACATGGAGACAGTTCATGGAGGAGTTTGACCCAAAACGGGACGCCAACAAGCTTTGGAAGAGCATCAAAATGCTTAACGACAAGGGCAGACCTCCACCAAACTGCGCGGTCGAATTTGGCAACAATATGGTCACCGAGTCCAACAACATCGCCAACTGCTTCAACAAAGGTTTCACCCGTAAGGTACCAGTGTCTGTGTGTGCCTATAAACTATCCCTATATATAAACATCTAGCACACACAGCATCTGTCCCTTGTCGTCTCTCTGACCTTGAACAGCTGGCACGCGGGGAGAGCAATCGCTCCCTCGTATATACAATCATTCCATGCCTAGGCTCGGGCATGTAACATACGCACGTTCGTCAGATATAAAGACTTGGCTATGTATTGTTATTAACACTACATTTCACCACACAACAACATCAGAATAATAACATAGTTAATAGACAGGATACTAGCAATCCTGATTTATTACATGGCGACCGCGGTAGGGAATGATTGTATATACGAGGGAGCGATTGCTCTCCCCGCGTGCCAGCTGTTCAAGGTCAGAGAGACGACAAGGGACAGATGCTGTGTGTGCTAGATGTTTATATATAGGGATAGTTTATAGGCACACACAGACACTGGTACCTTACACATGCAACCAACACGGTTTCACCTCCGGTAGATCAACCACGACTGCGCTTCACACCCTTTCCGAGGACATCGCAGAAGGTTTCAACCAAAAGAAACCAGCCAGTCGCACCGTCCTCATGGCCATTGACATGTCGAAGGCCTTCGACAGCCTCGACATCCACAAGCTCACAGACCTGGTGCTCAAGACGGACACTCCCGACTACGCCAAGAAGTGGCTGGCCAACTATCTCAGAGGCAGAACAGCACGGACCACCTTCAGAGAAGCCACCTCCAAAGCTGGACAAATTCGAAGCGGAGTTCCACAGGGTAGCGCTCTATCACCTACCCTCTTCAACTTATACCTCAAGGACCTCCCGGACCACCAACACAAGGTCAAGGTCATATCTTATGCCGACGACATAACCGTATGCGCCTCTGAACCCACCATCTCGGCTGCGGCTGACCACCTTCGAGCTGCTCTCCCAGCAATTGAAGACTTCTTGAAGCCGCGCAAGCTCTCCATCTCCCCTGCTAAAAGCCAACTGATGCTCCTCACGCCATTCAGCAAGGAGTACCGGACTACCCTCAACATAACCGTTGGAAACGTCCTGGTCCCTCCAGTCAACACTGCTAAGATACGGCGTCACCTACGACACGATATTCACATTCAGTCAACATGCCAGAGGAGTCGCCGCCCGCATCACCCAACGCAACAACGTGCTCAAGGCCTTAGCAGGAAGCACATGGGGTAACCAGAAGGAAACGCTACGCCTCACCTACAAGGCTATCTCCCAAGCAGTGTACGCCTATGCAGCCCCAGCCTGGTCCAGCTTCGTCTCCACCTCCGCCACTGACTCGATCCAGCGTGCCCAGAATGCAGCCCTCAGAACCATCACAGGGAACCACAAAATGGCAGACATCGATCACCTCCACTCAGAGGCAAAGATAATGCAAGTCCGCATCCGCAGCCATCTGGACATGCTCTCCGCTCAATTCCTCGCTCGCTCCTCGGATCCGAGCCACGCCTGTCACGGAATCCTGCAGAAGCCCCTTCCGCCTCGCAACATGGAAGCGAGCACCCGCATGGCCCATAAGAACACGGTCATGGCAGCTATCGCAGGAGCCTCCGACCCAAGCTGCGCAAAGGCAGTCGCCGGCGCAGTCCACACCATAGCAGTCGCCGAGGAAAAACGCACACTCAAGCCACCCGCCATCCTGGGGGGGGGGGGGGGGAGACCGCCACCAGATATCCACAAAGAAGAAGCAGACCTTCCGCGAAACGTCAGATGCACCCTCAGCCAACTCCGCTCCGGTCACAGCAGATTCACGAACCACTACCTCCATCGTGTTGACGACATCGTTCCAGACTCCTGCCCAGATTGGGGAAACAGCCCCCACGACGTCCACCACCTCCTTACATGCCCCGCCCACCCCACGACGCTCATTCCTACCAACCTATGGAATAAGCCACGGGAAGTGGCATTTTAGGCCTCTTATAGCCCATCTCGCGAGGATGATCAACCACGCTGGCTGCCTCCGGTAACAACAACAACTTCAATATTAAGCTCAAGATTAAGCCATATTGAGTTGTTAGCTAAAAAGGGAGGTGTTAGGTATAACGTATACCTAGGAATTTAGTATTGTCTAGTATTTACAGTCTAGTGAATTAGCAGCTCATTAGCATACGAGCGCGTTCCATAAATAGTAGCGCTCTAGCTAATGAGGATCGATCTCATATCGAAATACGTTCGTCTCCAACTTCCGTGTCTACAATAAATACTTCTTACTACAATTGTGTGCCTAATTTGGAGGACACAACAGTATCCTATGCTAAGTTTGTACGATTGCCGTGGACGATCGTACAAAATTAGCATAGGATACATAGGATTTGCTTATCACATGCAAATTTTCCAAAGGGGCTAGCATTTCGCTTTAAGTATAAACTTTTAGGAGAGAGGTCTACCCTGGACATCTTTCTCTCAACAAGTGTTGAAGACTGAACACTTGATCTTGATAGCCTAACCAATAAACAGCCAATGAAATAAACCCACCAGAATCACTATTCTCGCTGCACCTTCACACGGCTCATATAAATATTCCACTCCCATTCCCAGCTATCCCACATCCCACATAGCATGAAAATCACTGCGACCTGTATCAAATTCAACTCATACAACATGCCTTACTTTGACACAAACTCCACAACTTTGCTTCGTGATACTAATTGCAAAAGAACTAGTAGTATTAAGTTAGATAGTATTAAGTTAGACAGAAAGTACTGTTAATAATTCATTCCTTCGATTTTGCATCCTGCATAAAACACCATCACACACAAAGGTCACGAAGAAAGCGTAAATCAGTTCTAATTTCAAGCTTCAAACTTCACCGTCAAGTATATCTGGACAAAAAGATACAACGCGTGTTTATCTAGGTTTAGCCAAATTTCAACTTAATTAGCTTGACGCGATGAGAATGTAAGCGTAAGACTTATCTCTGTCCTTCCGGGACGAATTGAACTGCTCCAACCGAAGTTGCCTGCTCTGTCGACTCGTCACCTATGCACTGCGTCTATTCTCATTAATCTGTAATGTAAAAATTACTTTGTACTGGAAAACGGCTAAACATACAATCAAAGCCCTGAAATTTTGCATTAGAACCTGAAATATTGTAGATTAGCACCTGAAATTTGATTATATATTAAGAAATAAAAAAAGCAATGACTCGGTTTAAAAAAATCTGAAATTGATTATATTAAATGAGCGCATCCCATCAAGGACGCCGACCTGAAATCAAGATTATCCCCCTGAAACGAATCCCCTTTCGGGATGGGTTAAGTGAGCTGGGACCCGGTCCCCAGACAATAGTGCTAACCCAAACCCCTTTGGGAGCCAGTACCCCGACGGGTGGCGGACACTCGGGGACTCCGGTGCCACCGGTTCTGCATACGGACAAACACGTGGGAATATCGGCTTCGATTTTGGCCCCTTCACGGACTTGTTTTGGCTCATTTTTGGACCAGTTAATCAATAATACAGCAAGGTGGGTAACCAATACACGAGAAACAACACAATGGAAATAGCACCGAAAGCCTCAGTAAGAATCACAATAAACTAGACTTACAATAGTGAGATGGTGGTAGTGATAACCTACATAAAATTGTATAAAAATTAAAAATCAACAACACATTACAAAAAAAAAGAAGCAAAAGACTAGGGAAACATCTGAAGGTCACCTATTGAGATCGAGCTCAAGTCCCTCAAGTCTATAGGTGCTCTTTTCTTTCTCTCTCTCTCTATCTCTCTCTCTCGCACTTACTTCTTCGTCCCGCCCACCCACCCTAATTCTAAATCTATATGTCTATCTCTCTCTTATACTTTACTCTCAACGTCTCATCTCCCTCTTATACTTTACTCTCTATGTCTCATCTCTCTCATATACGTTACTCTCTATGTCTCATCTCTCTCAAATACTTTACTCTCTATCTACGTCTCATCTCTCTCAAATACTTTACTTCTTCATCCCGCCCACCCACCCTAATTCTAAATCTATGTCTATCTCTCTCTCTCTTATACTTTACTCTCTCTCTTATACTTTACTCTCTACGTCTCATCTTTCTCAAATACTTTACTTCTTCGTCCCGCCCACCCACCCTAATTCTAAAGTAACTCCCTTTAACACACAAACCCCCGAAGCACCTCGATTTGAACAGGAAGCCATTAGATGAAAAAAGTAGGCGCAAACCAAGAGATACACACAGGTCAACTTCTTGACACTAGCATAGCTAAGCTAATATACCTACACTCTCATAAAACAGCCGGAAGAGATAGTCTACCTAAAATAACTGATATCTACGATCAGTAACTAATCGACGTATACCAAGCAACTAAACTACAAACGGAGAAATAATGACTAGAAGCTAGAAGCTAGAAGATACAAGTACTACCTGGGACTAATGGAAAAAACTACATATATACACATACTTACATACAGCACATGCAAGGGGGGATACAGGGTGCTGTATACATATATACTAGGGGTGCAACTATAAGTCGACCTATGATTACCAATATCTACGATCAGTAACTAGACTACCTACTAGACTTACTGATATGTACGATCAGTAAAATCTACGTAGACCAAACACTAAAATACCAACGGAGAAATAATGACTAGAAGACACAAGTAGTACCCGGGACTAATGGAAAAAAATCTACATATACACATAACACATACTTACATATAGACATAAATTTACAATATATACAAGGGGGATATAGGGTGCTATATACATATATACAGCGGTGCAACTATATACATATATACATATTATATTCAATATACAAATATATACAAACTATATACATCGGGTGCAACTATATACAACTATATACATATTATATTCAAGCCGGCAAGCATAAGCATAAACTATATGTGGAATATATTTACAAATGGACAAAAAATGGGTTTAATCATTGAGACTAGCACTGAATCAAAGGGCGGGTGCACACACAACGGAATCAGTCAGAAAAAACATCTAGAAAATGCAAATATGTTAAGAATGACTTCGGTTTGTACTTCATATACAACCTTGTTCATTCCACAAACACAGCAGAAGCTTTCTGCTTGTTTAAACAAATACCAACTTCACAGTTTATCCTAAAACTGTCAGCTAACGAGCTAAATACTCACTTTATGCTAACAGAATTTCACGTTAGCCGATCAATCTCGTCCTTCTTTCTTTCTTTCTCATATCTTTCACAAAACTCAATATCGTCTTTCACAGAGCTCTTTCTCTGCCCACTTTATGACTTTATACTTTATCTCATTTCCTACATTCAATTCAGGTTATCTAAACTCATTCAGAGTCATTTTAGGCTGATCCATAGCCATAGTTTCAATCCACTAACGCCTTCTCATAACTCACAGTCATGTTTCTCGGCTTTGATTAAGGATGCAAATGCTCAAATCTCTACATCGAATCTCACGTCTCACATCCTCATCTCACAAAAATACAACTCAGTCAAAGTCCCTTTTTTAGCTGATTAGCTGATTAGCTGATATATCTTCTCATGTCTGCTCTCATAAACAACAATCATATCTCATCGCATCTTAATAAACAACGCACTCACTTTCCACTACTCAGTAAAACACGTTTGCTCCCATCAAAATCCAAATTTCAAATTACAACTCCTCACTTTGTTGCTACAAAATACAATACAGAATACAGACTACTCAAAATTACTCCTAATTAGACAACAAACACGAATGTCAAAAACTGAATTTTTTTTTTACCCGTTACCCACATAAAGTGGTCACAAGGTAACAAGAAACGACTAATTTAGCGCTATGCGCTAATCTAGTGCGCGTCTCGTTTATATTTGCATTTTCTAGGGTGACTACCGCTAAAGGGGAAGGGGGGAAGCGGGGAAGGAAAGTAAAACAGACTTGAGATGAGCCAGTAGCTTGATAGCTTGAGTGGATTCGAAATGTCGCTTCATTATATCCACACTTCAACATCAACATCGATCGGTGCTCGTAGCAACACAGATCGGAACAACTTCACCACGATCGGAGCACGTCAGCGGCGGACGACGACGGATGGACGAGACCAGCTAAAGAATTCACGATTTATAACTTTATTATATTCACCAACAACACGGTGCAGACTGGCAACTGGCTAGCGCGTCGACTTCCCATCAAACACCCTATTCTTCGACATACACCTAAGTATATCAACAGTCTAAGTGCAAGCTAAGCAAGATCTAATCACAGCCTTTAAACTAATCAAGGGCCAACTGGACCCATGTTCTCAGAACCACCGATTTACTTTGCTTGCAGATACTACGACTAGAAGTTTAAGGCAGCACAACCTTACAGTCAAAAGCATTCGTGACATGTACAGGGATTCCAATTGGTTCATCAAACGCGTTGAGCGTAGAATTAATCGTCTCCCCAAAGAAGTGGCTAATTCAAAGTCTCTTGAGGAATTTAAATCTCATTTAAATAACATGCCAGTTGACTTTTTTAATCGCTTAATTTAATTTTCACGTCGAATTTCCGCTCTTTAGTATTATTGTTTCACTTTGTTTTGTATTTTCGCACCGCGTGAGTATGGGCCTCTTAAACGTGCCTAGCCTGTGTGTGTGTCTATCTATTTCATTGGCATTGTCCGTTTGTTAAATCGTATTGCTTGAATAAAGAGTTATATCTATAAATTTGGTCTTATAAAATAAAAACCGAACCTTCTTAATCGTCGACTGTCATTGTCAGGCTGTGTAGTCGTGTACTGTACTGTTGCGACTATGCGGAACATAGTTTGTTCAAGGCGGCCGTTACTGCGCGCTCTAAATAAAACATAATTAATAAAGAGCAAAATGGCACAACACGAGATACCGAAAGAACCAACGAAAGTTCAAAGGCGTCCACCATGAGGCAACACACATCTAGTACTCCAAAAGCTTACCTCGCTACCACAATCCGCTAAGCTAACAATGACGACTGGTAGCTGTTTTCTCCTTTCATCTCATCACTTCCTTCAATTGCGAAGCGGCGCGGCACAGCTGTCGCGTAAGTGGAAGACCTATAGAAAAATATACAATTTCGGTGAAATATTAGTTTGGGGGTATGAAATAACATAAAACGCGCAATGACACGAATAACTGACATACACACACACCCACAACTCTTATCAAATAAAGGAAAAGAGTTTGTCACCGACACCGCAATGAAGGTTTTTCAACAAGTTTTAGTCATAACACAATGGAATTGAACATACAAAATAATTTCCTCGTACGAGGTTTGAACCCTCGGTCTGCCGCTTCAGAGTCAAGCGCGCTACCCCTGCGCTATAACGCCTTGCAACTATAGGGAAGCAAGCGGCGCGCCAACTGGTAATCTATAAAAGGTTCACGAACAACTCACAGTTTTCGTCTTTCCGTTTCCGTCTTTCGGTAAGCCGTAGCGCGTGGGTACCGAGTCGCAAGATTGCACAGCGAGCGGAGCTACGCAATGGCCCGCTATCCTGCCAGTCCGGCGGTCAAGTCAGGCTCCGCTGGGCGCGCCCAACAGGTAGCAGGTAGAAACACAATACACTTCTGAAAAAACTTTAATAGATGAGAAAGAATATCACAATGAGTAGGAAGAAATACGGTAATGATACAGCATCATCTTCCTAGTCCTAGAATCGTCTTTCCCAGCAGCTGGGCTTTTCCAAAGCATATTCCCAATAATATTTTCAGACAAAAATAAAAGAATTCTATTTTCAGCGCCGGCCCGAGCACTATTTAAAAAACATGGGCGAGGAAAAAGGGCGGGCCCGGGACTAACAAAACGAAACCCTATTTACTCAATAACACTTTTCACACCTATTTCTATAGTGTGAAGTTCATCTATTAACTTCCTAAGTGACAGTGACATGCAGACATCAAACACAACAGTACACACGTGCGGAGTAATCGACAAAAGTAAATGCAGGCTAACTTACATTGATCGAACTTGATCATTCTGGTACTACGACCTTTCTCACATCTCGATCAACTTCAAGCGGAGTCAGCTCAGGCAACGAGGCAACACTCATACGACGACAGTGGTCACTAAAAGTGATTATTATATATGCTACGGATAGAATCAACACAGCAAGGCAGCCGTCAAGCTCACTAAACGTGTTTGTTACATTGTTACTCAAAGGTAAGCATTATTCAACAAAGTCCTACTACACACATGGCTAATGGCCGGGATAGGGATGTGGAGGGCACCGCAAAACAGAAAAAAAGGTCGGGTTCATAAAATGACTTTGTGACTTACCATGACGTATGCCCGCCAGAAGAACGAGGTGCGATCCGCAACGCAACCGGCATCCTCGCGTCCACGTATTACGTAACTTCCCATGACGCATCCTCCATAAACATCGACAGAGAGAGAGAGCAACAACTTAAATTATAAACTATATGAAGGGTACTGTACAAAGGAATCACACCCACATAGGTATGGTTGATACCTAGCGGTTATTGGCGGTAGCAGACCTAAGCGAAGTGACCGGTAATCCACAGGTAAAGACAAAGAAGATGGGTTAAATTTCTGCTCGCCGAACACCGCAATTATTCTAGCACGTTACGCAGTATTACTGTAAAGAGAGCAAAGGATAACAACACAGATTCTAAACCTACGTTTGGCCAAAGGAAACAGTCATCAGGCAATTACTCACTTCGGGAACACAACGTTGAGAAGTTGAGCTCGAAACAACCCATTTTCCCTTTCGCATTTCTCTGCTTCGCAACAGGATTCAGGAACTTCAGTCTCTGAATAATTAGAATAAAGAAATTATTGTAAAATGTTACAGAAAAACATATAAGCATGTACAAGCACCAAAATAGTAAGGGAGGAAATTTGAATAAATTAGAAAACCCACGATTCGGGAGCGCATTCACATCGCGCGAATGGAATCGGAACCAAAAACCCGCCATTCAACAAGGCTCACTCACTGTTAGCACACAAGCCAAGAGGTGGACTTCTGAAATGCAAGTCTCAAGTTATCCGAAACTGTTTACTTCATTTACTCGCAAAGAATTAAGTCAAGCAGCACTAGTTTTACAACCCTACAAATAAATAGAAGTCAGTTAAACTAGCTTACCTTACAACACGTAGATGAACAGTGGCCGATCACTATCCATAAATACAAAGTTTTCCACGCGTTCTCGGCGGTTCAAATACAACCGCGTTCCTTGAGCGAACACTAAAAGTCTAAACTTTACATAGAGCTCGGCACACTACGCGTCCGAGAGAAAAAGAACCAGAACATTGGCTTTTCAAAAAAGAAACTAGACACTGGACTGAAATCAATAATGCACTTTCGTTTTAAGGACGCAGTAATCTAACACAAAATCTCCATGAAACATTACGGTATTACATTATTTGGAGTGTCTAGCGACTACTACTGTAGAGATAGTTATCTTGCCCTGCGAACACCCCGCAGCCGCACTGCATATTGGACAAAACCTGCTGACCGTAAAAGTATAGTACTTAATGTACTGTGTAGTTGTTAACAAACATACTCACATTGATGGCTCAAACCATTTCCATATGGTCGCACACATTCTCGCGATATCCACAACATTCGAGCTCGAGCCAGATACACTGTGGTCTTCAGTCTCACAACGTATCGAGCCAGGCCTTTTCAGTCTTAAAGCAACATTCGAAGACTGCAAAACCTGAACAAATGTGATTGTTACAACGAAGTAAGCATTCATAATCATAAGCAAATCAAAACAAGCGAGATGTGTGAGCTAAGCTCTACGTAAACAAGCATCATACAACTAAGCGAATAACTTTGAATAGCTAAAGGAAATCTGGGAAACTCACTTTTCGGGAGCGTTTTTCGTACAACTCGATTGTGATTGGTTAAGTGAAGCCAATTCAATCTCATTCTTACGTCAGACGACAAACCAACGGTCATTTCATTACAGTCGCGGGCATCAGCATCATAAGCTCTTCCCCCTGAAATCCCAATTCCCAAGTAGACATTAGTAGACAATAATTTGTCAACAAAGTCAACAATCGGCACACGATTTATGTACAACCCTATAAATAAATAAAACACAATTAAGCTAGCTTACCTTACAAAAGCACTCCCTCACATCGCGTAGATGGTCAGTGCCGATCACTATCCATAAATACAACCTTTTCCACGCGTTCTCGGCAGTTCAAATACAACCGCGTTCCTTGAGCGAACACTAAACGTTAAAATTTTACAGAGCTCGGCACACTACGCGTCCGAGAGAAAAATAACCAGAACATTGACTTTTCACAAACAAACTGGAAACTGGATTAAACAAAATCTCCATGAAACAGACCACCCAGTTCGCAGACAGTTCTATTACGATATTACATTACTTGGAGCGACTAGCGACTACTGTAGAGATTAGAGAGAGAGTTATCTTATCCTGTGACACCCTGCATATTAGACAAAACCCCAAGTCGGCCGTAAACTTACACAATGTATCGTGTAGTTGTTAACAAACAAAACATACTCACATTGATTACTCAGACCATTTCCATATGGTCTAACACATTCTTGCCAAATCCATAGCTTTCGTGCTTCGAGCTCGAGCCAGCTACAATTTGGTCTTGAGTCTCACAACGTATCGAGCCACGCCTTTTCAGCCCCAAAGCAACCTTCGAGCCTTCCACAACTGCAAAAGCCGAGATCTGAACAAATGTGATTATTATAACGAAGAAACGAAGTAAGCATTCATAATCACTAGCAAAGCAAAACAAGCGAGCTACGTGAGCTAAGCTCTACGTAAGCAAACATAATACAACTTTGGAAGCGAATAACTTTGAATAGCTGAAGGTAATCTGGGAAACTCACTTTTCGGGAGCGTTTTCCATACAACTCGATTTCGATTGGTAAAACGAAATTCCAATCATGCATCAGTCCAATAGCATTACGGTCATGGGCACCATTAGCCATTTATCCACTGAAATTCCAATTCTCAACTAGAAAATAATTTATCAACAAAGAATTCGTTTTGAAACAGATTAGATTGAATGTTAAGTTAATGAAATGTCATGTATTGCGAAAGTAATTGTACAATAACGACCATAGTATCCCCCCCCCCCCCCCCCTCAAAAAAAAAGACAATCAGAAAATAATTTTACAAATACAACCGAAATAAGGAAAGGAAAGGTTACCTTTTATACACACTCCCTCGCGCAATACGTTGGTGGGATCTCAATAGTCCAGTATCTTTTCGTCTCCCACGCAAATACCACTACGAAATCTACTCGTTTGGGCGAATTCTAAAAAAATTTTAGTGGAAATATGGGGTAAACAATACAGTTTTACGACGCTAGTACACTACGACTACGGTGTACATCATTCATTGCACAGTGGCTTTATCTCATACACCGCAGTAACCGCATAATAACTACATTAGTTCACGAATACAGTACCCCCAACATATCACTAAGAAGTTTGGCTGATCGATTAACTTACTTATGCAATATATTTATTTTCTCGTAGTATTTATTTGCTTACTTGTTACTAGAATTAGAAATATGAACATACACTAGGGCCCCTTGTCAGTATGGGATGTTTTTATACGCACTGCCGTCTTAGGGCTGCCTTTTGATTATGTACTTTGAATTTAATCAATAAATCTTTATTATTATACACACAGATACACTGACACCCACGGCCACGACAAGTGTTTGACAGATAGATCGATATCATTCCAATAAAATATAAACAATATCATTAAAACACTCACCTCCATCCTCCATCTTCACCACGGTATACAAAGGAACTTCGATACGAATCCTCAATAGCCATTTTCTCGGAATTTCCACAAGAAATAATAAAAATCCGTATCTCCTCAAATGGAGATATCCACGTAACATCAACAGTGACTCGTCGGCGTCGCCTTATCCGGGCTATAAACAAAATAATGAATACGTACACTGCGGAAACCTGGCCGCCCACACCGAGACCGAAAACAGCGGGCCGCCTACATATCGCGTATGTTACGCGGGATACAGTGACTCGAGACTCGAGGAAAGTCTCAAAAAGGTGGCCGTTGATGTGTCTGATATGGCTTATGTAGCCGGTGAGCCCTGTGTTGGTCGCAAGTCTAACGGAAATAAACCGAGAAACACTGCTTTCACCCAAACGAGCCAACCAAGAAATAATCAACAAACATACTCGTGCACTGTTCTCCAGGTCCAAGGGTCACCACATTTTCGAAACCGATCGTGCTCCCCTCTGGCTTGGCAATCTTCAATCCCTTTCTCACGTCAGCTTGCTCCTTTCCTTCTCCGCAATACAATACTGAGAAAAGTGTAATCTTATTTGATGGAAATCAATCAGGCATTCTCTCATTCAGTGAGTTGTTGGTGAAACCTCTATTAAATAATAAGTTCAAACACACAGGGCAATTCTTCAAATCGGAACTTATAGTCGCTAATCACACATAGACAAAACGAGGAATGCAATCAAAAAACTACAGGTAAACTGAAATTATTTCTCCTGGCTAATTGTAAGCTGAAACTACTCACACTCATATACTTGAAAGCAAGCATCCAAAGCTAAAATACGAACCTTTCATAAATTCTTCACCAATCCGGTCTTCTCTCCTGTCGTGAAGACACCATCACCGCCCTTGACGTCCACGTCGATGTGGAAACAATTCAGCACATCAGTCTCTGTGCCCCGCACAACTCTCCCGCGCATCTTGGGCTCCTGTGATGCTCGGGATACCACAAGGGCAAGCCTGAAAACGGTATTTCGCTTTAAACAAACAAAAAATGAACTAGTGGAAGACCATAAATGTGATGGCGCAAAGCGGAGTAATAGTCGGTTTTAAACCAGGTTTTTTCACATAAACATACCCACTCGATGCGTCCGCGTGTCAGCTATTCACTAATTTTTCAAAAAAAAAAATATTCAGTTTTAACTCTTACGGCTAGGCTAAGTTTAAGTTTCCGCGTGCAACACACAAAAAACCTAACTTCGACAACATAATTTGGAGGCACAAGATCCAGTGATTACACACATAATCAACTTAACATAATCAATTACCTCTCGGTCACTGATAAGCACTCTGCCAACCACGAAGTCACATACTATCTACCGACTGATATGGCACAATGGAAACGGTCCGGCCATTGATACACGAAAACCATATTCAGTCATTCAGTCATGAACCCTGAAATGCTTGCATGATATTACACACAATACAACAGCTAATCATGTATTCATTGTTAGTTTGGAGCTGTCTCAGCTGTCCCAGTTGGGAGATTTGCCCCTAATTCATACATTTCCAATTTCCATCACCTCCCACTGGGGAGCTGGAACAGAGAGGTTGCGAACATAGTCCCAGCTCCCAGCCTTAGTGCATATGGTCATAGACCACACGCAAAAAAGACACAGTACACCATTCTTGTATTCCACACGATACCGTAGCAAACAAGATGCCCAGACACAAAGAAAATACAGTATACCATTACACACGTCACACTTGCAACAATTTAATAATCAATGAACAAATAATACCATTAACTGACCTTTATCAATAGGTGGACGTGGTCCAAGGTCACAGATATCACTGATCTTGTCAACATTATCAATAACATCAGTCGTACAGATGCAAGGATCCAGGCTTTGCTTCGGAGTCAGCAGCTTTCTCCCTCGGTATCACTGAAATTACCATATTCTAAACCTGTAATTATGCTTCAACTAAGGATGAATGAAAAGGGGAAATGTGGCACTAATCTTGCAAGAAATATAAGATTAAAACACAACAGCACACAGGTACGTGAACTGCAACCCCTCGATACAACTACTAAATATTTTTCAACGGAAAATTCTCCATTAATCGATGGAAAATTGAAGCGTCGTTCACGGAGACATTAAAGCAGGATTGTACCTACTTTGGGAAATTTGCATACGATACTCATAACCTATATAAATTTGGTGCCGGAAGGTTTGGACGGGCACCAAAATTTACAGGGGGTAAATGGGACATGTACACCCTATGCAAATTTCCCGAATTAGGTACAAAACTGCTCTAAACAAAAAAAACTCGCAGCTTTCATCCGGTATACATCAACTTAAGTCGTTGTGGGAAACACGACCAACGGAATTCTTGACCCACGTGACACTCTTGACATCAACGACATACCGAAGAGCACGAAATAGCGGTTCTGAAAAAGGAACAAACGTACAAAATTGGTAACATATCATTAAAACATTGCCACTAACAATAAGGGCACATTTCCAACTACAGGTGTGCAACAACCACAAAAGGACAATAAGTTAGACAATAGACAATCCGACAAGTTTAAAGTTATTATAAAATGACATATGTATACATTACATAAAGTTACGCTATTACTCGGAAGAAGAAAACAAAGAACTCACATATAGAATAAACAACATGTAGAAAACTGCCGGCTCCATAGAAGTCATCTCCAGTCTCCATCAAAGAACGCAACAAAAAAAACGTGAACGCTGAAAGATTTCAGTTTCAGTGTTTGTTGACCAAATGCCAAATTCCTAGAATAAAAAAAAGTCCGGAGCGTAAATAACATTCACGTTATACGATCTTTCGATAAAGTACGATAAAATCGACCCAGTCCACGTTAGTTTGCAGACGCAGACCAAGAAATTCTACTTACAATTAGTGCATAGTAACTAACAAATGAATGACTTACCAAACATATAATAGAGAACTACAAAATAGCTGAGTCGACTCGTTACTTCCCCGGCCGAAGGAAGAAACGAGCGAATTCACAGCAAACATCATAAACGAAACAGCGAAAATCTGAAATAGAAATAACTAATATAACAGTCAATCTACTACAGTAGTAGACTAGCCTAAACGATAACTTCACACACAAGTGAAAGCAAATCATACGTAAACCATCCAGCTATATGAAAAGGCTAAGTAAAACTACCCACCTTATATAAAAACAAAAAGCACGTATGGTTACTCCAATACTGCAGAAAACAGAACGCAACACAAACGAAGAACATATCTAAAATAAAAGAGTTACAGTTATAAATCTAAATAAACATTGACCAGACGAAAGTAGAACGGATATGCCAACCTTAGGGCACACTTTCTAACCCCACTATGGTGGTGGAAAATGCACTAAAATATCACTGCATAACGGAAAGGATAAGATAAACACAAAAAAAGAATAACTCACTAAAATAAAGTCCTCCGGCGACAAAACGAAATATTTTTCTTTTTAAATTTTTTTTTCATTCGCTGCCACCGAGGTATGTACAAGTGTATTCACATAGAAATTCGGATCTGAAAAATAACCCACATAAGCTTGAATTCATGCGCAATGATGCAACGCACATATTATAAACATATAAAACGAAGCAAAAACATCGATTAATAAACCATATTTTGCGCAAAGACAATAAAGCATACAGCGGTTCTCGGTGAGGCTACTGTAATTTATTAACTACGGAACAAAACTTTTACCTAGAATACAGACACAGCAAAAACGCCGAAACAGCTATATATCTATATTTTATCGCTGGATTCCCGCACCACTCTTGCCACTTGCCATCCCCATCGTTTGGAGATTAAACGATAAAACAATTCCCTTTTTGGTAGTATTCCCAAATTGCGTAGCAAGTGAATGCGCGGTTCATTGTCATTGAACACACTCTTCAAAAAGTGACCGTTACGTTGCTTCAAGGCAAAAATCGACAATGCGCACCTCTTGTCCGAAAAAAAATCAATTCCACTACTGTCTGCTCGAGCTTCTTTTTACTGCCGGTTCTCCATCACTCCTCCTTCCAGCATCAGCAGACGAAGATCCTTAAATTTAAATATCATTAGTTATCTTCACCATAAATAAAAAGCATAATACAAGGAAGGGAATGGAGTTATTCAAAAAGCTGTGCCGCGTACCAGGTGTACATGTACATAACTTTGAATGAAAAACTGGTATCTACAGGAAAGTGGCCCGAACCAGAGCACGCAACAGACAAATGCAAGTTGATATTCTTACTTTTTTTTTATTGTTAGTACGGTAATCTCTTTAAGATACATAGAATGGTCAAATTTGCGTATATTATCTCAGTACCTTGCCTTGAGCAACTTTCTATTTATTCGTAATTATTAGATTTTATTTAACTGTTCTCTTTATTCAAGATTCAAGTACAGTTTTACAGTGTTTAACACCTTTAACGGTGGAGTATTTAATACACAACGGAGGAGAATACGAAAATAAAAGTTCCAACAATGAAAACTAACGTTTTCTGGGTCCGGACGGTCCAGCACCACCTGAACTGTTCGGTACTGAAATAATAAAAGTAATAATAATAATATTAAAGGTAACACAAAGCAGCCAAACCGTAGATGAAATACGCAGGAGCCCACAACTTGTTATTTTAAAGCACGGCTTTTTTCCTTACCTTCGATCTATGTAACGAATGGGAATTCCCAAACTCGTGCGTTATGTCGCTTTAAAGTATACGCCAGCACGAGGCTGTTTGAGACTGAATTTCCCCACAAAAGTTCTGGGAAATACGGGAAGCTTGCCTGGCGACTGGTTTTGTATATAAGTGGGACGCTTGGTACAGACGAAATGTCGAAATCCAGAAACCCAAACCACCATGTCATACCACTTTAATAATAGTACCTACTACCTACCCGGACTAGCTGGCCGCAGAGTGCGCCTCACAGGCGGGTACGGTGCAAACGTTAGCGTGGAAGGGCGCACACGCTGCACGTCAGCACTGCGGACCGGACCAACACCGCCTAAAATAGTCTTTTTCCAGATTACAATGTTTCGTTTCGTAATGGAGGTACTTAGTAGTTTTCAATAGTTTACTATATGGGAGCTGCCTATATACAATTATATGCCAAAAACACTGAACACGCAACATACACTTAGCAAATACGCAGCAACAAAACAAGAGACACACAGACGCATAACAATGCTAAAACAGAAGTCCAGCACTAAAATAATTCAATAGGAAAGGGAAGAACAAGAAGAAAACAATATAGTCAGAATGTGACCCGAGGATCGGGACGGGATACGCCCAGGACCAAAGTGGGATACCATTCAGCATAAGTTGGAAGTGTAACTTACGTGCAACAGCTCGATTAAGACTTGATTGGGTCGGTGCCAGGTATCCACCAGATTGCCTTGGTCCAAGTTGCTGACTATTGTGGTTTGTTCCTATAAAAAGACAGTTTTTATAGAAAAACGATCAAGGTGCTGAAATTTGGTTAGGGACCAATAGTGACTTTGTAAGAGAACGAGAACGCAAAATCACAGGGCCATATGACAATACGAGAGCGAAAATAAGAAACTCGTATAAAAAATATTTTTCAGAGATGCTTAAATACTACAATAGCGCGATTTCCACGACGCTTTTAACCTTAAATCGCCTTTAAAGGACGAATTTTCGCTCAGCCCACATGAACCCAAAATCACACTATAAATTCGCACATTGAAACACGTCGCTGTTAACTCCAATGTATGCCTACTATACTAAATCACGTTACAACCGCGAAGAAAAGCGGCTACTCAAACATCTCTATATATAAATTGTGAACCAAAACGACCAAAAAAAAACAGGCTACCTGGCGTTGCGGTTGCGTTCGCACGATTACTGGAATTACTCGGCCCTGCTTGTCCTTGACTTGCTGAATAACAAACATACAGAATACTTACACATCACCTCCAGAAAACGCAGATCTTAGGCATACTGCTCTCTAGTTCCCTAACATCCAATCATATTTTAAAATATCCTGAGGAATCCTCAAGTGCCAAGAACAATAAAATACACTTTCGGATGCCTAAGCTATGTCAGGTTGTGCGCAACAAACACGGGTAAATATGTAAAGGAACAAACAAACATTCAAATGGGAAAACAAAACACTTTCGGATGCCTAAGCTATGTCAGGTTGTGCGCAACAAACACGGGTAAATATGTAAAGGAACAAACAAACATTCAAATGGGAAAACAAAAAAAACTCGTGATAAAACAAGAACTCGTCGTACCTTGAAGTCTTGGCACAGACTGCGTCATCAATGCTGGCGGTCGTGGTACTAGTGGTCGTGTTGCTAGTGGTCGTGGTACTAGTGGTCGTTGTACCGCTGGGCGCATCGGCACACTTCCTGAAATGCATATTTACAGTGCTTACAATTCTTATCCTTAGTTTGTAGGGAGTAGCGACCAAAATATAACAACAAATCACCTCATAAGTCATATAAAATTAGCCCACACAAATCATATAAATCACCAGGTCATAAGCGGAAACAGAGGTGAAATCTGCAAGGTTGTTCTGAATGTTGTGAGAGCTCCATTGCGATAGTCACATACATACACTCTTGTTTCACACGTTTAATTCCATTGACATACGACGTCTAGTCATTAGTGTTAGACTAAGAAATAAATGAAAGGGAAATCTGCCCCCACTTCGTTTTTTACACGTCTGTGTTCACTCACATTGTGAAAATATAGACTTATGAAAATTTAAATTCATTATTCATTATTCATACCTGCAGACTGAGGCGGGCGTGCTTGTCCTTGTGGCCGAATAGCACGTGAGCCTGACTGCGCAGCAAGAATGTTCCGGGCAGCAGGAGTGGGTAACCGGGAAGCAGGCGCCTGTACAGCAGCAGTAACCGCAGCAGCAACCGTCGCCGCGTGTGATGCTGAAGCAACACCAACAACAGCACTGCGCGAACCAACTAAAAGTCATAAATACAGTCCAAATTATATTCAGTAGTTTAGTTAAACACACGGATGAGTTCAATTATCTCGGGAATGATTCGAAATACAAATATTACGCGAAACAGGCCGAACATGATATGTTTTCTCGTCACGTGCATAATATAAAAGCATAGAAAATCAAAAAGCCCCTCCCTTTTCCAATTGAAATACATTTCTATAAATAAACAGTTCAACATAAAAGTCAAAATACCTAGGACTCCCAGTGGAATTTGAGCGATGTGACCTTGAACAGCAGATGTCGATCTCGGAATAGCAGGTTGTGATCGGCTCGCATTAACAATATTATTAGCGCCAGCTGCTGAAAACCGTAATTTACAACTTCACCAATCCACCACGCGTTAGCACTTCACTGGTTTAGTAACCGACGGATGCACTTAGAACATCTCTGGTTTATGCTCGTAACCCCAAAGAGCACCATCACAGTTACAAACAAACAAATAGAACAATATAAGATATATAATGCAAAACTTACCAGACACAGACACATGAGACACATTTGGACCACCTCCAGAACTCGGCAAGGAAATGATGCTAGCCGACGACGTACTGGAAACCGATGTCGGACCTGAATAGCAAAATGTCTTATTATAAAGTTGGCAACAACACTCGCTTGGTTGTGCCTTGGTTGTACATGAGTACAGAAACCCTAAGTTTCATGTTGGCAAGTAGGCCAACGTACGGGCATACTGCATAAAGCTTTGAGGATACGTTTTGGGTGCTTCATTGTTTCACAGAAGGCAAACACAATTCGATAAAGTAAGGTCACATAAAGTTGCAGCACACCGTTTCCCGAACTCTATAACATCGCACATCAAGGGTCCCATATTAGTCTCGAACATGACAAAAGAAGCACGTTACAAGGCGGCGATGCTCTTGTGTGTCACCTTACTCTGTGGACCCGGCCTAGTTTCGGACACATGCTTCCTTACGCGCACACAATAAACGTTAACAAAAAAGTACCTGAGTTGGCCTGTGATACTGCTGCTGTCGGGTTCACTGCAACTGGTGGTACGATTGGGCCCGCCATTACAATTCCTACACCGCCGTTGGCATTGGGCTGAGGCATCGGGTTGGCTGAAGAAAAAAAGATTACCATGCGATTGCTTAAAAACTATTAAACTAAGAGTAAATAAACATAAATTTTTGGAAATGGAGGGTGTGAAGACTATAAAATATAAAGAAGGCTATAAAGAAGACTATGAAATAAATTAAACATAAAATGTAAAGGCTAACGGAGATGGTCGATGCGTAATTTCAAGCACTGGTGCCCAGCAAAAATTTATAGTTTCGGACACATGCTTCTCAATAACGATTAACAAAAAAGTACCGGCGTTGGCCTGTGGTGCGGCTGCTGTAGGATTCACTGCTGCGGGTTGTACAATTGGGACCGCGACTGCTGCATTGACGTTGGCATTGTTCTGAGGTGGCATCGGGTTCGGGTTAGCTGAAGAATGACAATTAGATCAGCATCAGAGTATAAATCCCACGAGCAAAAACACATATTACCTTGCGATTGCTCCAGACTAGAGTAAAGAAACAAACTTGAAGATGGTCGGAATGAAAAACATACCTATCACCAAATTAAACAAACTGTCAAAGCTAACTAGCTAACGGAGATGGTCTTTGCGTCATTTCACGCACTGATGCCCCGTAAAAAAAAATAAAAAATACCATTTTGCACGGCTGGTGCTGCAACGGCGATGGGCACATGTCCTGGAACAACCAAGGCGACGGGCTGGATGTTTACTGGATTTCCTAAAAAAAAGTTAGATACAATGAGGATACAATGAGGATAATAAATCCCAAGTAAGAAAAACCACAACAACATCCTTAATCCATCACGTATCGTGCATACCATATGTCCGATCTGCTGTACAACAGCACACTGGTCAAAACGAGCAATGTTCTAAAAAATACCTGGGGCAACTTGAACTTGAACTGCAGGGGCAACGACGGCATTCGCATGGCCTGGCTGTGCGGGCTGTCCACCTGGAACCTGGGGTTGAGCTCGTCCGCGTCCTGAAAAAATGTTTACATCACCAAACTTACCATATTATCTATTTTCAAGAGTCGTATTGCGCAAACATCAAAACTATACACACAAAGCCCCACGCAGTGCAAGACGAACGGCTATGTGCTTGTGCTGCAGGAAAAAAATACCAGTGTATAATGTTGTATATCATTAACATCCTAAGCCCGCTATGCTTACACAGGGGTATAGGTTGGTGCGTTGAAACACGCACGAACCACCTCCGTATTGGTTTTGGCCACCTCCAAAAGTAATTTGAAATTAATATATTTGGACCCAAACATGGTGTTTTATTAAAACGATATATCACTAAGCTAAAGAAACCACCTCCATTTACGCACGGAATGTATACCCTGTAAGCTTACATAATGTCGCTACCGTACACCTCACATACGAACATATAGTACGTCGATAGAAACACGGAAAGGCGTAATAGAGAAACTACCAAGTTCTCACCGTTTCGCCTGGGCAGTTGCGTGATGTAGTAGGCAACCGGTGGTGAGCTGACATCGCGCATGCAGTCCACATACTAAAACAAAAGTAGAAAAAAACGAATATCACAAAACACAAAAACACGCTTGCCAGTTCAGATCAGAAAAAAACATAAGAGGGGATCCATGATCCATCTAAAACCACTCAGTATTACTCTAAATAGAAACAAAAATAAGTTCACAAAGCGTCTTACATCGAGCGATCGGTTTTTGAAACGCCTGATGAGAAACTGAATTCTTACGTATTTATGCTAATTTGCTCAAAATTAGCTCGATTTCATTCTAATTTATGTTCACTTGCATATGATGTATAAGAATACTCGATGAGTTTCCAAAAAAAGGACATCGCCTTAAACGTACAAGACGATGATATTCGAGGTCCAAGGCGGCAGACTTCACCAAAAGAGGTGCCCAGAACAAATCCTGGAGACGTGCGCGCAGTAGGAAACGCTGAGCGGCATAGGCGGAGGTCACGGAATAGCGCTCAGACAACTAAACAACTTGTTTATCGAAATTATCCAATATCATATTGTTTACTTGTATCCAAGATTAATTATCACCACGTGAGTAGTGGAGGACTTGCCCCATCTACTCTCTGGGAACTGGTTATATCTATCATCGATGCTCTTTTTATTTATTTTTATACTGTAATAATTGAACAAACAATTTATTTATTTAATACTTTGCCACATTGACGTCGTCATTCGATATTATCGATCATAACTAGACACCTCATATTATGAGGTGTTGGCTTTGGCTTTTGATTATTTGTATTTCGTATAATCTAAGCGATAGTCTCTAATCTTCAAGGGAAGACAACCAAGGGTGATGTAGAACATAGGATCGGCTTAGTGAAAAAAGTGTCTTTACAGGCTTTCCAGAAAATAATACTCACCTGGTTTAAGGCCCTTCGGGCATCCCCAATTCTCTTCAGATATTCTCCACTGAACAGCTTAAATCCTTTTCCAAAATTCTTCGCCACCTCAACTGTGTTCCTCAGGGAAGCGGCCGCAAACTGCTAAAACAGAAGACACATGCCTGTTAGGTTGGAGTACGAGTTGTTGCAAAGATAAGTAGGCTTAAGTAAGCAACTCAGAACTACAGCATCATCACATACGTAAAAGTGTATAAGTTTACTTTAAAATCTCCTTTAAAAAGGAGTCTCCTTTAAAATCGTATTAGGTAAATTATGCTTTACACGCAACTCGAATGGGTAAAATAGAAATAGCCGAAACCCAAACAAAAGAAAAGATAAGATATCAGTAAAAGTTATATAAAGCCGGTTTTGAAACGTGTAAAATAACAACGTTACTGTGAATGGGAATTTAAAAAAAGTTTGTAGTAATGCATGAGTAAAAACGTCCAATTCATAAACCGGCTTTGCACCGTTAAAAGAAGGGAACAAAAGAGTGAGCATAAGTAAGAGAAATCACTTACTATGGTAGCCGGTTGTGCGTTGCGGTCGAAGATCTGTCGAGTCAGCATCTGCGCTCTGGCTTTCCAGATTCCGACAACGCCTCGATCCGACACCAAACATTTTTCAACATAATCGACGTTGCGGATCGACTAAAACACAAATCACGATACAATATCATATTCTAGTAAAACAAAATAGAACGACCAACTAATCAACTATACCAACGCTTGCTGAGCCACCCTAATAATAAGCATACTGCCTGCAACGAGTCTTATACAGACTAAATCTCCAAAAGTATACAAGTTTACAAAAAAACTTACGAAGTCGAATTCGGCGATGATCTCACGCTCAGTGAGATGGGGAATCGGGGCCTGGAGTGGATCCGGCTGGTTGGCACCTTGAGCTGCTCCAAGGTTACCAACAACAGCCGCTGGCTGATTCCCGTTCCCATTCCTCCGGTTCCCATTACGCTGGCGCTGTCCCTGTCCCCGGGCAGGCTGGACAATGATGTTGGCTTACACATATAGACATCACCGTACAGGATAGAGGACATCACCGTACAGGATAGAGGCAATATTGGTAAATCTCAGACACCAGACAAATTTGTGTTCAGAACACTTTGTTAGAGTTAGATTTTGAACAAACAAAAGCACAAGCACTAATAAGACTAACGTACTTCAGTATGCAATTATTACTATGTTAAATTGCTTCTAAATAAGCACTTAAAAAACCACCACCCCATATCCAACTTAAACCTTTAGCAGCGATAACCATACATAAACCATTCACACTTAAATCATGACCCGTACCGTATCCAAACAAAACCGCCAAGTTGGATTGATAACAAATAGCCATAAACTAGTGACAGTCTGACATGGCCTACACACCTCACATAAACAAGTTCAAATCCCACCAGTTTAAAACGAACCGAACTGCGTCACAGCCAAAACCACTAAACGACATGCGCTGTGTCACTTACTTGACATTACTACAACAAGAAACCCAGAAACTACGAAGAACAAAAAAAAATCCACAAGCAATAGTAGAAAATACATTTATTGTATGTAGTCCGTGCTTTTATTAAAAATCCTCTGTGCAACTTGGTTAAATCCAACTTCTTAATCGTCAAAGAAATAAGCGGGATCATGCATGTATCATGCAACGAGAACTTCCTCACTCACACTCAGGCTTCATGCGTCTCTTCATCGTTACAATAGACCTAAACGACAGCATCATGCACATGAAACCACATTTAGAACAACAATAAACCAGATGAAGGATTAAATACAATTACGGACATAGATATATGATGGTATTTCAACCACTCTTGGATATACAATGGCATATATGATACGCACAGGGTGACACGACAATGATGTCTTCACGAACCTTTATTGACAATCAAAACGTCGACAGCCGCGTACTGGAACACAATCGACACATACAATAAAGTAAAATCAATAAGGAAGGCAGAGGCGTCCTTATGAAGTGTAAAACTAACTAACACCACAGTTACACACATAAAATTCAAGAACACTGATATATGCCAACAAGTGTTGATAAACGTATAATGATCAAACATATTATAACACTAACTAAACAACACAACAACAAATTAAACCTGACTAAGCACACACAGACAACATACACTTACACTATTGTAGGTTATAATTACATAAATTGGTGAGACATATAAAGCACGAGCGAAACAGGTAACAAGTAACAACACTAAACAACGCAACAACAAACTATCGACTGTTATCGACAAATTAGACAGAAAACACACATGGTAAGTAATCATTCGAGACAGCTCGGAATATCGTGTCACACATCATACTGTCTCATGCTATATCGTGTGATACACAGTCACGTGTCACACCGTGTCACGGTGCAAGATGAAGAAAGCGTGAAGTAAAATAGAGAAAAAAGCACCTACCAGAAGGTGATCGTGTCGCCCAGTAAAAGATGCCTCCAAGAATTCAGGAATCCAGAAAACGATGCAGGGCCAGGTACCAGATTTATCCTAGTACGAAATCACCCGTTGTGTAGCAGATGTACCTCTTGAACTGATGATCTAAATCAAAAGCATAAAAGACCGCAGGAGATATGAAAGTGTGAAACGAAAGGCCAAAACACATAAAGGGATAGGACACGCGGCCTTTCCGTCTCACGTGGTGCCATACAGTGTCACATAAATTCAGATATTGAAACACAAAGACCAGGTTACATATACATAAAGCGGTATGGTACGTTGTCATAACATACCACATATCATTCGGCATGACACATCGTATACATGGCGTATAACCTTTCACAATGAACACCGATTTAAGCAACAAATGATGAACGTAAGCGTAAAGTTATAAAGATAGCATAAAACACCAACCACATAACAGTAATGTTCTTCGGTTTATCTTCCATAATTCATTCAATCCGAATTCAGAATTATATCATCATGAAATCACCCAGTATGTAGCAGATGGACCTCACGAAAGGTGATCTAAATCAAAATCATAAGAATCCACAGAACAAATAAACCCGAACAGGCGAACACACATACGGCGATATGACAAGTGTTCCGGCTGAGTTACGTGTCACATAATGTCAAGCTGTCACAAGTATGACAAATCAGACTCCATACACATAAAGTGGTAAGACGTATGACATGTGTTCATATCATGCCACGTGTATCATGCCATATCATCGGTGTCAGACCTATGTTCAGATGATGAAACACGAAGAACAGCCCATAAATAAATACCAATATGACACTCAGTCACATCGTGCCACTTGTCACACAATGTCACTCACATTATACATATGGTGAAACATATAGAAAACGTGAAATGTGAAATAAAATGGAGAGCCAAAAATACGAACCATAAGATGTTGTTCTTGGTCGTCGTCCCTTGTCCAGTGAAAATAAACTCCTTCGTGACTCCATGACACGCTCCAGTTGTCCAACGTAGACAACATATATCACAGGTAGAACAGGCCAGCTAAAACATAAGAAGTCCGAGGAAGAAATTAAAACAAAATGCATGTTTCACACATACTACATTGACATGTTACGTGTGACACATTGTCAAGCGAAGCTAATGCCGTGTCACGATCATCATGTTTCATGTGGACCCTAAACCGTACCATATATAGTCGCTTGTCATGTGATCATACCCTGCCACGATCATCTTATTATATAAAGGAGAAGAGTTTGTCACGGGTTTGTTTTTATGTGCACAACGAAATCCCTTCATAAAGAAAATTCTTCGATCGAAAGAGCATACAAAATCTTTGCCGCTGGCTGGATTCGAACCCACAGCAGCCCACAATCTCTCGATTAACAGTCCAACGCTCTACCTGTTGAGCTATGCTAACTTATGGGAGGAGGATCTTATAGGAGGATAGAAGAGCAGTGCAATAGCAAATTTGCAAATTTGCATGAAGTCCAGGACCATATTATACGTTTCCACATAAACGTAAATGAACATCTTTTTTACGTTTGAAGAAACTCCTTTGTTTTTTAAATAGGGTAACAATCGGCCGAAGGCCGATTCCTCCAGTCGGAGAAGAGCCCGTAGGGCTCTTCGAACGGCTGGTATGTTATATACCTGTCATATATTCAGACGGTGAAACATGAAGAAAGTGATACGGCAAACTAGAGACCCACGTTAATCTTGTCACCCATCTATATGACACATGAAGCTTACATTCAGCCCTACATTAATCATAACCCGGTAAAATCAATTCACTGTTCGGCACACGCTGGGAACTACGCTGATTCTGCGTTACCACGGAACAACAACAAACCACTACGATACACCATGGCACATACATACAAATGGTGAAACATGAAGAATGTGTGAAGTAAAATAAAGGGACTAAAAATAAAACGCACCAAGCAGAAGATGATGTTCTCTTCGTTCAACCAGACGTATTCGGCACTGATGACTCCACTATGTATATGATACACTTATCCACTATATATTGTCCAGGTAGCAAGACATAAAACCAAAATGCAGTAAACGTAGAGCAAGAACAGACCATCTAAAGCAAGTCTGTTGAGTTTGGAGGAACTGAAAACAAAGCAAGCTGTTCACATACCCACGTAAAGCGGTATGCTGTGTCATGTTCCTTGACACGATAAAACCGTGTCGCGTGTGAAACCGGTGCATGATTATATATGCCACACAGAGTTGGGTGGCACATCAGACCGTGTCCCATGTTTCGTCGCACCCTGTCATATGTTCAGCTGGTGAAACATGAAGAAAGCTATATGGCAAAATATCAAATCATTTACGACATAGAAAGCTTACAATGAACGAAGCCCAACCTCAACTCTAACCCAACTCAGTCAGCGGCAAACAGTGGAATAAATCAGCTTAGAACGGGGCCACGGGCTGGTGCACCACGGAACGATAAGCAAAGACGACAAATGAATAAATTAACTAACAGAAAAAGCAGATGTAGATCTGGCAGTCTGGCACTATCCTCCAATTCCAATCATTGACAGTATCGGGCACTCCCTCCACTTCTATACAGAGAGCGATGTAATGTAGTTCCTGAAAAAAATTATAAGACACAATTTGCGTACTGCTAATTCACCAGCTGCGGTGCTCGCACGATCGCAACGCCAGCTATATGTAAGGTAAGTAGAAGCATGATCGTGAACCAACTTACCCTTACGACCTTGTTTACACGATTTAATTACACAATTTCACAGAAAATCTATTCCTCAATTTTATTTTCCATGTTATGAAAGACAATAATACAGCTAAAAAAACACCTGGTGACAGCAGCATAAAAAAGCAAAGCTTCGTCCGTGGTCTTCGAATGTAAACACTATAACCAAATTCAAAACAATAGAAAAGTTCTCACCATGTGACCTCGCGCTTAGCGGCGGTCCTCAGCTCAGCGGCGGTCCTCAGCTCAGCGGCGTAATACAAGTCGAGGAGCGTGACTAGAGCGTAGAGCGTGGGCACAAGGTGTTCTGCTTCCCGAAGAAAAAGAAAACAAATCCTAAACGACGGACAATGTGTTAGCAATACGTCGATAGATAAAAGCACCCCAGTTTCCAAAAATAAATTCAATAGTGTTACTATTTCGAACGTTTATTTTCTGAAGTATGATAAAATTTATACAATAAAATAAAAGTATAAGGAAGTATGTAAAGTTATCAGCGCGAGAGAAAGCTCACTAGCTCACCAATATTTTGGAAGATGACCAAGACCACCGAGGAACAGCAACTTAGCAAACAAGAAAAGAAAGAAGCGCAAAACGAATGCATATGTAGAAACAAGAAACATCCTCTCAATTGTGGTCCTGGTGCAGAAAGTGCCATTTACAGTTTACAAAAAATACGCGTTGTAAAGGCTCTAGCACAAAAAAACCCGCATGTTTGCCCATATTCAGCAAATCCCACTGATATTACAGGTCATTTATAGGACTGGACATTTACATAAGAAAATATGAGACTGTGCGACTGTGCCAAAACTAAAACTTCCAGTCGCCGATAATATGACACGACGCACCTATCTAAATATGACAAAAAAGAAGGTCTTGCGTCCGATTTACGATATTGAGATAAACAAACCGAGCACATCGATAGCACTACGACTATGACCATCAGTTTAGAGAAACTGCGGATACTACGAAAAACAGCGAAGTTAACTTACATGTGAACGGTCCTCCGACTTGCGTAAACTACCGCAACTCCGACAACCAAATTCTCCAATGCCCCAATCTTCATACGGAGAGTTCTGGAAGACAAATAAATTAGAGGAGAGTTATTTATAATTAATGGAGAGCTGTCATAGATACTATTCGGAGACTGACGTTTAGATGTCATATATTAATTTCGTCTACCAGACGCAAAAAAAAACATAATGAAACGTCTTGCCGTCTTGCGCAATAGCAATAAACATATAGTACCAGTATAACGATAAATATCTTTCCAGCCCACGCCCAACACTGAAGGTAACATCAAAATGCTTATTTTTGTTTTAAAGCGGTGCGCGATCGCGATTCGGGAGCAAAACCAAAATAACAGAAGAGAAGACGAAAAAAAAATCAGCAGCACAAGACATGAATCACCAATACTAGAGTGGTATTTTTTGGTGAACGAAGAACTCATATCAATATATATTAAATATTATATTAATTACCTCAAACTGGAGGGCAATTGAGAACAGGTCTTCCCTTATGACCTTCGAAGGTGGGGCAGCAGTTAAACACGAGACCACAGCCCCGTCCAATTGTCCAATATTACCAGGCCGTTTGCGTCATCATGAATCCCAGCAGGTCTGGCCAGTAGCTCAGCAGCGGCAAACCTTTATGATCTCCTGAAACAGTTTATCTCAGAACAGAACACTGTACACAGCACAACACAAATACTAAAAACACGGAAGAGAAAAGAAAACAACAGCGACAACAGCGAGCATCGCTCGTCAAAATTGAAACAAGACCACCGACTGTAAAAAATGACTCTATTGTTACGTATCAATTTAAATCCCCAGTGGATAAATCCATTGATGAAAAAAAACAACGGACACATGGGACGCAAGAAAATGACCGTGATAAGACTAGCGATGCTATCGGCAATTGTCATTCATATATTCTACAGTTGAAAATATTTGAACACTCGAAGGAGATTAGATTACCTCTTAGATGTCAGTTGGCCGGAGGACAGTCTGGCACGTCACATATCGGTCATATATGCGCACTCGGCTGCCGCAGATGTTGAACGCGCCACTCCGCAAAATCAGAACATCCTAAGAAAAAGTGTTGGATCTATGCCAAACAAGACAGAATAGAAGAGATATTGTAAAATAAACAGAGTGCAGTGAAGCAACTACTGAAAACACTGAACACTAAGCAACAGGAGATAACTTAAAACTACCAACACCTACACAATGTTTGATAATGGTGTGCAAACTGAAGAAATATACTTGATTGTTATATACAGTCATATTTAAAGTACTTCGGTGATTTATAACTCTTGAGCGTATAGCTCTAGTATAAATGATAGCGCGATACTCAGCATACGCATTAACTAGAACATTTCGGAAAAGTCTTAACCCGAACGGGATCTTTACCTCATTCCCGTTCGGGAAGTGCTTATACTTTATACTTCATACAGGTACTTCAAACAGATACTTAGATACTTTTGTTCAGCTATTTTTGGCGGAGACTCGCGCGACTCGACCTCGACGTGTAGGAATCTTAGTCTCCCGCTAAAGCATCTTTCACCAATTCAAACCAAAACCCAAAACCAAAACAAAAACACGAATAAACGAACGAACCCGAAATGACTGCTTTTACAGCACGGTTCTCCATTGTGGCCGCTATAAGACGTCCTCCTTGGTGGGTTCGGGAAGGCCAAATATCTGGGATAAACCGACAATTAATAGAGTTTCAAGTGAAAAGGGTAAGGCATCTTAGAACTAATTTAATGTTAGCAGTAGCATATCTTATATCTACTTCATGTAAAGGAAAATGATGCATTCAAAGGAAACGATACCTGCACGGCTTTTGGAATGTGAGTAGGCTCTTTTTTCTTAGCAAATGAGTTTCCGACTAACTCTTCCAAGGGAACACTACTACACTACCCACAAACTGAGGAGCAGCCATCTGAAAAGTGAAGGGTAAGGTATAAAACCCAAGGTTCATTTCCGATAAAACAAACCGCAAAAAAACTGTACACAACTAATTTGCACATGACTTGTTACATGATATAAAAATGCACAACGAGGAACAGTGAACACTGCGTCTTATAATCCTCACACCCATAGTTAACCACATTTTGTTCCTAATATTTTGCAGAAATACCACACTGGCTTAAAAAAATGTGAGTCTGCCGCTTTACTAGATTTGGCATGGGCGTATGGACTGCGTTTTCAGGATTCTGCATGCTTGCTTATGAGTGAATAAAGTTACTGAATGAAATAAAGCTGATCACGCTAATGATGGAGTGTAGCCCAACGGACCGATGTCTGGGCTCGAGGTTTATGCTGTTTGGAGATGTTCTATAACATGTCATTACGACGCACAAAACATTCGTTAGAATAAAAAGAGAAAGTTGTTAAATAATCACAGTTGGTAACCGGTGGGCATTTGGGCGGGCGGGGCTAAGCTACGCGCGTTCGCAACGAAATGTGGGGCATGTACTACCGGCCCAATGCGCACTGTTTAAACAACTTCTCTAAGTTCAGTTTTTTTGTTTACAATGAAGTTTAATACGCTTTTTTAAGTAAATTGCGATTTTTCTAAGGGAATTCGTAAGTGCTAATATTCTAAATAACATTATTAAAAATATCGCACCTACTTTCTACTTCAATGTAGGAACGAATTGAGAAAAATACTTGACAAAATGGCAAATCCTATTCATTTGAAGTCTAACACAGGTGGTGAATTTGTAAAGAAGTGGAAATACTAGATTTAGGTGGGATAACGAAATTTATGTTTTTGCTTTGGTAAAAAAAAAATTTCAAATGGTCCCTAAATGTGTTCTACCATATAAGAGCCTGTTCTACAGATCAAGGTTCTACGCTAACAAACCTCAAAATTGACCGTAATTTGTTATGTAGTTAGCAACAAATCATATATAGTCCTCTTCTCGGCTGCACACGACTATTTAAACTTGCTTCGACGTCTAATCTAACCCACCTTTTTCACCTGCTTGCATAACCCATAGCAGGGGATATCAGTGCGGTAAGTAAGTTCGCACCTATATAACGCTTGAAGAATGGCTCAAAAAAGCTATAAAGTCTAAAGATCCCGTCCCGTGGACACCTTACAAAGGTAAAATTGGGACAAACTTACGGCAGGCAGGCGTCATGCGCTGGGGAAAGGGCAATGTTCTGTCATACCAGTTGCACGCCGTAACCATGCCGCTTGCACGATGTAAAGAAGTAAAGTTGCTTATTGCACATCGTACTCACGCCTTTCCGCTGCAGGTTTTTTGCGTGATATCGGCTGGCAAAATTGCACGCCATTCCTATTTCGAGAGCATTTTCAGTTTGCACACCGTTCTCACGCAGCCGCGGCTTGCACACCAATTTCGTATGTTTGCAAGAACTTTATGCTTCTTGCACAGAACAAGGATAACGACAACAGCTGGGTTTTTGTAGTGGTTACGGAATTAAATTTTGTGTTGATCATGTTTAAAGCATCTTGCGACGCTCTTTGTTGATAGGTCTTAGAAGCCTCAAAAGCAATAAAAAAAATATCAATATGAATCCTCTGCTTCAAAGAATATTGACTAAAACTACTGAACAAGAGGACAACTGCCAAATTAGGTGAGGTATAAAACCTTCAGTGAGCTGCCTTAGCCGTGACGTAGAGAGCCGTACGGATACAGCCGTCTGCTACTAGAAACAACTGCATTGTTTTATTTCGCGATGGCAGCCGTTGGAATACTTGTGATTTCTGTCAAAAAAAAATAAAGAAAATGGGCTCCAGTAACTAGTATTAACTCTTTGCCCCACTCATTGGTTTACTGTAAGTGAGGTTTGCTGACCAGAAGAATTGTCAGCTGAATACATACAAATGGGCACACATATGGTAAAGAAAGCAATTGAGGAAAATATTTATTACTGTGATGTGACGAAGATATTATTAGAGTTTGTCATAAGGGACCATGACTATATCAGAACCTCATGAATCTGCTCAGCCGGTATTTGTAAAGAGTTTTTAGTTGGGCTAGAATATACGCGTGATATAAACATAATCTCTAACCACAAGTCATTATTGTGGCTAATTCTACGTCTATGTGCCAGCCCACATATCAACTTAAGTATATTTGTATTCAATAGTAATGTCAATACGACGGATTTTTACAATAAACTCTAAGTCTAAATAGGGTAAGTAGTCCGGGATATACTCAAAGTGCCTTTCACGGGACTGACGGGACTCATTTTATGGCCTATGGTGGTCATCATAACATTGTAAGGTCAGCAACAAGGTAGAAACCTTGTTGTTAAAAATCGACCATTCTGGAAGTCATGGAAAAATAAACTTGTGATGTTTTTTCAGAAAAACCACTGGAAATGGTGGGAAGTGTTATATGACAAAAATGTTCAAAAAACCTGTAGAAAACTCCGTAGGTGGTTTAAATTCAGATCCCATGACGTTAAATTTTCAAAAAATAATTTTACTCATCTGGGCCATTTTCTGGAAGTCATGGAAAAATAAACTTGTGATGTTTTTTCAGAAAAACCACTGGGTGTAGAGGCTTATGATGTATTAGACAAATCTTCGCAAGACCTGTAGAAATCTCCGTAGGGGTTTGGAATTCTGATGCGATAACTTTAAAGCGAAAAAAATGCGAGCAAAGTTTGCCTTTTTTTCTGCACAAAAATAAAATTCTAAAATTGCGTGGATTTCGTCATTTGGAGTAAACCGTAGTGTTTCTTGGTCTCTGACACTCTCGCTTCTCTTCACTCTACCTACTGTGTAATTTGATTGCTGCGGCGAAAAAATTTTTTTTGTGAGACGTGCCTACACTATGCGATGTAACTACGGTAGGTTGGTCGTCACTATACGGTATTATTGATTTTCCGATTACAGATGATGATAAAAATTTGCATGATCATCACTTGGCCTGCTCCCTGAATCGACTTTTGAGGCGAGTTTTCTATGTTTATTGTTTTTATTTATTGTAAAACTTTATATTTCTTGTTTCTAATGTATTCTATCTCTTTGAGATGTATGTATGTTGGAGTCTAGCTTCAATTTTGATTAATTATTGGATATTTTCGCTTAACTTAGATTACTTATTGATTTTTTTGATGTTTGTTTATTGTTTCTTTATTTTCCTAATATGTTCCATTTTAACTCGGAATGATCAACCATGGCGCCTCTACCAAGATGCTAGGATCATCGGCTACGCTATCGGCTATTGGGAGAAGGAGATTGACTAGGACGCGAGGGGCGATATCGCGAACTACAACGGTTGGTACTTTACTAAAGATGACTTGCAAATTAATCGTGGTTACAAAATTTTTAGTATTTATGATATCTCCACGTCCCGCTTTCCAACCACTTACCGTAGTCAATATGTACTGTAGTATTTAATTTATTAACTTCATTTATAAAGTACTGTAATTCCATCTTGTGCCAAAAAAGGATGTTATTTTCTGAGTTTAGTAATTTGTTTACTCTGAATTGACCGCATTACTGTTTACTCATATTGCGTAGATTACATGACTGCATTAACTTCATTTATAAAGTACTGTAATTCTCTCTCATTCTTGAAATTACACGCCTACGAATACGTTATTTGTTCTGCAATGTTTGACATTTTCAGTTTGCTTCGGCTTCGACGCTCGTCCGGTAGACTGGCTCTTCCGCGGACACGTCGTAGGGATCCCCGAATACCAAGGAAATCAGGTAAGTAAGCAATGACTCGGGTAAAATGTAAATGAGCGCATCCCAAATGGGATGCCGGCCTGGGCAAGACTCCCCCGGAAAGGGGACTGCCTGGGTGTGAAAAAGGGTAAGTGAGCTAGGGCCTGGTGCCCAGGCCACAAGTGCTGGCCCAACCTTGGCGTGGGTCGGCAGCACGACAATCGGCGACACGACGGGACGAACGTGTTGCCGGGGAGCGGCAGGAGGAGCGCGGCTCGTGGAAGAGGTGGAGATTCGGGACTGGATCGGAGGCGAGGAGGTGAGTTTGCGGGCCTTAGTGGTGGGTGATTAGTACATTAGGGATAGTACAATGGGCGTAGTAGGGAGGGTTTCACTAAGCAAACTTATGGTAGTGACATGGTAGTAGTGGTAGTCTATATAGGAATTGTATATCTGGGATACTTTTGTTTTGAGAACCCTATTTTGTAGCAGATGTAGTTCGAGGTTCCTCAAAAATAAATGTATCCAGCATTTAGTTTAATTGTAAAGGACTAGGGAAACATCTGAATGTCATCTCTCTCTCTCTCTTTCCCTCTCTCCCTCTTTCTCTCTATAACTCTCTCAGACATATCTTAGCTATTCTAGCAGTAATTAGATGTTTTTAATTGTTTTCGAAATAGGTTAATGTATTAATCGATATCTCTTTTTTTCAAAGCCCTCAGTGGGCTAATGTAAGAAGTACCTCGATTATCTTCCACGGTGTACACCATATAGTTTTTGTTTACAGCTACATATTTATACCATTGATTTTTTATGTGTTTGTTTGTGTTGTGGGTTAATAAAGTTAATAAAATTAAATAAAATTCGATTTTTTCATTCGTCATGACTGCTGCAAAACTGCTTGGTTGAAAACGTAACTTTACTGAGTTTTGCGCGAGTTGTAGTCTGTAGTGTAAAACTGTAAAATCATTTGCGAGAAATTTTAGCAGGCGTGCATATACTGTAGCTGGATTAAATGAATGTATGCTACTGTAACTACGAAATTCTTGAACGTGTTGCGGTAAAATGTGCGCGTTTAGTTTTCGTATCATTAGTTGTTGTCTTTCATGTACATGTTCGTGAACATGTGTTTGCTGACGTCATCACCGGTTACCGTAGTTAAAGGACGCTGCTGGCATAAGTTACGGTTACCGTAGATAAAGTGACACGTCTGTGATTGAACAGAAAAAGAAAACTACTGATATATCAACCTATGATCTGATGTAATACATGCTTTTTTTGAAATGTAACTGCACCAATTTTCTTAAATGTGCGCGTTTAGTTTTCGTATCATTAGTTGTTGTCTTTCATGTACATGTTCGTGAACATGTGTTTGCTGACGTCATCACCGGTTACCGTAGTTAAAGGACGCTGCTGGCATAAGTTACGGTTACCGTAGATAAAGTGACACGTTTGTGATTGAACAGAAAAAGAAAACTACTGATATATCAACCTATGATCTGATGTAATACATGCTTTTTTTGAAATGTAACTGCACCAATTTTCTTAAATGTGCGCGTTTAGTTTTCGTATCATTAGTTGTAGTCTTTCATGTACATGTTCGTGAACATGTGTTTGCTGACGTCATCACCGGTTACCGTAGTTAAAGGGACGCGGTCACCGTTTTGGCCCTTATTTATACTTTGTGTTTTTATTATCTTCATAATTTATAACGCATAGTGTTGGGAAAATGTTTTGCAAGAAATGCGGCAACAGCGAGTAAAATGATGGCGAAAAATTTCGTCCTCGAACCAATACGCACCGTAACCCTAGTAATTGTCCAGCATATGGCTGTGCTGATAATGACTCGACGAACGTTATTCCACTAATTAATCGGTCGAATACCTCGCGGGCATTATAACATTTGGTTTTCTATGGCTAACTGTGGACCTTGGATCGGACGCAACTTTTTTAATCAATGAATTTCTCGCTGAAAACAGCGTTTTTCGTCGGATTTTTTCCAACATTAGGTTTTTCATACTGTGCAGTTAATAAAAACACAAACTATACATAAGGGTCAAAACGGTGACCGCGTCCCTTTAAAGGACGCTGCTGGCATAAGTTACGGTTACCGTAGATAAAGTGACACGTTTGTGATTGAACAGAAAAAGAAAACTACTGATATATCAACCTATGATCTGATGTAATACAAGCTTTTTTTGAAATGTAACTGCACCAATTTTCTTAAATGTGCGCGTTTAGGGTTTAGTTTTCGTATCATTAGTTGTTGTCTTTCATGTACATGTTCGTGAACATGTGTTTGCTGACGTCATCACCGGTTACCGTAGTTAAAGGACGCTGCTGGCATAAGTTACGGTTACCGTAGATAAAGTGACACGTTTGTGATTGAACAGAAAAAGAAAACTACTGATATATCAACCTATGATCTGATGTAATACATGCTTTTTTTTGAAATGTAACTGCACCTATTTTCTTAAATGTGCGCGTTTAGTTTTCGTATCATTAGTTGTTGTCTTTCATGTACATGTTCGTGAACATGTGTTTGCTGACGTCATCACCGGTTACCGTAGTTAACGGGCGCTGCTGGCATAAGTTACGGTTACCGTAGATAAAGTGACACGTTTGTGATTGAACAGAAAAAAACTACTGAAATATCAACCTATAATCTGATGTAATACATGCTTTTTTTGAAATGTAACTGCACAAATTTTCTTAAATCTTACATCGGTTCCGCGAACAACTCGGAACATTTGAGGCCGTATTCATGAACACGCAGGGAGCCCTCCCTGGACCCTGGCCTCCCAAAGGAGCTAACGAGTATACGCAGAGAGTGCGGGAGCGGAAGAGATTCAGAGCTCACCGTGACCCTAGGGGGCGGGCTCCCTGCGTGTTGGTGAATACGACCTCAGATTGACTTAGTTTCACTACCAACGCTGCCGGTTTTCTGATGTAGCCTTCTGCTTCGTGAACGCTAAGTTGACCGTTAGCATAGGTAGCTGGAAGAGTGAGAACTGCCGACTCTCGAGGGCGCAGTAGGCCGACGCGGTTTCGATTCCAATATGTACAACACGGTATTTTTGTCGGGGTGTCATCCATGTTATTCCAGAGCGAACCTTTGTAACTGAAGCTATCTCTGGTACATGCGAACAACCTTTGCCCCATGATCTACGTCAATTGAGCGACCAGCGAGCGTTGATGTATGGTGCGATTCACATTCTCTTTTTTTTTTAAACTGTAAAAACGTAGGATGTTAAAAATTAAGTTTGGATTTTGTATATGAAAAAAGGGTATATTTTGGATATGAATTAAGTATATAATTTAAAGCGAAATACCTGCCGGTTTTTAAACGTATGTTGAGCAACAATATTCACATAGGCAAATGAGTATAGTTCAAAATCCGACCCCAGGGCCCCATCTATGATGATTAACCATAAATACATATGTTTCAAAAATCACCCGCACCAGTCTAGTCTAATTTCTTCTACTTTCAGTCTTTTTTTGGATCTCTCAGCGCGGAACTTGCCAATAAAATTCTACCACATGTCACTGTTCCTGTTCGCCCTAACCACTTTTAAATGGTAAAATTCCCATTTCCTAAACTGAAGGGTGCATAGCTCCTCAAAACGTGCGTATATGAATCATTTACGTGTTTTACTTGTCAGCCCAACTTTTTTATTTTCAGCCTTCTCTGGTAACGGTCCCTAGCGTCGGGGAATAATCAAACAAGTGGCGAGCTGTGGATATGGGGATTCAATCACACGCGTGCAAATAACCCCTTGCCTTCGCCTTCGTCTTGCTATGCTTTACTTTTACCTAATTATCGTTTTGTGATTGGCGACATGCAGATTACATTTCTTAATTGCTTAATTATTTTATATTTTTCTAACCCTAGTTTTTTTATATATATAACACATTTTGTGCAAGCTGATATTGTTTATGTAGCTTTTTTGCATAGAAATGTTGCTGGATCCATAGTTGGGTCATCTGCTTTTCGTTGAATTTTGTAATCGTAATCGTAAATCGACTCAAGATCTGTGATTTCTCCACTCTCCACTACCTATTTTAATTTTATTCTCTAGTTTCTATCTTCTATGCGTATGCGAACTTAATGATTTCCTTTCGTTGATTACCGTCAATTTGCCTAGTGTATAATTATTCACTGTGTAATTTGGTGTTCGTGCATGTTTCGGTGTCGTCAATATCCAGTGTACATAAAGATTTTACTGGAGATACGTTTTTCTTGGAATTTCCATGCTTCTTCAGAGACGCAGATGTTACATGGAACAGCCGTATTAGAGAATTATCATGGTCATGGAGAGGAGTTCGAATCCATACAAATTTCGATCACAATCAAGTCACGGCAAGAAAGACCCTTTTCAATGATCATCAAGACATTCCCTTTCTATACAATATCCCCACATTGCTACGCAAACTTGTAAACGTATTTTGGTCATTTGTATGATCTCGTATTGCCCGTATTTTTTTCCGTGTTTTCATCATATTTATTTGGTAAGTGTGTTTAAAATTTTCCGTATTTTGTAATATTTTTATAATTTCCCATATGAAATATTCACATTTATTGCGAAATATTGCAGATTTGCGGAAACACTCAATGTTTTGGGCGGTCCAAGGATGTTCTAAATCTGCGTCGAACGCACAGGCTGTCGCTCCGCCCTTTTCATTTGAAAAATTTGAAAACAAATATGGACAAATGCTTCTTTTCGAATTGATTCTTTGACCTTTTTGCTTATAACTTTACTCGTTGTTGCCTTGTTTTTAAACTGAGTATTGTGTGCTTCTTTATGCAGCTATGGAATACATTGGAAATTGGTGGCGACGAATCCTTTGGAGGGCCAAACGATCTGCCGGAGTCAAGAACATTCCTGTTTCACCTCTTATTTGGAGCGATGCAAAACCTCAAGCCAATCTTTCTAAGGAGATACTAACATCGTTTTCGACTGCCGATCACCCTAACTTGCTCGTGCTTGAACGGGAAGTACAGGTTCTATCACGTCTATTGCCCTTATTTCCTTCCACATTGAATGCATCTGATTGGCGTGCACTACTTGAATGTCCCAACTTGAAACATCGACTAGACCATCTCAAGTTTCTACGAAAGTGTGAGATCGAAAAGGAGAAGGATTTGAGGGAAAAGTTGAGGCAGAAGAAAGAACGACCCGTTTTTGAGCCGGTGACGAGTGCTCATATTAGCACAAAGGATGGTTTATTTAATATTCACCCGGCTGTTTTGACATCATGGGAGCGTAATTCTACGTGGCTAGGACAGGAGCGAGCATTTCGCTTAAATGATGGACCGAAACTGGTTGTGGACTGTCGTTTTCTGTCCGCATTATCGCCTCGAGGAGCGAATTTAACTGCTGCTCAACTCCGATATCTTCTGTCTTCAAATCGGGACAAACATCATCCCTGGCCCGTGTATTTTGCCAATTGGATGTCGGAGAATCAAAGGTAGGCTTCATTTTTTATACAGTTTATAATGCGAAGACATTAGGAATAGAATCGACAGTGTCTTCATTGCAAAAAATTTAGCCCATCCGGTAGACCCGAGCGTGAAGACGTGAAGAGTAAAACAATTAGGTTTAGTTGTAATTCTGCGCTGTAACTGTCGCTGTAATTTATCCTTTTTCTGTTTTTAGGTATTCCGAGTTGCTGCGGAAACATTTGTCCGTTCTTCAGTCGCCATATTCTATAGGAGCAGTTGTTTCATCACAAAACTACACTGACTTATTTCCCCAAGACCGGATAGTCTACCTAAGTCCTCATGCCGACGACGAGTTGACTGAGGTAGAGGACGACCATGTCTATGTGCTTGGCGGTATCGTCGACCGTGTCCCCGAAAAGGGAATCCATCCCCACGCCTCTCTGGTGACTGCACAACAAGATGGTGTACGGGCACTACGCCTGCCTCTTGATAAATATGTGAACTGGCAGAGTGGGACCAAGTACCTTACCCTGACTGCCGTAGCTAACATCCTATATGATGTGAATAATAGTGGAGGCGATTGGGCTATGGCTGTTAAGCAGCATATTCCGGTGAGAAACGTCCGTCCGGCTACAGAGAAGAACCAGATGGCCAGGGAACTGCACAATAGAATTCGAGAATTGGACAGACAGATTATTCTGGCTGCTTTGAAGGAACTAGGACATGGTTTTGGAGTAGAGCTCAAATAGTAGTACTTTATATTTGAATAGTTCTTTTCTATCTGAAGCTGATCTCGGTTATTTTGTTTGAGTTTTAAGCCTATCAATGTCTTAGGTAGTCGTTGTTATTTGTTGTTTCGCCACGTTGTTATTTTGTTATTGTTTTCTTCTGTTTCTTTGATAATTAGGATTAGGCGTTTTATTGATATAAATAAAGTATGTTAATTGCAGTGCTGTTGGATGGAGGACTATCGGTTTCGGGATGAGAAGGACGTGAACCTTTTGGATTTGAAGCCGAACAATGATGATCATATGTATGCCGATACTGATGTAGACGAGGACTGGATGCGACAGGTTGGTTCCCTTTTTTGGTTTTATTCATGATATTATGATAATGAATAAAGATAATTACCATGTTATTGAATCGAACTTTTATAACTGATAAAAATGATAATCAGTATTGTAAACTTGGAACTTGAATGAAAGTACTGACCAACTAGCAGAATATTGTTTACTCCCAGTGGAATATTTATCTTTAGTAAAAAACTATGATCGGACTGTGGATCGTAGTTGTAAAAAAGTTTACAAGCATTTCCTGCTCTTCCGAGCACTTTATTTTGCATATTTTTATGTGTGAATAAAGTATTTATATTAAGAATACATTATTACGGATGATTGTTTGTAAACTTTTTCCAACGACAGCCCGATAACAGTTTTTACTAAAGATTCCTTTGGGAGTAAATGAGTAAAGTAAAGCCATGCAGTATTTATTGTTTCTACTCTAATTAACGCCTATTTTGATGCTATAGTTTTTATTTTTTTAGATAGATGTATCGCGATTTGCAAATGATGTGGCCACCTTTGGATTTCGGCAGGTGAGCATTTTTATAAAAACCCAAAGTTCCTGTACAGTAGATTAAATTCCGTGAAAGTGCGGAACATACTTTCCTGTAATACATGGGAATGTAGTTGTCTCGTATATTTCAAATTTCCAAACCACGTGCCTTTCACTTTAACGAAACGATATAACAATCCGAGTTTTATTTTTGAAACGTCCCTGAAGAACAGTCCTATAACCTTTATCATGGACAAATGCACTTATATTTATCCAATAAATGTAGTTTCAAAACAGTTTGTTATACCGCTTCAATGTGGGTGTCTTGTTTAGCTACGACATAACTCGGATGAGCAGCTAGAGCTAGAGAACGAAGAATCGGACGAGAGAGTATTCCCCAAGCCGGCCTACTCATACTCCTGCCTTATCGCACTGGCGTTGAAGAACAGCGTGACGGGACAGTTGACAGTGTCGGAGATTTACTCGTTTATGTGGTAAGGTTTATTAATTTATTCCTTTGTTCTTTACATTGTTTGCATTTACCTGAAACCTTGGTTCACTGTATTTTTGGCTAGTTTCTAGGCATTTTGTGCAATTTGCTACTGCTTTCTGTTGTACGGTTGATCCTGAGATATAATCGTTGTGTTATCTCGGCTGTGAATCAATTTCAATATGTTTAAAAAGCCGTTTGTTGTGCGTGCTAAAAGTTTGGTCAACTGGTGTGAGTCAGATCGCCTATTATCTGGCATCGTGCGCCAAGCGTTGTATATTTTGCGTGAAACATACCAATATCGATATGCTGTTGTATAAAATAAATTGTCCGGTCACTGACAAAACAAAGCCAGACCGTGCACAAGCGATTTATTATGCCTTGTTTTTGTCGTGTCTTGGTCTTGGTGATAGAATAGTATGTAATTTCTGATTTTCTAATTATTAATTATTCATCATATGTTTAGTGAGCACTTTCCCTATTTCCGCACTGCTCCGAGTGGATGGAAAAACTCGGTCCGTCATAATTTATCACTGAATAAGTGCTTTATGAAAGTGGATCTCGATGCACCGGATGTCCAGGTTAGCGGATTTATTTTGGTTTATATATTACTTTATTATTTTATTTATTTATCACTATTTTTCTCTCTATTTTGTTAGTAGTAGCTGTTGACCGTTTTTCGCAATGCTCACCATGAGAATATTTACTCCGCTACGCTCCTGAACAATAGAACAGCGCATCATTCATTTTGGAATATTTATTATACATATATTGCATATTTAGATTTAGTCGTTGCCCGAAACCAACAACTGCTAAGGCTTTTTTAAGGCTAGTAGTCTAAATAAAACACGAATCGTTGTGTTTTCTTATTCTACATACTGCGAACTTGACACCCACTTTCATATTGCCTTGTGGAAATTGAAAAGACTCTGAGATTACTTTTAATTGTATTATGTATTGAATACTTTATTCTGAAAAGAACAAAAGCGAAAAAATATAGCGTAACCAAATACATAAAAAAACGTAAAGCTAAATCTTGGACAAAAAAATAGAGCGTATTATAGGGCCGGAAAGCGTGTCTGTGGATGATTCGTCCCGAAAAAGCTGCCAAAATGGAACACGAATTAGAGAAGTGGAGGCAGCGTGACCAGGACGGAATAGAGAATGCCATGTGCAAACCAGGTATACATTATTTTAAATATTAAGAACAATATTCTTACTTTTCTTCTTATTATGCTAAAAAAAATAAAACTAATGATTAAGAAAGAATGTTGGTACGCTATTAGATTGTTCAAGAAGATTTTGAATTTCGGAATTTTGTTAGCTGGGTTTTCATTTTTTTTCTATTGATGATATCTTGTTTTTCGAATAGCCGACAATAACAGCATTCGAATATTTACTAAGCTAAATTCTAGTTGTGAAACATTTTGTTTTATGGAGGATGTGTGCATTTCTCAAATATGAAGATAGCATAATTTTTTTATTATCAAACTGCAATAGTTCCCGATTGGGGCATTTCGAATATCTGCTCAGTGTTTGATGATTTTTATTTAGAAAACGGTCGCCCTATCCTACCCTTATTTTATTTATAGGTCTGTACGTCTTTAGTTTATGGCTCTGGTATGTTTTTAATAGTTTCCCCCCGTTTAGAGGATTTTACCGCGATTCGTGAAGGGTACAAAGGACTGCCGGCCAGTGGAAGTCGCTACCATCAGGTTGTGAACTCGAGGACGTCGAAAAACGTAAGTTGAAGCTTATATTATTTGTGTGTTATTTTTATTTCTATGCGTCTGCCTAGAGGTTGTGTGAATTTTATTAGATCTTTTACAATTAGTGTTTCCCTCATATGTGTTATGCAAATGCAATTCTTATTGCCGGATTTGCCTATTAGCCTAAAGGATGACGTTTACTCTATAATTATATTTACTTTTTTTTTAAAACATCGATAGTGTTTTTATTAAAATTTTATTATTTCTATTTATTTCACTGACCTACCCGTCTTGTTCTTCTTACTATGATTTTCGTTTTATTTTATTGTACTTTACACAGGTTTGTGCTTATTTGCGTACTATTTAGTACTTTGAAGGTTTGTAACAGTATTCTAATTATAGTAATCGGTTGTTTTTCTTCAAATTTCTGTGGAAAAGAAAACAAAATGTTATAGGATATGCTTAGCGTATAATCTAACTGCGTTTGAATTTTAGCTTTTTTTTTCATTTTGTTATGTTTTCAGTTTTTCTTTAGGCGGAAGCAATTTCCGTTTCGAATTCGGATCGTCATGTAGGAACTTCGTCTTCACAACATAATAATTCTTCTTGTAAGTGTTCAATCTTTTTTGGTGCTTTTATTATTATCATTATTATTTGCTGTTGAGTTGTTGAGTTCGCCTGAACTCGCCTCTCACCATATTAGGCTAACAATAAGGTTAGAATTTCTCTTTTCACTAATTTCTCTCTCTTCACAAACTGCCTGCAAATTGGAGCTTAAATATTCTTCTTTCGTAAACACAATTCGCGTAGTCTTAGTCCTATCTAGCATTCTTGAGCTACGCAGTATTACGTATTACCTATATTTGTTTTCCAGATACGCCCTCCCTCTCTTCGCAACCTGCCTCCAGTCGTGTTCTACTTGATTTGAATGATAGAGTGAGTGCCGGAGTCCCAGCATCTATCACCAACTACTACAGGGGAGAGAACAATATAAGACAGGAACAGGAGCGGAGGCAAATGGTTTGTTTCTTTGTTTTCACTCATGCCTTTGTGTTCGCTTGCATTTTCCCGCTCACCATATTGGCACTCGGTATTGGTATCTTTTCTTTTTGAATTTCCTCCAGTAAGCGGGAGAGTTTTTATTATTATGTGATGTGTGAGGCTGTGAGGCAAACATATGAAATGTTCGCAACATCAGTATGACTGTGATTGATTGTTGTTGATGTTATAATATACTCATCTGCTTAATTTGACTATATTTGCAGCAGCCACAACCTGTCCCTCCCCATTCATCCTCTATCCGATCCACTCTTCCGGTGCGAATCAGTCGTTCCGGAGTGCCTATTTCTTCAGCCTCGAATCTTACAGTGATGACGTCATCTCCGATGCCCAAGCCGAATATCCTCAGGGTATGCATCTATTCTATTTGTATATTGCTGGGTTCTATTTGTATATTGATTTTTCTTTGTCCACTACAACGGTTGAACGTTGAACCCTTGAACCCCGCTGCACCTTTTTCTCTGGAACTTTTTTTTATTATTAAGGGTAAGTACGATTGATCGTTGGTGTTATGATCACTAGGAGTCAACGGTTAGGTTGGAGTAAACGGCGACTTAGCTTAGCAAACAATATGTGAAAATAAACAAACATTATTTTACAGCGCAGTCACACAGTGAGCACATCGTCTACGAGTTCTGGAGGAAGGCGTAGTCCTCCGCATTCTTCAGTGCCTCAGTTTTCGGAAACTTTGATGCCGATTATGCCTCCGTCGTTGTTGGAAAGACTACAAACTACACCACCGAAGAGTTCTTCCAAGAAGTACGTTTCAGTTTTCACTTAGGATTATTTAGTTCCGTAAAGTTAGAGTTAGCAGATAGTTAGGTATTGTCTGGGCTTCTGCTCAAGTGCTCATACAACTATTAACAAAATCAACGGCGAACCAGTCCGTCTAACTGTAAAATGTAATAATATTGACGGCAGAATTGAAAACGTATTATATGTTTGATTGAAAATTAAAACATATCACCGAAACATTATGTTTTGCCACGGCACAAACAGCCACCTCCATTACGATAGCGTTATGCCCTGGCTACAGTATGCGGTAGATTAGGTACTTAATCGTTGTTAGTGTATGTATAATTTTATTGTCTCATGCTCACTGCAGGGAAGATGACGATTTCCTGATGCGTGACTTACCGTATGAAGATTCTCCGCTAAAGATGTATGAGGTTGGTCCTTTCGGTAAAATGTTGTGTTCTGATCGGCTTCTTGGGGTTGGCTTTTTGACTTTGAGATATGTTATGACAACTTGTTCGGCTTCAAAACGAGGCACTATAATTCTAATTCCTCCTATATGGTGAACGTTTTTATATTCATTTTCTGTATTCCTAGCTATTTTTATTTTTTTTTGTATTACCATTTTTGTCTTGTAATTATATCATCAGCACAATTGCACAATATTATTTTTATTACTATAGATCCTTTAAAGTGCTGTGATTGGTGATGCGGTAGCTTAGGATTGACTTTAGTGATATGTTAGCTTCTTTCTTGTTTTATTTTGAGTCATTAATTATGATTATCATAGGTGTCTTCGTACGAGGCCGCTCAGAACGCTCTCACCAACAACTCACTTCTGGTGTGTGCGTTGGATCAGAGTCCGTATAAGGGCCCGGTTACCTTCCCGACGAATCTCAAGCTGTAGTTGTAATTCCTGTTATGACAATGACGGCTGGTGTACTGCCGAATCGTTTCCTTGAAAAAGAAAAACCGTAAGTGTTTGAATTATTTGCCCGGCGGCAGGCTTCCTTTTTACTTCGTTGGTTTTTCATTATTTTGAACTTCTGATATTTTTTTACGACTTTTTGCTTTTATTGGCGCTGGAGTTTAGTATGTGATGTTTATGTCCGATGTTATTGGAGTAGTTCTTTCTATTTTATACTTTTGTACTGTACATAGTGTCCATTTTTCATGCGACCATGGACCAGGTGTCCTGAATGAGTAGTTTATTGTTTAATTACCTTATATATATTGTATTGTTTTATTACATTATTCTATTTTATCCTTTAGCCCAGATTGCATTTAACTGCCTCTCTCTTCATTGTCTTTCACGTGTCACTTCAGACAACATTCCATCGATTTGCTCAACTCTTAGAAATGATCTTTTTGTGTTTCTCCGCATTTAGAGGGATATGGCACGTGGTTTGTACTTTTAATTATGTGCGGTTTCCGGCACATAATGGAACAAAGCGTTCACTTTGCTATTAAAAACCACGTGTCATTCTGACTTGAAGAGATTATACCCCAATTGTTTATCCTTGCATCCTTGGTTTATTAATTTCCTTGATTATGTTGAAATACTGCTGGTTAGACCCACCGTTCTAGTGTATACTATCTCTGCTGAATAGATTTTCCTTTTTACATTTATTGCAGCGTAGTTGAGCTGCCATTTAAACTATTTATATCATATGTTGGTTGGTTTTCGTTCAGTTTTACTTTCTTCTTTATGTTTTATCGATGTTTTACCTTGTCCTACAGAATCAGCTTTTACTTTACTGTCATTTGTGATTTGTCTATTTTTTTTCTTATTATTACTTATATTCTATTTTAATGCTAAATGTTTACAATGCAGGCGTATTACACTCATTCATGAGTGCGCTGTACTTTCTAAATTAAGTTTCAGACCTTACTTATCTTATCGTCGGTGTTTTTTTATACCTCCACATATATTGTTTCACTTAATGGATGTTAATTGTGTATTATGTCTATCCTTCACTTCAAGCTGCATGATCTTAATAAAAAATAATAGAAACCAGGCTTATTGTTATGCTGAAAAACACGCACTAGAAGATGTGAACAAGACATTTATTTGAAGTTCCATGAATATTTTAAAGCTTTATGTCTCGGAAGACTATATTCTCACTGCTGAGTTTCCGACACAAGGAACACGTTTACATGGTGTGTACTGTAGTTGTGCTCCATTCGTTTCTGAACCACGTGCCTTTCCGCTTTAAATTGTTAGTAGATTCACAACTGTTTCAGTTATTGCGGCTGATATGCAGAACATTCCCGCCGAATTAGAGAAGTATAGAGTTCAAGCGGTGAGTGGATATGTTTATTGAAAATAATCAGGTAAAAATAAACCAATGTAATAATTTGGTGTAGGACAACACAAGCTAGTCAGTCGAGGGAACTGCTTCATGTTTGCTTACATATAAGTAGTAGTTCCAAGGGACTTAATTTTTAGAACAAAAGGAAAATTTATATAAAAAAATATTCAAAAACAAACGTCAAATTGGTCAAATAGTTGTAAAATTTCCCATACAAAAGTATGGTACCGGCCATTTCGAATTTCGACCCCACTCCGAGGGGTTTTACCTAATGGTGCGGTCTCGTCAGTGCGACTGGTAGGTATACTGTAGCCCGAGGACAATCTCCAACCTTTTTTGAATTGTAGAAAATTGGTCAGAGAATGGTTATACTGTTAACGTTAAGTTTGATTGATTGTTTATTCTAGGCACCGAGTGCGATATATTACGTGGAAGACTTTATTACCGAAGAGGAGGAGGAGATATTATTGGATGAGGTAAAGAATAGAGGCTTACTGAGCTCACTGATCGAATAGTTTGAGGTTTTGAGCAAGCATGTCATGATTACGGTTTCGAAACAGAGAGAGAGAGAGAAGCAGAAGAGAGGGATAGAGAGAGTTGAGAGAGGCAGGGAGAGTCGGAGAGAGTCAGACATGGAGAGTAGACGAGTCTCTCTCTGGCATTCCCTATTCCCTCTCGCTCCGTTACAGTATGCCAATCAGCCATACTTTCGTTACTGTGCATGAGTCTCTGGAGCGACGCCGCGAGATGTAGGCGCACACGCCGCGCGGCAATGTTTCGCGCCGCGCTCTAAAACGTTGGCATTGCAGGTCTACTCGTGTCCAAAACCCAAGTGGGAGGTTCTTTCCAATCGGAGACTTCAGACTTTTGGAGGCGTTGTCGTGAAGAACGTGCTTCTACCCAAGGAGGATTATACTCCGGTTTGTTATCGAGTGATTGAATAACGTGTTGGTTTGGTCGTGCACTGGTGAAGACAAGCAGAAACCAGTCCCGTCAAAACGCGGCGCGCCCAGCCTATGTTGTACGAGGTGGGACGTGGGAGAGCAGTTGGGAGTCGAGTTGCCGAGCACGCGCACCCGGGCACGCTACCTAGAATCTAGAATCTTTCCCTTCAACATTGCTGACCTCTTGAATCCACACCTTTTTTAGAACCTGCGTACGTTGATGAAGAAGATCGACGCACTCGGTGTGCTGGAGAAGCCCACGAACCATGTTCTCGTTAATGTATGTTACCCAGTGTAATTGAGCTATAGTAGTTGACAGGGTATGACTGTTATAAGTACAGAATAAGTAGCCTGGCTCTAGGCCTAGTGTCACTGCGTGGAAATACCGGTAATTGCATATCGCCACGCTGAAAAAACCTTACGAGGTGGTCGCGGAGCGTGGTTCAGTGCGCCGGTGCGTAAATGGCGCACCTCGGCTTACCGCCGCGTAACATAAACTGTGCGTGCCGCCTCGCTGCGGCGCACCGTTCCTTTGCCGGAGGTTTATTAATAAAGCGTGGGTTCCTTGTAGGTTCCTACATTAACCGTCGTATCCATTTTTCGGTAACATATTGATTGCCATAGTTGTTTAGGAGTACGAAGCTGGTCAGGGTATAATGCCACATACGGACGGGCCTGCGTACTATCCCGTTGTGTCGACTGTTAGTCTCGGATCGCATACATTGCTCGATCTTTATGATAATTCGACTGAAAAGGTGAAATTTTATCCTCCTAACAATCTAATTACAGCTAGCAACAAAGCTGTCAGAATTGCGCAGTGCACACGCGAAAAATCTCTGTTGAATTTGAATTGTGTGAGACTACGGGAAAAGAGTTTGTTGGATTTAGTTTGAGTCTTCGGTAGGTGGTTTGAGGGCTCTCCCTCTATAACTCCGAAACAGTTTTATGGCATGTTTTTTCAACTTACCTGCTAGTCTAAAGTTCAGCATAATTGGGGCTGGTTGGTTGCAGATAATTATTATTTTTATTGGTTCAGGAAGGTCGTTCCCTTGATGATCGATACAACGGTTCCATGTTCTTGGCCAGACGGAGTCTGGTACTCATCGCAGATCATGTCTATTCGAATATGATGCACGGAATCAAGGTTATTTACTGATTTGGACGTCGATGAATGGATGAATAAATTAGAATAATATCGATGGAGCAAGAGTTGACGTGGTCCATGTACGGCCCGAGACGCGGGGCCCGCGCAGAGTTCTCGTTGTATGCTAATTATGGGTGTAATCTTTTCCGGGATTACCCTTTCAACGTTGTGTCAATTTAGGAAGTGACGGAAGATGTTCTTACTGATCGGGTATGGAATTCTCCAAAGGAAATGCACGGCATGAAGCTGGAAAGAGGAACGAGGTAGAGAGAGAGAGAGAGAATAGAGGTATTAAGAACACGAGTGAGAGAGCATTTGAGAGTGAGAGAGAGAAACAGAGAGAGGAGAGGTATAGAGAACTTGAGTGTCTGAACATTTGAGTGTGAGAGAGAGAGAGGCTTTTACAGGGATAGTGTAGTAATTTTGGTTACAAACTATATTTACGCCTACCTAGCAGTCTATTTGCTACCGTAGTTGCACACTAACTCTAAAAACTATTTGTATTTAGGGTTTCGCTTACAATCCGGAACGTGCCGAAAATCTCCAAATTAAATCTTAACAGTCTTATTATGAAGAAATAAATTATGATCAAGTTATTTGTGTTGTCATGTTTGGTTGTCGTTTACCGGTAGATTTTGAATAGGTAATGATAAATGAAACGGTATAAAGTTCGGGGACCAAATTGGGTGGAATTTTTACTTTTTCAAAAGTTTTATTGTGGTGTCGTCGTGTCGTGCTGGCGAGTACGAGTATGTAACTTTTGAACTTTGTTTGTATTTGAGCGTGGCATATCTCCGTGCATGCTACTCTACATCCACCTCTACCACGAGATGCGTATCGCTGTACCCTACTAACTGTCTCTCTCTATCTGGACATAATGAATCGTTTAATTCTAGAATCAGTGAGGAATTGTTGAATGAATCGGTCCACTGAGAAATTGTTGAGAATCCTTTCTTTCAAAAAATATCGGTTAATATGTTGTTGGGAGTTGGGAGTAGGTACCCAGTTACCGTACCTCTCATTATTGGCCGTTATCTTGGGTCCCACATTCAAAGATTCCATTCCAGAAGACGAATCACTTTCCATTCCCTTTTATGTGTCGCAGCCGGGCCTTGGACACTAATCCCTTAAATAAGCCCCGTCGCTTCTCCCGCCACCTCTGCTGCCAGCCGCCCTGGTGCGCGCACCATACCAATTCCCGTCCCGCCCCTTTTGACTATTGGCAGGGAGGCGGGCCTGGACGTCTACAGTAGCCCTGAAGGCGCGCTAAGCCAGTGTGTGTGTTCCGAGAGGCTTTGTTCGGGGGCTTGACTCGGCTCAACCAGGCTTATACCATGGATTGCGAAGGCTTCCCCTCCCTCCTATGTGCTGCGGTCAGTGGAGTCACAGACTCACAATTGCATCACCCGGGAGCATCAAGTCTTAGAGGAGACTCGAGCTCGTCGGCTAATTGCCTGAGCAATTTGGGATCCCCGTCATCGACTTCGTCATTTTTGTACCCGTCACTGGTGACTGGACAGGTATGTGGATTTTAGTATTAAAGTGGTAGGGCGCGTGGTTTTTGGAACGTATTAGATGAAAATTTGGTGCGCTTCTGTGGTTCAAAGTTCAAAGCCACGTGCAATATCCCTTTAAAGGGATAGGTTCATCTCAAATCACCTCTCTTTTTATTGTTTTTATTGATAATGGCACAAATATCATTGACAATGAAAATTAAATCAATCACAGAACAATACACCTCGCAGAAGAAGCTTCCGTTATTGGAAGCCAGTTGATCGGAAGCCAAAATCTAAACGCAAAAACTAATATCGTACACAGATCGTGCGGGCCAATGGCAATTAGCCAAGCTACAAACTACACTCGGCAGGTCATTATTTTCCACGGGTGGTATCATTTAATTTGCTCTTGGCTAATTGCCATTAGCCCGCGCGATCTGTGTACGGTATTAGTTTTTGAGTTTAGATTTTGGCTTCCGATCAACTAGCTTCCAATAAACGAAGCTTCTTCTGCGAGGCGTATTGTTTTGTGATTGATTTAATTTTTATTGTGAATGATATTTGTGCCATTATCAATAAAAACAATAAAAAGAGAGATGATTTGAGATGAACCTATCCCTTTAATGTCTTGAATTCTTAGTCTCTTGTCTCTAGTTGTAGTTGTAGTCGGATTACTGAGACTATGTAAGATGTCTAACTTCTACCTTGAGTGAACATTTTGCTTAATTTTATTGTCTTTCAAGTTCGTGCCAATTTTGAATATTTGTTAGTTGCCATAGTCTTCGTCTTCGTCTTCGACATGAGTGACATTACTTTGTGTACTGTAATTGTAATTCCACTGATGGGTTTCCTGCCTTTAGGATGGCTCTTCTGGCAGTCTCTGTGGTGGTTTTGAACAACTTCAACAGTCCTTTTATCCCTTTCACTCTTCCCTGGCAAATACCGAATCGGAACTCGGGAAAAAGTTACCCAAACGTATGTTTCACTGTTTTATTTACATGTGTTCTGCCATAACATACAATACCTGCTGGCTGGTCATTATACACTGCAAAATGTCGTACATCTCGCTATTTTTTGTCAAAAATTTAAAAAAGAAGACTACCCATTTGTGAACAAACACGAGTTTCTGAGAAGTATAGAATGAAACAATTTCAGATCCTTCATTATATATTTATCTTTTTAGTTGAACCGTTGAGCAATATAAAAGAAGAATTGGGAACTGGAGAGGAAAATTGTTCCTCAGAATCTCCGAATGGATCCACGAAAGGACAGAAGCCAAGGAGACAGAGGACACATTTCACGAGCCATCAGGTATAAGAGAGTTACATACAAAGACAGTCTCAAGTGTCAAGTATTGTTCCGTTAATATTCGTTTGTAGGATGTCCGTTCTCTTAAGGTTCTGCCAATCCGTTAAGCTAAGGTTCCACCAACATTTGTCTTTGTCTTGTAGTTGGCGTGAGGGCTTCGATTACAATATGTTACGATTACAACTTGCCATTCAATAGAAGTTTTTTTGCTTGATAAGGATAAGGGTACTTACAAATACAGTAATATTAAAGTATGAATGTCAATGTTTTAGCTGACCGAATTGGAGAATTGGTTCGCTCGGAATCGCTATCCAGATATGGCCACACGAGAGGAGATCGCAATTTGGATCAGCCTTACAGAACCAAGAGTTAGGGTGAGTAGTTACTGTAGATTACAGAACCGAGAGTTAGGGTAAGTAGTTACTGTAGGTTTGCCTTCTCCTTACCGTATAATATGTCTACAGCATACGTTAATGTGATGATGATTAGTTACCGTATATATGTCTACAGTATACATTAAGGTGATGATGAAAAGTTACCGTACACGATACAGAATTATGAATTATGACGGCTACTTGTTACGGTACATTGAGCGTGATAGTAAGGTTATAGTGCATTTCTATCGGCCATTCATAACCGTAGGTCTCTAGGGATCTGCTCCTTGATAACGGTAGAATTTCTCGGCTAACTGTTTCTGAATCGAGGGCCTTTGTCTTACTTTGTAGAACGCGACGGTGTTTCCGATCATTCTCGTTTGCGGCAAATAATTAGCACATTGGAGGAATGCAATTACATTTTGTCTCTTGATGTTCATCTCTCTCTCTCTCTCTCTCTCTCTCTCTCTCTCGGCTCACTCCCTCTCTGATGGTGTTTCTGCTTGCTCCCCGTATTGTCTTCATTAGCGACAACAAAAGAGCTGGCAATTGGAAACTGGGTCATTACAGGGAAGGGTGTCAGAGAAATGGCAGATATGCAAAAGCATAGCTATAGCTAGGCTGGCGACAAAGTAAATCACGCGATCAACATAAGGCATATTCTAAACGGTATTGCCTGCAGAGTGCGGTGCTGCTGGCTAGAAACACGGTATGATTGTGTTAGCCAATTTCTTTTTAAGGAAATATAAGGATACTTTTTTTCCATTGCATATTGCATATGAGGTTAGTTTACAATGACTCTTTCAGGTTTGGTTCAAAAACCGACGTGCCAAGTGGCGGAAGAGAGAACGAAACTTTGGAGATCAGAAAATTATGCAGGTATCATATACGTACAACTTTCTAACGATAAATATATGTTTTTTTTAAAGCGATATGACAGCCGATTTTGAAACTTATGTTGAAACTCTGCTTCACCATGTAGTGCATATAATTCTAATTAATCTTTGACACACAACACAGCATGTGGGAGCTCCGTAACGTTTGAAAAACTGGTCCCCATTTTCACATTTCCAATGGATATATATATATATTACATTGCGCGTGCGTCGTTAGCCGCTGATTCATGAAAGATATTTTTCCAAATTTGGCGATATCATTGAGTGTCCTTTGCAGTCCGGTACTCTGGGCTCCAACATGTCGGGTATCTCGTCGATGGGCTCGATGTGTTCCATGTCTTCAGTACCTTCCATGTCCTCTATTCCTTCATTGAGTGGTCTACAAAATGGTCTTCAAGGTCTCGGATCATTACATGCTAATTTCTCGCATTCGTTGCTACCCCAACATCAGGTAATGCTGAATTGAGTATTGGAATCCGAATTAGACCAAATTGCATTTGTATGTATAATAACAGATTATTGCCAATGATAGAAAACATCAATGCTTGAGCAAAAAAAACCATTTTATACATATTGTACTCTTTTCATGAGCTGACCAGACGAAAGTTGACTTTATTTGCGAATTACGTTATTTACCTTAGATCTCGGATGGTTCATTTTATAACTACTCTGATCCCTCGTCTGGCTGGCACAGTTCATATCCACAGAGGACAACGCACGCAACATTCAATTGGACTGTGAAAACACAGGTAGCACTATTTTATTTCTTGCTTGGTTAGACCTAACAATAGGCATAGATTTGAACTCGGTATCGCTCTAGATCATTACTTGCATGACACATGACACTTTCCGTTTAGAAGTTTAGAGAGGTGAGGCACTGTAAATTCATGTTCTATGTGACTTGATACGATTTGATATGCATACCTATAGGTTTATATGCTCTTGTACATAGTACATGTTCCCATATCATATTCCCACACACATAGAAAAATAAGTTCGTATTGTCATATACTCATATACCCTTACTTACTCCAATCTTATCTTCTATTCTGTTCTTTTTCCTAATGTTTCCTAAAGTAATATATTTAAATACTCAAACTTGTTTTGGTCTTCTTTCATACTGTAATGTCTCGCCAGTGATTTCCCACCATTTTGGAGTCCTCGTATACCCTTTGTCTAGGAAATGACGCAATCGGAATGCAATGAATACCCTTCAACTCCCCGTGTACCCTTTCTTCTCTGTGTAAATGGAATTGGTGCAGAGTATCCAAGTTTCCCACCATTTTTCTGGCTTTTGACTGATTTTGTGACATAAAGAAAGGATTATTCTGTAAATTATAAGCAATGAAATTGAAAACGGAAGGGGCAGTTGGGGACTTACTTGGTTTTGATTTATGTAAATTTTTGCCCATTTGGGCACTAATGACACAGTTTATGTGTAATTCGTGTGAGGGTGCCGATTTAGATGGAATTTGCATTTTCGTAATAATCATTTGAAAACAGAAACATATAAAGGTTTGAGCATTTTTTCTACAAGTTTCCTTATACATATTGTAGGAAGTATGTATTACCCTTCAATTTGTATGCTGCTAACAATATGGCGCACTCTCCCTCGTTCTCTCTCTCTTCTCTCTCTCTCTCCCCCTCTCTCTCTCTCTCTCTCCCTCTCTCTCTCTCTCTCTCTCTCTCTCTTTAGGCTTTATTAACATTTCAATAGATGTACTGTAAGATGTGTCAGACCTTTTATTCACTGTCTGAAGTTGCTTAGTGGTACAATGAAACTTCGATGGGTTCCAGTTTCCACCTGTGCACGTGACTCGTTGTAATTCAATGAAGATTAGGACTTACTAAACACGCTGCTAGTTTCTTTTCACTAAGCAAATGGACATGTCTATGCATTGTGTCTTAATCTAATCCTATACCGATTATCGCGTTTATAATCCTAACCGGGTTCTTAGTGTCTGTAAAGTCAACACTAAAAAGCAACGAGAAAAGTCATGAATTATTGCAGCATGGAGCCTCTTTTACCGTATGTAAATTCTTCTAACTAGTCTGTAGTCTAGGTGTAGAGTTGTGTAGATTCAACCTTGGTCTAGAGCTTTACCAACTTTGTTTGATAGATTGTCTAAGCAAGTCGTAGGCCAAGAACCTCTTTCTTATGTTTAGAACCTTAGAGTGTAACCTTAGAACCCTTGTGAACCTTAACTTGCATGGTAACCTTCAAAACACTGGGAAAATAACTTTATACACTAATGTAAATCAGCCGAGCTTATATAAATCTACGATTTCTTACTCATTACTATGCCCGAACAGCCCGAACTCTTCTAAACGTCAAATTATTTTCTGCTTCTCCTTGTTTCAGAGATTGCGATCTCCGCGCAACGTCGTTTACTCATTGCTCGTTACGGGCGCCATATTGCGGTAAAAAGGGGCACCGTAGGCCTTAGGCTAAGGCTTAGGCTAGAGATGATATGTTATTTGGGGACGACATTTTGTGACAGATGCTATAGAAGATGCGCCTGAATGCACATGGAAAGGTAGTCCGAAATCATGACATCGAGACACGGTTATGCAATAGGCAAGGAGACAGCCGGTGGACATGATAGATTTGAGATGGGGTAAAGCGGGAGAGAGAGAGACGGAGGGAGGGAGAGAGAGAGAAAAAGAAAGAGAGAGAGAGAGGGAGAGAGCGAGGAAAGAAAAAGAGAAAAAAAGTATCATATTGAGTTATACAGAAGCAAGCAAAATGCAGATTAGAGGGAAATGCTTGAATCTTGGGAAAAGTAAAAGGGGGAAGAAAATGAATAAACTATTAGGAATTAGGAGTTTTTCTTGTAAACGAGTTAAAGCAGTATTTGTATTTTAACTACTCTGGGAAAATTTGGGGAAACAACTTTAGGAAAAAGTATGTATGTATCTTACGCAAATTTGGCAAGCTTCCGGCACCAAATTTACATAGGATGCATAGGGATATGCGTAAGTAGGTACAATACTGATTTAATGTTAAATCCTGGTCCTAGTTTACAATTACAACTAAACCATTTTCACTAGCTTTAAAGCGAAATGCTAGCCCCTTTGGAAAATTTGCATATGATAAGCAAATCCTATGTATCATATGCTAATTGTGTACGATCGTCCACAGCAATCGTACACAATTAGCATAGGATACGTAGGATTTGCTTATCATATGCAAATTTTCCAAAGGGGCTAGCATTTCGCTTTAAATGAATCTGTTTCGAACAACTTCTGCTAATGTCTGCTGTTTTTGTTATACATCCAAATGTTCATCTCTACACTGCATTTCTGTTTCTGTTTCTTCCCTCTTTGTTTATATTCTAATGCGTAAACTGACTCCCGGAATATTCCAATTGACCCGTGCTTCTGGTCCTTCTTTATAAGGGAAGGGTACTGTACGATATATATGGACAGATATGGGTTGTTGAGAGAAAGGGAGATTTCTTGAAAAAGAGACGAGAGAGTTTTAGAGAGAGGATAACGGAGTTTCAATTAGAAAAAATGAAAAAATATGAATGACAACTAGTATGAAAAGTAAGGTGGTAAATGACTCATGTTCTAACATGATACCCCGTTTCTATATAATCAGCGAAACTATTTTATGACATAGTTGTGTTACAAAGCCACCTACGCTACGTGAGTGTGTATGGTACGGTGTAAATAATATGGTCCTGGATTACGGTAATTTGCATAATAAAAATTCGTATTCTGTGTTTATTATATGTATTTTATTTTCAGTTTCCTTCCTCAGCGATGTCGCCCACGGGACTGACGACCCAAGGTCTCCCAGCAAGTAATAAACTGGGAAAGCTCTCCTCCCTATCAGACTCGTATGCAAATTGTTCCTACCCGGGAGGTCTTTAGTTTATATTTCTCCCCGGGAGGTCTGTAGTTTGTAGCCAAGCAATACGATCAAGTTTTGCAATTCTACATTTTAATTTATGACTTTGTCTTTAGTTTTATAACACATGCCACCTTTACAACGCAGTCTCTTTGTTTAGCATAACCTAAATTTGTTGTTTCTAAAATTTAGTCATGTAAATATGCAAAATGTGCAAAGTGTGCAAAATGTGAGAGTTTTTTCGAAATAACAGGCACAGTTTTTGAAACGTATGTTGGACAAATGCATTCCCACACGCTGTATGCACAAATAAATAATTAGACTGAAAAATCGCGCCGGCTGTTATATCGCTTTAATATTGTATGGTAAATAAGGTGCACCTTCCTGATGTTTTACCTACTTCATCAGTTTATACATACTAAACCACGACATATGTATGTCCTATCATTCACTAGAAACATGCTCTACGCATAACAGTTTTCAAAGCCATTAACATATAATACTTTATTTTAGTTTGCATATTGTTTTCCAACTTAGAATACAATGTAGTTTACTGCGCTTTTTGTCGAGTACCGGTTTTTGAATGAATGCTTGCCGTAGACATGTTTGTATACTTTTTTTATTCAACATTCAATTAGGCATTCATCAACTATATATTACAGAACCTATTTATTTTTTATTTGTCCTTTAATTAATTATAAAATATTTAATTTAACTTACATAAACATAAAAATTGAAATTAAAACGGGAACGTTTATTAATATGTACCCGGAAAGAACAGTGCTGGAAAGACTAAACAGCTCAGAAGACAGCACAAAGACAGTCAATGAAAGAAAGCAATCTAGCATGAAGATTGTGTTAATATTCAATAATAATTATAATTTTATAATAATTTATTACGCACACATACAATTCATGAGAAAAATATATGCAACGTACAGTTTTGTCGAGTAAAGCAACAGTAGCACAAATACAAAAATGAAGAATAAATAAAGTGACACATTATACAGAAATCTAGGAAGCTAAGTGCGGAGTTTCCTCAATCATAATAGAAGTTCTATGTACAAATGAATGCCTACGAACCATTTTAGATGCTCTGGGAATAACGATCCTACTCCTGCCCCTACGGGAAGAGTATGCAAAGGGTCTGAACTTGAACATTCTCAACACTCTGATACCCTCGGGGAATATTCCCCGGGATAGAAAAAATTCTGAGGTGAGCCACAAGGAGACAGGGAACTCCACTTGGGGAATTGAGTGGTGAATATATCCCCTACAAAAGCGCGCACTTTTATAAGCGTGGTTCAAGAGAGGGTTCCAAATTCCAAAGCTTAGTACTTGGCGGCCCTGGGTAGTTTGTGTTTAGACAAAGAGTTCCAGAAGACAAATTGCTCCGTTAATGAATCCCGAGTTTTTTCCGAGAAAATTCGTGTTTTCGAGCTTTTTCCGACTATTCTTCGATTTTCGGCCAGCCAAAACCCTAGTATGAACAAAAAAAAATAGCTGGTTTTTACTCGTCCGAAAAGGAGAATTGTCGGAAAAAGATCGAAAACAAAGATCATAGTGCTTGATGATTTGCTCGGATCATACGCATACGGAGCTCTCCTAGAGATGTTCCGTTAGCAATAACCTGGAACAGCTGACCTATAGCCTATGGTAGGTTCCATACGCTAACCAAGACAAACTGTTCGAGACACTATATACTTAATTGCATATTAGGTGAAATTATTCGTATAAACCGTTGCACTTCATCAATACTATTCTTCAAAGAAAAAATAAACCAATTAATTCACAAACTTCGGTCAAATCAATACCCTTTACCTCTCATAGCTAGCACCTTTAAGAAAGCTATGTATAGATATCCTTTTATATGCCTCAAATATGACAGTAACAATAAAACCATGATTGCTTGGTTTAATTCAATAACTTAGTAACAGTTTCTTAATAAGTTGAAAATTTACCATATGTATCTCCCATGGACTACAAACTACATACATATCACCAGTGGATTACGCCATCGCTATCACTAAGCGTCGCGTAGGTCATACACTAACTACACCGCTAAATCACTGCTAAACCACAGCTAACATTCAACTACAAGGCTAATATGTATTAATCGTATAATTCATACCATACGTTCTCTGCGCACCTACATATTCTAAGGTAAGTGTCATATACAGTTTTCCCAGTTTTTTCTTCCTTTCAGGTATTCCGAGGTTTCTACTCAAGGTTAGTTTCTTCATTACCTTTTCATTATTAAAGTATAATAAAATAATAATAAAATAATAATAATAATAATAATAATAATAATAATAATAATAATAATAATAATAATAATAATAATAACAATAATAATAATAATAATAATAATAAATAATAATAATACTAGATAATAATAATAATAATAGTAATAATAATAGTAATAATAATAATAATAATAATAATATATCCTTATATTATTCATACTCTCTCACTTCTTTGCTGTTGCCAAAATTCTACATTCATACAACACTTTCAACTTCCATTTTAACCTGTACTCAAGTCTGAGGTCATCGTACTGATGAGGCCCTGCCCAGGCAAAAGCCTCGTATGCGATTAAGGGTCGAAACGGGGTGTCATGTAATATATATACATGACCTCTTACTTATCTTTCTATATCTTTCAGATCACTCTTTCTTTCAATATCTTGCCTATACATTAGTTTGCTCTCTTATTATAATATCACACTTTTGTTCATTTATTTCCATACCAGCCGTTCGAAGAGCCCTACGGGCTCTTCTCCGACTGGAGGAATCGGCCTTCGGCCGATTGTTTCCCTATTTAAAAAAAGAATTGCTAAAACGTAAAAAGTTAACTCTCCTCTCTTTCTCTTCCGTGCCACTTACATTCACACGTCTCTGATTGTGGAAACGTATACTAATCAGTTTGGATCTCCACTCGACTAATGCTAGCATGCAAATTTGCCATTGAAGGGCTCTATGTAGAGCAGATTGTTATTCTTGTGATAAGCTAGCATAGCTCAACAGGTAGAGCGTTGGACTGTGAATCGAGAGGTTGTGCGCTGCTGTGGGTTCGAATCTCGCCAGCGATAAAGATTTTGTATGCTCTTCCGATCGAAGAATTTTTCTTTATGATCATCTTTCGTTGTGCACATAAAAACAAACCCGTGACAAACTCTTCTCCTTTATATAATAAGATATTCATAAACCACCCGGTACGTCAGCATTTTTTACTGTCTACAAGGTTGACAAGTTGCCAAATCCCGTACTTAGGACATAGCTGTTGTTGGTGAAGGTGAAATCCATCAAAAAGCGTGCTGCACCGTACTTCAGTCATAAATCAACTTAGTCATAGACATATGATATACAAGAGCCCAACTTATATGGGCTCTCATTATACATTTCTTCCATGTTCATTTTTTATTGATTTCCTTTTTATTTAATTAACCTAAGTACCTTTTTGATGGTCAAACATGACAGAGGTAAATGTTGATGAAAACGGCCTTAGCATGCAAGCTTGCTTGGAAATCTGTATTATGATGCCAGCTTTTCTCTAGCTCAACAACAAATTAATCAGACAGCTGTGGATCCTAACGTGTTATCTTTTGATTAATTAACTTTTCTCTCTCATTTTCCATCGCACGAGAGAAAATTTTGCAACTAAGAACTCAGTGTGCCCCATGGGCCATGGGCCAAGTCCAATTCTCTCTTGTTCCGCTTTGAACAAAAATCCAATTTTTTATATAATATCTTATTGGTATTTCAATACCGTCAATACGCGCACAAAACGAAATTTTCATTACGATTAAAAAAAGTATGGTTTAAAGCGCACTACCGGTCGGTTTTTGAAACGCATCGTTGACAGTTGCTTTCCATAATACCGATTATTACTTGTTTTTTTACAGCTACAGTATATCGGATGGGCTGGCAGCGCGTTTGCGTCGCGCTGTGGGTACTGTCCCTGTTGGCGGTGGGCCAACTTCAGAATTCAAATCAACCTGGAGGAGGACAGAACCTTAATTTGGACACAAATCCACGGGAGTCCTTATTTTGGGGAGACAATACATTCATGAGCGGTAAGTGAGAGATATATGGGGGTAGAGAGAAGGGGAGAGAGAGAGAGAAGGGAGAGAGAGAGAAGGAGAGAGAGAGAAAGAGAGAGGAAGAGGGGATGAGCGGACGAGAGAGAGGTAGAGATAGTGAGACGGAATAACATTTTTCGCCTTAAATTATTAATTCATTAGCCGGTAATTAATTGAGAATTATGCTAATTAGTTGAAAATTCAGATAATTTGGTGGAGTTCGGTCCGTCAGCTGGTGATCAAAAAGTTGAGGCGGGAATGTTAACTTCTGGACAGACTGTCGATTTGCATATGTTCTTCCCGTTCTACGGTGGATTGTACAATTACACAACTGTAAGTGAAAGTTGAGGGTAATTAGATTAGAGTTAAAATTACAATTATTCATCATCAGGTACGTTATAGGATGAAGCTAGGATAGGATTCATAATACCGTACCTCTATATGAATATGATTAATGCAGCCCTTGTAATCGTGATTGCGAAATCCTAGTTTACTCTTAAAGCGAATTAGCGGTCGGTCTCAACAAAAAAATACAAAAAGAGGAGGAGTAAACAACCGTGCGTTGACCGCCGTTTTCAAACCACCGTTTTACTAGCCGAATGCAAAATATTTTGTCGACATTTCGTCATTTGGATGCTGCGGTATGCGTGATCATTTGAAAAGGCCATCCCTCGATTTTTCCAGGGCCGTGCTAGTATTAAAATCGGCAAATCGCCTGAAGCGAATTTTCCCATACAAAATCGCAAAATATGGTTGTTTGAGAACATTTTTGTGCAAGATGCCCTTATTTGTTTGTGTTTTTATGTTTATTTTCGTTTATAACTTTTTTCAAACTATTTTTGGTGAAAAAACCCCAAACCGGGTGGTATTTCGCTTTAAAGCGAAATACTAGCGCGGAGACACACTTTAAAGTAACTATTACATTTTATCTAAAAAAGTACGTAGTTTCTAGTTATTTTTCAGGGTAAGTGATGTATACATTGTATCCAAACCCAAACACAGCCAGAAACAGCACCCGAGCAGATGGCCGGGCTAACCCTGGGGGACCCTGATGTTGCTGAAAATAGTGCGCTCGAAAGGCCTGTGTACTTTGTAGTGCAAAAGAAAGGCACACCTGTTGTACTCTTCTGCACAATGCGTGCATATTTGCTTTTTACTGGTGCTTTTAAAAACGTCTGTCGTTTTTTTTTTTTAAATTTTTTTTCTTAAATTAAATAATTTATTTAAAGTGTATTTCCGTGCTTGGTTATGCATGTTATTGGTGATTATTTACCATTTTTCGAAAAAAGGAAAGGAATCGAACACTTAAAACCCGTGAGCCTCCTCCTTTAAAGCGATTTTTGAAATACGGCGAGTAGTCCAGCATTCTTATGCAGCTTATGTCGGGCAAATTCGAGCAAATTAGCATAAACTCGGGCAAATTCGAGCAAATTAGCATAAACACGTAAGAATTCAGTTGTCCACAACGCGTTTTACAAACCGGCCGGTATTTCGCTTTAAAAACCACGTATCTTTTTTGCGTGGACCAGAATTTTCACAGCTGGCCTGCTTATAATTAGACATGTATTTTTGTACATTCCAATCAAAAATTGACTCTCTGCTTTTTTTGTCCAATTTTGCGGACGAAAAAATATAAAAAACGAAATTACTGGCATAGAGTTTAGGATGTAGTTCATTTTGAAAATTACAGATCTCTGTGAACGGGTACATGAGTTTTGCAACAGTTTTGGACCACGGACCCACAATTAATGTTGGACCCGATAGGACAGATTGGCCACGGAAACAGGACCCAGCTATGATTGCCCCATACCTTTGCAAACAGCGGGTGAGTAGTGAGATTATCTTAAAGCGGTATGACACTCTGTTTTAAAGCGTATTCTGTACAGCTGCATCCCCCAGCGCACAAAAAGAACCTTATTTTGTCCCAATTTAGGCAATGAAAATTAGTATAATTGTATAATATCTCAAGCCTCCTTTCGGGTGCAAAAGGACTCAATCGTACAGCGCACCCCCATGGTCGCTCGCCCCTTCTTTTTGGCCCACTGCGCGGCTGACCGGGGGTGCGCTGCGTGGCTCCCAGGCAAAAATATAAAGGAGAGCACAGACAGATATATTTATACGGTCCGACTTACTTATTTACCACACCTTCCCAAGACAAATGCACCGAACAGGAATCGAACCTACGACCTTTATGATCTCGAACCAGAACCTTAGACCACTCGGACATAACGCGCATGTGGAACATTCAAAAAGAGATAGCTGGAGGTGGCAGCGGATAAGGTCTATAAACTGCGCGGCTAGGTGCGCGGTTAGCTCGGGGTGCGCTGTGCGGTTGAGGACCGGAGAACACGAGGCCCTGCGCACCCTGCCGCGCAGTTTGCAAAATATGTTTTTTTTTTTGGGTGCGGCTCCCTCTGCGAGGTATACAGCTGGCTGCACCCGCACTCCGATTTGCGCGGCTGGGTGCGCGGTGCACTGCGCACCCAGGAACGTAGTCTTCAGAAAGCCAAAGAGCTCCGCCACTTTTTTTCTATATATGTAGAACTTTTGGCAGAGCTTCAAAATAACGCAGGCAAGCCTTATCGCGTAATTTTTGGAAGATACGCTTCAGATGTTTCATATAAGTGTAGCCTTTTTCGTAGTTTAGCAGTTCTCCAGCACACGCTTCACAAACCGCATATAAACCGCATATAAACGGCTATTCTTGGTGGCACAATTTACCAGGTTAAAGGAGGAGGCTCACGAGAATGGAGTGCTCAAATGGTTTCCTTTTATCGAAAGATGATGGTATTAAGTTCCGAAAGAAATGCTTTACAATGCAAAAGCTTTGAACTGGAAGGAGTAAATCAATATAAAACTATGAATTCTATCTAAATTTTGGATCGTAAAAAATAGTTGATTTCCATTGTGGGCATGCAAATGTTGTGCTGGCTTGCAAAATGACTTGTAAATTTGCATGTTTAGCTTTGAAGTCTACTTACATACGATAGGTTATTTTATTTGACTTCGAGTTCTTAGATTAATTAATTCCTCCAAAGTAAAAGGCTGAACCTTATAAACTAAAGCAAAGTAAAAGGCTGAACCTTATAATACTTGTTTTTTTGAAGATAAACCAACCCATCATCCTTCGATAAAAGGAAACTATTTGAGCACTTCATTCTCGTGAGCCTCCTCCTTTAATGTGTGCTTGTAATCAGTAATTAGCATAATTATTAATATCTTCTTCAGATTCCCAATATCGGACGTCGATCCGGCGTTTATTATCGATTGATGTTGCGTCAGTCGTTATTTGGAAGTGGTTCAGGACAGAACGACAACCTGGGAAACGCACAACAGAGCTCGTCCTCCTCGAATACATCGACGAGGGTGAGCAGTGCATATTGCAAGGACCTATATGTTCAAAGTTCATAACAATTAAAATGAAGCTAATCTACGTTGCACACAGTGTGGCTTATATGGGTATGCTCGCGTTCAGCCGCACAATCTGACTATTTTCAAGATAAATAATTTTCTCGTGAGCCTGACCCATTAAGCTACTGAACTAACTAGCTTTTGTACAGAGGCACGCTCCATGAAGTTGGAATATTGTAGATATTTTGAGTGTTGTTGTGAGCTTCTTATTTCCAACCAAGAAAACAAAGTGTGTTGAGCACATTTATAAATGTACTCAACACACTTTGTTTTCTTGGTTGGAAATAAGAAGCTCACAACAACACTCAAAATAACTAGCTTTTATAGTATTTAGGAGTTAACGATTACGATAAGGATTGACATAAGCATTTTGTTGGCCAGCTTTGACGGTTTTCAGTGAAACTTGGCCGCGAGTTGGTCACCAATGGGGTGTATATTGACATAAGCCATATTGACATAAGCCACGTAGCAACTGAAGCTTTTTGTTAGCAGCGTTTCACGATAAGCCAAGAGAAATATTGCAGCCGTGTCCAGCAACCTCTACAAATTATGTTCGCTGCGATCCGTATGGAGATTCCTTCTTGAACGAAATGATGGATTGGCTGCAAGGTAATTCACTTAGAGTTCTAGTACTCTAGTCTTAAAGGGATAGTTTCATATCGAATCACCCCTCTTTTTATTATTTTTATTAATAATCGCACAAATATCATTCACAATGAGAATTAAATCAATCACCGAACTATACGCCTCGCATAAGAAGCCCCTTTATTGGAAACTTGTGATCGGAAAGGAAACCAAAATCTAAACTCAAAAACTAATACAGTACACAGATCGCGCGGTCTAACGGCAATTAGCCAAGTTACAAACTACAATCGGTTGGTCATTATTTCCCACGGTGTATAAGGGCGCGTTTAATGGCCGAAAGAAAGAAAAAATAGGTTTTCGGCCGTTCAGGTTGGCCGAAAAGAAAACTTTTGAAAGACAATGCAAAAATAAGAGACGCAGACAAAACCCGAAAAAAATTACTGTATTTTTTCATTTTCCCTTAGTATTAAAAATTTTCTTTTCGGCCAACCTGAACGGTCGAAAACGCATTTTTTTCTTTCTTTCGGCCATCTTAAACGCGCCCTTATCATTTAATCGCTCTTGGCTAATTGCCATTAGCCATTAGCTAGCGCGATCTGTGTACGCTGTTAGTTTTTGAGTTTAGATTTTGGCTTCCGAGCACAAGTTTCCAATAAAGGAAGCTTTTTATGCGGGGCGTATAGTTCTGTGATTGATTTAATTCTCACTGTGAATGATATTTGTGCGATTCTTAATAAAAACAATAAAAAGAAGGGTGATTCGAGATGAAACTATCCCTTTAAAAGATCAGACATTAGATTACAAAAATACTAATTACACCCAGTGTATATTAGTATATTTGATAGAGGCATCTTATTCAGCTTAAATTTTTTGGTCATCTGCAGCACATGTCTACTTAGTGCCATTCTACCGTAGTAACATATTTAACTCTAAAGATTTAGTTTTTAAAATATATCATGCTTGCAGAAGGAGTTGTCGGAGCGCAAATGTTTCGCGCTGATGCCGCGTTCGTCGTCACTTGGTTTAATACCGCGTCTGAAGTCTCCGGATCAGATATCGAAGCTGGTCAGACATCCACTTATCAAGTTGTATGGCTCACTGACCGTGTACGTTTATTTGGATATTTACGCATGACCGTAACGTGCCTCTGTAACAAACATACAAACTTTACCCCCTTTTTATGTATTTGTATGTGGTTTACTAGTGGTTTTTTTTGGCCTTTCCGATACAGGTGTTTCAGGGCATTTTTACATCCGACAGTACTCAGTTGGTATGTGTTTTAGAGTGCTCGTCTTTCTTATGTTATCATCAACTACGATCGATTGGGATTCGATGCTACTGACTTGAGCCGAAATTCACGACCCGGAAGGTGTCAGGTGAGAAAGAACCAATCTTAAAATGTTCAAGCGATATAACAGCCGTTTTGAAACGGATTTTGATTGCTGTGTTCCATGTATTGGATGCAAGTTATGAAGTTAACTAATTGCGTTCATTTTCATACGGCACGTGGTCTTCTGTGCGATTTAGGCACAGTATGGAACACATTTTGCGTGTCATATCGCTTTAAGATCGTAAATTCAGGCTCTCTTCAATGGTGGTAACCACACAGGTATTGTACCAGTCGACCCCACATCAATGTACAAAAGTTCCCCAAAAAGCTTGGCGGCACGGTCAGGAGTGCCGCATATGGCCAGAGGAAGGTAGAGATAGGATTCTTACAGTACTTTGTTACTTAAAGCGAAATAGCGGCCGGTTTTTGAAAGGATCATGGACAACTGAATTCTTAAGTATTTATGCTGATTTGCTCGAATTTAGCTCGATTTTTTATCGTACTTTATTTTCATTTCCATAAGCTACATAAGAATGCCGGCACATTCGATGTGTTTCAGAAACCGTCCGGTATTTCGCTTTAAATGCAATTTTGTTTAGATACATGTTCCGTGTTGATGACGTCGTCCGTCCCGGAGGCTGTTCCAACAAAACTGGAGGAACATGTCAGTTATCATGTCAGGAACATGTCAAAATCTGGGCGAACCCCGTTTTATTATTGCCGCGCACTTGCCGAGTTTCGCGTTGTAGGTGGCGGGCAGGCCATTCGAATTTTAGCGACTAATATCGTGAATGACAGAGAAATATTAAAGAAACAAAAAATCGGTACCCTGATGGAACGAAGGCTTCCTATTGTCTCATTATCTAAAACAAAAACTATCTGTGCTTATTTACATTGCAACACATTCTTGAAGCTTGAGCAGAAGGTCTAAAGATTGCCTTTGCGTTGTTTTACATTTATTATAACAAAAAAAAAAACGATAGATTCTATACTTCAGTCCTGATGATGATCTACCCGAATATTGTGAACATGCTCGGCGAGACTACTGTAGACGTGAATGCAATGTGCCTGGAAAGAGCCAAATCGTATATTCTGATTATGGACCAGAGACCAGTAAGTCTTTGAATTCAGGCCTAGGTTGAGATTTAGGCGTTGGTTTCTCAACCTTTTTATCAGACGATTCAGAAAATTAACATACAAACGCACATCCTATATCCTATGTCATTTGGATAGGATTGCCTGGCAGTTCACATCAATACAGAATTAACTGGAAATTCGTAATTTTCGCTTGAATGCATAACTACCGCTAATACAGCTAATACTACTCACTAAAAAAAACTAGTGCGCACCTTTGTGGTGTAATAAATTATTATTATTATTATTATACTCTTACAAACAAAACCCGCCGCAACGCACGCAAACACAGGTGCGTTGCGGCGAGCCGGTAATTCAAACCGTCCCGTGGACAGCGTTTTGGCTTAGCTCTGTCCACACGACTCGAATCCCGTACTGAAGGAATTTTTTGTAGGGTTTTGTAATTGTTTTTCTTCTTACATGAAAGTTTTTGTTTATTTTTATATTTGCTTTTTTTGAGCCCAACATGCAAAACCGGCTTGACAGTCCCTTTAAGATTTTTTTTTTGTTCCTGTTGATTTTTTCCTCAAAATTACGAATGAAAATCATTAATTGGTCCCGTTGTCTAATGTCTCTGTGAGGAGAGTCTGTCTGAGTAGCAAATTTTGCAGTCTAAATTTTTATTAACAGCTTTAGGAAATAAAGAAAAACTAAAAATAGAGAGTATTTCTAGTGACCCCAACTTTTAGCGCACTTACAGGTTGACAATTAGTAGGAACACGATGATAAGCTGCAGTGCAATAAACCATCAATAAGTATAGGATTGTTTTAATCTTTTTTTTTCAAGTCTGAGAGTTACTTTTCAGATAGCAACATGTATGGTGTTAAATCCAGCCATTGCCCGATGCGCCTTACCGAAAATCTTTGATTGGGGTACGAAAACAGTGTACTTTCAACCACAATCTGGTGGTGGAAATGATGAAAAGGCTTTCGTTGGACACATTTATTTTGGTAAGCTAATAGTTTGAAGCCTTTTTTTGTCTGTATTGTTAGTATAATTTTGCTTTCAATATACCATTATCATAGTATCATACATCATGTCAGTGTCGCCATAGTATCATTGTATCATACATCATGTCAACTTATGATGTTTGATTTTATCCCATTTTTCATTTTATTTTATTTTATTTCAGCATAAGTCATAAGTGACATTAAAAGTAGAAGTGAACGGTAAAAGTGTATTTGTTTTGGGTTGAAGGCACGGTATTGTAGGCATTAGGAAGCTGAAATTTGGTGCGTCGCCAAAAATCTTTTGCCAGCCGCGCACCTAGTTTGGCTTTGCCAGACTTCAGCTAGCAGCTCGCGCTAATCTGGCGAAGGTATGGCGATATCGCCGGGTATTAACATTACTTGTTTTAGTCCCGCCTACACTGGACCCTCAACGGTTGGATATTGGTAACATACACGATTGGTTCAAGAATCCGCTAGCAACTCAAGTGATGCCTTTGATTTGGTACCCACGCAACTTTACAAATCCGGACCTTGTGCAGAGGTGCTTAAAGGAGGAGGCTCACGAGAATGAAGTGCTCAATTCGTTTCCTTTTATCGAAAGATGATGGTATTAAATTCCGAAAGACATGCTTTACAAAGCAAAAGCTTTTAATTGGAAGGAGTAAATCAATATAAAACTACGAATTCTATCAAAATTTTGGATCGTAAAAAATAGTTGATTTCCATAGTGGGCATGCAAATGTTGTGCTGGCTTGCAAAATGACTTGTAGATTTGCATGTTTAGCTTTGAAGTCTATCTTGCATACGATAGGTTATTTTATTTGACTTGGAGTTCTTAGATTAATTAAAGGGATCGGCTCACCTTAAATTGTGCCTGTTTTTTTTGTTTCTTTATTTTCTATAAGGGATAATAAAAATTTGGAATACAAAAAGTAGTGTTCTATTTCAATACTCACGAAGATATTAGGTGATAAAGTGGTGGATCGATTTGGCCCGAAATGAAAAAGTGTAATTGTCCTGCCTTGTTTGTCTGGGACAATTAACACTTTTTCATTTCGGGCCGATCGATCCACCACTTTATCACCTAATATCTTCGTGAGTATTGAAATATAACACTACTTTTTGTATTCCAAATTTTTATTATCCCTTATAGAAAATAAAGAAACAGAAAAAACAGACACGATTTGAGGTGAGCCGATCCCTTTAATTCCTCCAAACTAAAGCGCTGAGCCTTATAATGCTTGTTTTTTGGAAGATAAACCCATCATCCTTCGATAAAAGGAAACTATTTGAGCACTTCATTCTCGTGAGCCTCCTCCTTTAATTAGCTTAGACCAACTTATGGGTACCATTCCTTTCGGGAACTCTCTCCACGGACCTTCTTATGATTCAATCTCAACAAGACACATAAAAAGGCAACAATTGCCGAAACCACAGAAAAACCGTCGTTGGCCCGCCACTAAATGGTTTTTACCACTGTGTGGTGACTGATTCGTGTCTGTTTCCTGACCAGTTGGTGACGGTTTTCGATAAAATTTGGTCTCGACTTGGTCACGAAGTGGTCACGAAGAGTACACCAAACGATCTGACTTATTACGTCAGCGAATCGTCACCACCAAATGGGTTCACTGGTTCCCTATGCCTATGGAGTTTGGTGCAACCGGGGTGTTACTGTGTTACTTACTATTTACTAACTCAATAACCGTAGGGTTCGATTTAGATACAACCAATGGGTATCATAATTTTTTTTGTGTGCGCGTGCATTATTGGTATCATAGTTTATTATGACTTTATACCATTTCAGAATAGGCACCGGAGATGTAATGCTAAGACAGGATGCGACGTATTCAACACAATTGGGACTTTATGTGATCGGTTATAAGGAATCCAATGATGGCAATTACACTGTAGTTGGGTTTATTTTGTTTTATGTCTGTCTTTACTTGAACACTGCGAATTACTTAGTTAAAATTCAAAGGCAACCGCAAAAGCCTGCGTTGATCTTCTATACAAAAAAGATGCTTACTAACTGGTAAGTTTGTTTCGGCCGGGTTTTGAAACACACCGAGTACGCCACCATTATTATGCATCATATGCAAATGATCATAAATTGGAATAAAAATTCGAGCAACTTAACAAGACTGCGTAAGTACTCAATTGTCCGCGATGTGTTTCAAAAAGTGGCCGGTATTTCGCTTTAAATAAAAAATATTTAGTGAAGCTAATAATACTGAGTCACTTTTAAGTTCACAGAATTCGATCCCGAGCATCGGGTGATTGCGCGTCTAGGCTCCTATTCTAATAAGAATCAGTACGAATACAGATGGAAACCACAGGAAGAGAGGATCAATGTCAATCAGGTAAGTGTCACTTTAAAGCGTTATGGCACATGGTGCAAAGAGTGCGCCACTAAAGCGGTCTGACATGGGTTTTGAAGGGAGCATATTCAAATTTTTGCTATTATTTGTTTTGAATTGTTGAAATAGCCGGGTATAGTTTTCTGACTAGCTAGCGGAGGACACATCAGGCCTTCGCATGCTGGGGATTTTTCCAGGTCGAAGAATGGTACATTGATTCGGAGCGAATGAACGAACTTTACACTTACCGATTTGGTTATTTGAAATTGGCGCCAATTAAGAATGTCGGTCAACAGACACCCCCACGATTACCAGCTGGGTAAGTGAGAATACAAGCTGGGGAATGTTACCCAAATTTACTTAAGCCTAAGCCTAAGCCTAGATAGACCATGTGAACATTTATTTGATATGAAGCTGGTCAAGTGAAAATTGAAACATAACAAATGAACTGAAATACAAAAAAAAAGACATTATTATTATTTTACATAAGTTATGGTACAATTGGGTAAAGAAGTAAAGAAACTTTCAACCAAACACTACAGCAAATTTTGAGCACTTTTCACTATTGATAGTTTTCACGGGATTGAATTTATCCGGGCTTTCGCATTCCTAGCGTAACGTGTCTCACAAACAAACAGACAAACTTTCAATTAACACAGAGTGATCGTTTTAAGACTTGTTTCTGCTCCGATTTCTCTACACTGGTTGTGGACGTTAAATAATCAAGAATTCCAAACAAGCAATTTTTCGCAGAATGAAGAGGAAAGAAGGATGGAGTTCGTAAAGAAGAAGGCTACGGAACTGTGTCATGACCGGTGAGAAACTTCTCTCTCTCGTGGCGCAACATCCGCGCGCCTGTGGCGCACCATCCGCGCACCTGTGGCGCACCATCCGCGCACCAATTGGGACTAGTTCGCCGGCGCGCGGTGCAATTGCTATCGGCGTACCCTTGAGTTTCTAGGTATAATGAGGACGGCGCCCAGTGGAACGATACCAGCGATGATACTGAAACAAACGCCTCGTGTCCTTGCGTGGAAACGCAAGCGATTTTAGATTTGGGAAGATTCATGCCACATCCACGATGCTCACAGGTTGGACAGTTTTTCACAAGTTCTAAAAACCGTCGCCCGAAACAAGTATTTTGGGCTGTGCGTGTATCATGGTGCTATGTGAAACATAGCATGGTGCTTTGGAATTTTAAAGCGAAATACCGACCGGTTTTCGAAACATATCGTGGACAACTGAATTCCTACGTATTTATGCTAATTTTGCTCGAAGTTGGCTCGATTTTTTTGCTAATTTATGTCCATTTGCATAAGCTGCATAAGATAGCTGGACTACTCTATGTGTTTCAAAAACCGCCCGGTTATTCGCTTTAAGGGTCACGGCATAAATAAACCTCGTCGATGAGTTGGTTCAGTGGTAAACTAGCCAGCTATCTTAAGGTATGCTAGGAGCCATATCAGCCCGTCGTCTATGATTTGTATTCTAAACGTATCGCAGGCCTTCCGTGACATCACGTGTACTCAATCGATCGGAGCCAGGAATTGCTACGTGTCGGCACAGAATATTTACGGATCGTACGCGCGAAGTGAATCTGAATATACCGCGTGGGTTTTCTTTAAAGTTTTACAGTTCAAACGCGTGGACCTTTATTCAGGGGTGAACATCTAATTTCATTATTTGCTTAGGCTTAGGCTTGCTTGTAATGTTTAGAAATGTTTAGAAATGTTTATTAGACTCTTAGAAAGAGCGCAACGCCATAAGAGACGATGAAAGAATTCAATAGTTTTAAAATTCAAAGTAGTAAATCAAAGAAAAAAAAAAAAAAAAAAAAAAAAAAAAAAAAATATAAAAAAACCAAAGATAAAAAGAAATTCCACAGAGAATAGTTGTAACTGACATATCATCAAAGAAACTGTATTCACACAAGCAGCTAACAATTTTGTAGTTTTAGACTAGTTTAGCCACGTTACCTCAACACAAAACTGTCAAACTGTATGGCTAGATACTCTGTCAAACTGTTCCGCATAGGCCCTGCGCAATAGGCGACGAGTTGCAGATGTTCAACGTCTTCGGGCTAGATAATGTATCAGCTCTTACTGTTCTACTTTTATTTTAACTTATGCTAGACACGGTTGTAAACTCTGGTCAATACTCCTAATTCCTAATTGAGCCATTAAATAATTGTTCATAATTTCCAAATATTTAGTCGTTTGGCCACTCGCAACGAGCAAGTATGTTGTTATGATGCCCAAGGACTGCTGATGCAGACCAGTTACCAGCCTGGAATTGAGGTAAATTAAGTAGTTAACTGAGCGCCACATTCCCGTACAATCCCAAAATTGCGCTTCGAGCACATTCGGTACCGCGCGGTAATATATGGGACAATTTGAGGTGAGGGTGAGGATACGTTTTAATATTGTTAGCATTTTAAAACCATTAAAGCAAATTACCGGCCGGTTTTTGAAACGATTGGAGTGCATCACATGCAAACGAGCATAAATTTGAATAAAAAATAGATCCCAATTCGACCCCACTTAGCATAACTGCATAAGAATGCAGATATTTGGGATGTGTTTCAAAAACCGGCCGGTATGTTGCTTTAAAATAATGAGATATATAAACCGTTTTTCAGGCGTCTGATTTCTCTGCTTTCCACAATGACTATATGCCATACCACCTTTGCTGCAAATATGCAGATTTACACTGTGAAATGTTCAATATGAGCCGGCCGTCGAGTGGATGTCAGGAATATCAACCGCCAGCATACGGTAGGAGTTTGAATATTAGTTCTTTGCATCTAATACTATAAGTTGAATATGCCGCGGCTGAGTACGGTATATGGACTGAGATCATATGACTTTTTCCCACAAAGTTACAAAGGCCTGGCCCGTAGGTGTAGATGACGAGGTCAAGGAGAAAAAATGGCTTGTTTCTTACTTACGTCTTTGCTCACTTACGTTTTATGTTACTTACGCTGCTTACTTTACGTAGACGCGCAAGATTGGAATGCGCCGTCTTTATCAGAATTTAATTCTCTCTACAATTTTTGCATTACCACTTCCGTTAATTATGCCGATTCCCTTGTTAGAAAGTTTATGAAACAATTTAAAGCTTTGAGAAGGAATCGGATAAATATAGTTGATAGGTCTCAAAGAGTGGAAGGATCGGGTCCTCTACTTGTATGTATATAGCACATATACATGTAGACGGTGGATGTTGATTTTAATATGCTGATCTAACCGATCAATAAATCAATTATCAATAACTACCATTTCATGTGAGATCACTGGCGCCGGTGTGATCAATACGATCGATAATGACAAGTTCATATTCAATGAGCCGGGAGTGTTCACTCTACTGTACATTCCAAAGACGCTGACAACCCCTGAAGTAAGGATCCAGGTCCGGCTGGAGCGCTACCCTAATAGGAAGGTTGACTTTAGTAAGTTCTATTATTCATACGGGCCTGAACCATTTCGTGTGCGTGAGTGCGTGCGTGTGTGCGTGAGTGTGTATGTGTGTGTGTGTTTGCGTGCGTGCGTGCGAGCGTCTGTGTTTTGGAAAGGAACCACCCTGACGTAACCTAAATGAGCTTTCAGTGCAAGTAGTTTCTTGTTTCTTCTAGGATCTCTTGGTAGGTCGATAGCCCAGGAAGACCTCGTTCAGCCCTCGAACGTAACTGTTGTAACCGGAGTTGTTCTGGAAGCCACTGGAACTGACAGGTACAATTAAAATCTAAATCAATTTCTCGTACACTTCTTTGTATCTTACTAGAAGTTGACCAGGGTCCTCGTTTTACAACAGGAAGTCTACTAGGGTAACGGTTATGTATCTGTTTTCGGATGTCAGCGTAGACTTTTCAGGAAGAAAGTTTTAACCCTCGGTATATGAAACTTTTTTCTAATGCGTTAGGGCTGAATATTGTAACTGATAAGTTACTCCATGAACTACATACTACAGTATCTATGACGGTCCAAGTTTTAGAGTGCACGTGCTGGTTCGCAAGGACACAAGACGTTTCCGCTACCGTACCAGTGTGATTGTTGGAAACATATTGAGATACTTTGACACAATGCAACGGTTCAAAGGTGAGGTAACGTAGAGACCATAAAGATGAATCTGTCCTTTAAGCTACTCGGGGACCAATATTTCGGGCAGCCGATTTAGCTCCGCCAGTTTTACTCGGCTACCAACTTGTACACCTTTGCTAGGGTGAGGGGTTCCTGGCCGGATTCGAATCAACGTCCTGTTACGTTAGCAGGACAGCTGCCACTGCGCCACTGGTTTATTTAATAAATGACAAATAAATGATTCCTCAAAAACTTGTTTCAGGCCTTCTCGTCTATGTGAACACTGTTGAGCGTGGACAGGCCGAAATTTACGTAGCACTTGAGGAAGCGCAGATCGGAGTGCGCATACGGTCGGTTCATCCTCATTGACTTTTAGTTTTAAGTGAGTGAGAGAGAGAGTGAGAGTGTGAGGGACACGGAGAGAATACTGAATTTGAGAAATAAAAGCACAACTTGATAAGAATCTAAACATTTAGTGAATCATTCAACCTCGATATCGATCGTCTGTCAAACTACCAGGAGAGTATGGGAATGCTGAGCGTTGCCCTATCCGTGCCGACACAGTATGGAGTGGTAAGTAGATTCGAACTCTATATTCTGTACTGTACTCCATTCCGTAGTCATCTTCCGCTCTGGTACAGTAGCCTTGTAATCACCGCGCTCGTAAAGTCATCGTACAGTATATAATGTTTTGGGTACTCTAGTGTCTGACTTTGCTACGATAGAACATGTAAAAAGTTACTATTAACTAACATTTAAGCGACTAGATGGCGATAAAGCACGCGAAAGTGAGGCCCGCCAGCGGCACAACCTACCAAAGGTTGGTAATACTTTTTTTTGGAGAAGACGAACAATGAAGAGTTTCTGTCTCCGTGGTTCACAAATGCTAGAAGATCTACTTTTACTATATATTTCTTCTCCCAGAATGGATCAGGCCTCAACAGTTACGAAGGGTTATATGCAAATTTATGTGACCTACTTCCAGCATTAAGACAGAGTGCAGCCCTTCTGTACAGGAAACACGTGTCGTACTGCTTTAACATTTCGTAAATCACATATTTGATTAAGTAAGGTGGGTATAAAAAGTCATTAAGGTGCAAGGTCTAATGCGTCCGTTCCCCGAACAAACGATGACGAGTTCATACACGAATACACTCAATTTGAATGATGTGAACAGTGAACAGTACAGACAGCAGATCATACAGGCTTGTGAGTTGGTTTAGGTTTAGGGTTCGAATTCAGCAGGTTAAGAAAGACATTTCCAGGGGAGAAAAGAGACAAAAGAGACAGAGAAAGAGAGAGACAGAGAGAGACAGAGAGAGAAGGTAAGGCTGAGGTGAAGATAGATGCTGACAGCTATGCAGGGAGAGATATAGCAGTCCCTATCTATGAGACCATAACCATTAAATACTTGCAGACCGAGTTGTGGGTTCTGGTGAGCAAGGAAGTGAGCAGAATATGCAGGCTCAGTACTTGAGCGAGATTCCCTCAGAGAACCTGTTCTTAACCAGCAGAAATGAGGACTGGAAGTTTGAGGTGAGAAATATATATGTGTGAACATTTATCAGTAAGGTCGGTTAGTTCCGGCAACGTTTTTGCGTAGAGCGCACTTACATATCTCTGTTAATTCCCGACCAAATGCCCGCCCAAATTATGGCTTTCGACCCCACTGCCGACACTAAATATAACTGAAATGTGCAGTGCCCACCCTTTAACAGTGCAAATAGTGTAGCACTACCGTAGAAATCAACAGTGACACAATGCAATTATCAAATAGAGACAGTAGATTCGTGTTACTGGAAGTCGGAGTCGTTACCTCCGTTCGTTAGCGCCGGCACCGTTAATCGCTGGTTAGTTCCAATAGACATAAAATTAGTACCGATATACCGGCCGGTATTTGAAACGCAAAATGTACAACTAAATCCGTACGTATTTATGCTAACTTGCTCGAATTTAACTCGACTTTTTATTCTAATTTGTGTTCGTTTGCATCTGCTGCATAAGAATGCTGATGTCCACGGTGCGTTTCAAAAACCGGCCGGTATTTCGCTTTAAGCGGATCCGTTACAGTCGTTTTTATTTTGCATATCAGTTAATAATACAAACATATTCAGGTGTGCCCAGAGGTTGTCATGAAGCGTGAGACCATTTACAAAGCAGCTGCAAAATACGCAACGTAAGTTACTAATTTTATATTATAATCTTTCGAATAACTAGATGCATTCAGTTCTCTTCAGTTACAAGTCGTGAAATCTATTTAGATAATTTGCATATAATACATGAGCTGGCCTTATTCTATGGTTTTCAAAGACATGTCAATGACTAGCATATTTTCAGATATTATAATCGATTCTACCCAATCACAGGAGCGACTTTGATGCAATTGTTGAACAATTGCCGCGATATGATGAAGCTCAATTTTACTGGTGGGTAAATAGCAGTAATTACAGAGTTTATTAGTGACAAGTGACTTTTAAGTGCCCAAGTGTCAAGTGACAATAATAATAATTCATTACAAGTGACATATTAACTGCTAACTACCATATTATAAATAAATATACATATACATGAGCTACCGAAGCTCTGCATAGATCTGATTGTGGGTGAAAAAAAAAATGGTTTGACATTTTTATTTCTACCTCTATACAGAAAATCTCAACCGGATGCAAGCTGCTGCTATTCAACAATATGAAACCAGCTGCCCGAATAAACCACAGGAAGTGCTTAAAGAATGCGGAGATGACGTCGCTTGTCTCTATCACTACACACTTCTCAACAGTAAGGTAAGGATAGTGCGATAGTACTCTCGGTACATGATGCTATAAGTTAGTTAGTTAGTTTAGTTGTGTAGGCTTAAAGGAGGAGGCTCACGAGAATGAAGTGCTCAAATGGTTTCCTTTTATCGAAATATGATGGTATTAAATTCCGAAAGACATACTTTACAAAGCAAAAGCTTTTACTTGGAAGGAGTAAATCAATATAAAACTATGAAGTCTATTAAAATTTTGGATCGTAGTAAATAGCTGATTTCCATACATAGTGGGCATGCAAATTTGCAAGTCATTTTGCAAGCGGGCAAAAAATTTGAATGCCCACTATTGAAATCAACTATTTACTACGATCCAAAATTTTTATAGACTTCATAGACTTATATTGATTTACTCCTTCCAATTAAAAGCTTTTGCTTTGTAATGGGGTTTCCATGTATGCCAAAAACAACTGTGCGTTCCCTTCCAAGTATAGAAAAAATTACCGTATTTTACCTGAATTTAATATTTGACATGAGAAATTAATACATGGGTCTCGCGAAGGTGTAAAATACGGTAAATTTGCCCGGATACTTGGAAACCCCATAAAGCATGTCTTTCGGAATTTAATACCATTATATTTCGATAAAAGGAAACCATTTGAGTACTTTATTCTCGTGAGTATTTACGCGGGACGTTTCACCTCAATTTTATTATATGTTTTACCGTATCTCCGTGGATTAAGTATTGTAGACCGTATAAAAACCATAATTACTTACAAGTGGAGTGATACTGTACTGTAGAATCCATTTTACTTCACGTCATATGGAAAGCGAAATAATTACCCCGGAAAAGGGTCGTCGGCCCATCACCAAATGGTTTTCACCTAAAAAAAAACCATCCCGTGACTGGTCCGTTACCATTTGGTGACCATCTGAGACGGTTTTCGATATAACTTGGTCACGAATTGGACACGAGTTGGTGACAAAATGGGTCGGCCCGCGAACCGTCTCCAATTGGGTTCACCCATGTTCCTTATTATTAGGTGATTGGCCAACAAGCAAAGGAGGCCTGGAATAGCTTAATCACAATGAAACACGAAGCTTCTCAACAGTGTGAGTTCTTATTTATTTTGTTTTATATTCTTCGAGATGACTCGTCTCTGCTACAACGAGAAAATTGGCGTGCGAGCGGTAACGTTACGGCGTACATGCGGGTACAAAAGTATCGAGCAGTTGGGATATGGCGTGACAGTTTGCACGCCATAACGTTGCCGCTTGCACGCCTGGAGGACGTAAGGTTGCCGCTTATACGTTTCATGTGCCCATTTTTGTGAGGCTTCGAGGTGAAGTATCGCCTGTGAAGAGAAAATGGTTCGTAGGCATTCATTTGTACATAGAACTTCTATTATGATTGAGGAAACTCCGCACTTAGCTTCTTAGATTTCTGCATAATGTGTCACTTTATTTATTCTTCATTTTTGTATTTGTGCTACTGTTGCTTTACTCGACAAAACTGTACGTTGCATATATTTTTCTTATGAATTGTATGTGTGCGTAATAAATCATTATTATTTGGAAAGCCGCCTCAGGCGGCGACAGCCGTCCTGTATAATATAAAAAGAAAATATTTGTTTTTCAGACAAATCACCGGAAAAGGAATATTTCTTCATTTGGCTCGTTATGGCGATAATTGCCGACATTATTGTATGGATTTGTTATGACTTATTTTTTTCTGCATTTACTTGAAAGCAGGTTATACAGTTACAAAAAGCATATTCGGTTTTTTTTACATGAGCTGTGAACGTGTGGTTATTGGCATTTTTATTTCTATCTCTATATTTCAGTAATATCAACCGGACGCAACCCGATGCATCAACAATATGGATTTACGTGCCCGAATAAAACAGGCTAGCGTCGCATGTCTCTGACGCTTCGCGCGTAACGTGATCGGCACAACCAAACTCGAAATTATTTCCTTTACATATAAGAGATTTATTGCTTGTTTTTCTCGTTAATTTTTCAATGTTTGTTTTATTAGAACTAGTTGGGAGGATTTCTGACTATATTCGGGTGTAGACTAGATGTACGTAAGAAAGAGTACTGCCCCGCTTTGATTGTATTTATTGAGTGGATGTCCTATACGAATTGTGCATTCCTAAGAGTCTATTTGTTTTTGCACTAACAAACGATCCCATAGACTTATTCATACTCTAGTCTAGTTATAAGCACTAATAACATGAATATTGAATATGAAGTTGTATGTATAAACTTGTTAGCTTATCTGGTATGTATACACTGTTAGCTTATCTGTTCGTTGTTCTTGGTTGTCAGTTTGCAAAAAAAAGTAGAGGTATTATATTTTAATTACGTTTGTGTATTTTTGGGGCTAATGTTGAGCATGTCGTTGCCGACAATGCGACAAATAAACCTTTCTCGTCTATATAATAAGAAGATTGTCAGATTCGTAGAAAGTGCTCCACGTAGAGAAAATAGATGCGGCTTTGTGTTATGGTACATCAATCTGTTGACATGCAAAAATACTCTAGTAAGTGTCGCTTTATAATTAGCGGGATTTATAGTACGAGTTTAATACCGACATACGTTAATTTAAAGTACGTAAACTAATTTGAACTAATGTGCGTACTAGCCTCAAGATAAACTGCTCTCATCGCCTCATCGCAACACTATCATCAAGGGTGCGCCGTCTTTATTACAGTGCGCGCAGCGACACGCCGCGCGAGTAAGTTTTCTGTCTGGCCAATGTGTTGCGGCGCACGCAGTAGTTTGTGTTGCAGATCTTACGCAACAACACGATTTGGGATTACTCCTGATGCAAATCACGTGACGTTTTCGCGAATATGACGCTTAGGGCGCATTCGAGTTGGACATTTTCCGGAAAAGAAAAGAAAAAAGTGGTTCGAGATGGACACCCAGAAAAAAAATAATACAAGCAAAGTAATTGTCGAAAATGCAATTGTACCGTAATTGAAACTAAAATCAATCGATCATTTGCATGTGTATGCGTGGCAATTGCATTCTTTTCTGGTGAAATCCATCTCGAACCAAAAGTTTTCTTTTCTTTTCCGGAAATGTCCAACTCGAATGCGCCCTTAAAAGTTTATAAAAAATGGCACGCCCCAGCAATGACTCCTTTGCGGCGCTTGAATTTGAATGCCACAGCACACTGTTGCGGGCCCGCAGTTGATTTCGAGGCTAACGCACACCTCTATTTGATGTTGCAGCGCGCGTTTTATTTAAATCGTCGGGCCGCACTACAACTCTGCGTGGCGGAGCGCGCAGCTCATTAGCCAAAGCAGGAACCTACGAGATGCTTGCATGGACGAAAGTGCCACGGATAAGTGAATCACACACACACACTTGCATGGAAAATGTCGGCAATATAAAAATTAACAATATCACAATAATCAATAAAAGTACAAACAGGTTGATCCCCCTCCTCGGTAAATCTTTATTCGTTGAGGAGGGGGTGTGCATTCTGCGCATCGGAAGTGCTCAGAAAAAAAGTGTCCAGCGGCCGTGGCTGAGACGCTGGGAGTAAGCTCCCATTCTCCCAGTGGGGAGGTGAAGGACAGACAGGGATCAGGCAAATCCTCGAGGCAAATTCTCCCAGTCGGGAAAGCAGGCAGCGCCTGTGCATACGCCTGTGCAGAAGCAACAAGACAGTACCAAGGACGTCACGGCCGCAACATCACGACTCTCGACAGCGCAGAGGTCCAAACTGAAAGAAACTAAATTAAAACAAGTAGGTCTTTCTTTGCTCTAGACACTGATAAAACTTGGCGCGCAAGCCGCGTGCGAATGGTGTGCAGAGTACATTTGGCAACATTGTGGCGTGAGAAAGGCAGCGGAATGGGAATGACGAGTCATTGTGCCAGCCGTTTTTCACACCGCTTGCGCTGCGAAAGGTTTCCGATTGCACGCCATGTTTCACGTTGGCGCTATGGCGATTGCATGACTAAACACCTTAAATTGGGCGACCGAGATGCGGCCAAAGAGCCGTTTCGTCGCGGCGCGCAACGTTGCCGGGGCCGCATACAACATTTCGTCTATTCGAACAGAAAGATGAAATTACCTTATTTATTGTGATGAGAAGATTGTTACGCCACAATGGAAGGAACGCACATCGGTCGTGGGAAACCACTTTGAGTGAGGTTGCGGTAGGACCAACGGAGGATACTGTAGGGTCGGTTGCTCCTTGCTTACTACTGCGGGGACACGAAGGCGAGCCAGTCAAGCCAGTGGAAGGCAGATTCGTACCTGAAACCAAGGAAGTAAAACTCATCACAAAGAAACGGAGATAAATAGGAGAAACAAACAAGAATGTGAGCGATAACGGGAAAGAAACTGATAGAAACATTGTGGAATCGAGAGGACCCTCAGAAATACGTCCAGGTAGCTCAACCCCCGCAGAGGGGCCCGGGAGACAGGAGAAGGGGAGTTGAGTCCACAAGATCCTTGATCGCTCCTCCACACTCACTAGCTTGCACTCACCCTTTTATTCCTTGATCCCGCGCAGTGTTGAAGGCGTGCGACCACATGGTAGAGTCAACCTCCAAAGGGGAAACGACGACGAGCTCGGCGCTGTCATGGAAATGGGGAATGTTGGCCTCGAGCTGTTGGTCATAATCCTCCATCCATGCAGCACCCACACGCACGTCACAGTCATCCTAAATTGCAAATTTGTATGTAAGACTAGTTTACTTTTCAGATGTAACCTAGAGGCACGCATCAAGAGAAACAGAGATAGACAGGGAGAGGCAGAAACACATAGAGAGCAAAAGAAAGGGACGGGAAGAAAACAAAGAGAGAGAGAGAGAGAGAGAGAGAAAGAGAGAGCGCGATAATGTCACGGTACACACTCACTTTAATTATACAAGGACAGTGTTCAAACTGGATAGCTTGTTGGACAGAGATCCGGAGATGATTAGACGACGAGTTCCAGTTCAGACTTGGCTCGATGCTTCTTGTCCCACAAATGATGTCCCCATGTTTGCCTCGCCGGTCTTCTCATGCTTGTCAGGCTATTAATCGTTGCCCAGTGATACAGAGAAGTTTCCTAAAAAGAGCAGAAAAAAAAGGAAAAATTACAGTTCGCGAAAAAAAATAAACTTACTGCAAAGAACACAAACTCATTACACCACCCAGGTCTATTTAACAATAATCAGGCAACCAAAATCTTTCAATGCACTGCATATCTACTAAGTTCCTAAAAGTATTCACTCTTGCCAAGTTTTAGACCACTAAACAATTAAGGTAGGCTCAACAAAATGTATAGCTAAATCTACGGAGCCAAGTTTTCCAATTTTTCCCAAGAGCCAAGCCCTTCAAAAATCAAAAGGCATAAGTGCAACCTAATGCCCTAAATAGATCGCGCGCTCTAACGGTTCTAAATCGTGCGCTCGGAGTCACCCGGTCAATTCGGAGCCCGCTATAACGCGCGCCCGAAGGCACATTAGAAAACGGGGACACAATTGCTCTCTCGGAGAAGGCCGGCCCGAGCCATTGTGGGACCCACTTAATAATATGACCTATTTAAAGCATTCGATTATAAGTATACTTTTTGATTAGTGAACAACTGGACGCTTGGGAAAAATTGGAAAACTTAGCGTGGGGTGTACTGTAAGGGGCGGAGAATGGTGGTTTCACACAAGAATAGAAAAGACTATACTTTGCAAGCTAACTAATTTCCAAAAAAAAAAAAAAAAAAAATTGGGGCTGGGACCGAGAATCTTTTCGAAGAAGTAGTACACAAGACAAGACCGCTGAATATTTTTTGTCGTAAGAATGTGAAGAGAAAAACCTAGACGAATGTGAAAATGTAAAAAGAATTTATATGAATACCTATTATAACATTTCAATTACAAGTGCTACATGGAACAATATGGCAGTGTAACATTGTTTGAATTTAGGAGCGAATTGTAACTCTTGAAACATCTTAGCCATTGACCAGGCTTTGGATTGTTATATTTGAAAAAGACCCACCGAAGTGTTCGCGATCCTTGTGCTCTCCGTGGGCGACATTGACGACGTTGGCGTGGACGTCCTACACGACGTCGTCAAGTAGGCGTTGGATCCTCCTTTGCATCTCGACGACGCCGGACTGGTGGTAGATTGTGAGGGCGGTAGATCTTGCGGAAGTTTACTTCGGTCAGTAGGTCGTAATTTCAGCGAAAAGGAGGAAGACGACCAGAGTTATGTCATTGCGCCAAACCTAATGCCCTGCCCATGTTTGCGAATCGCACTTGTGAAAATGACAAATGCCTGTCCATGTTCGAGTCAATGTCATTGACAAGGTCCCGCAGCGACTTTGCATCTAGTATGGATCTATTTCAAAATATGGATCTATTTCAAAATAGTACGAATCTATTTCAAATAGTACATACACTTTCGGTGACTGGAGGCTTAACATACATGGAAAATTGTCATTTTCGCAAGTGCGATTCGCAAACATGGACAGGGCATAAACAATTGAAAATTACATGACGGATTATAAAACAGTAATGAGAACCAAAGTGAAAACAGCAGAAGGGAATACAGTATGACAATATGGTACAAATTACAAATAATACATGAGTAAAAATCGAGAGCGAATCTGTATACTGAGTACAAATTTGATATGACTGTGCTGACTAATCCGTTTTTTTCGCATGCTAAATCGTATTTGCATTTTTGTTTGATTATGCTAATTTTCTCATATTCTAATTTCCCATGTTTTGGTGATAAATGCACGCAGACGAAAAGTGATAGCCCGAGGGACTGCCTTGCTGAATACGTTTCAACATATTTACTTAAAGGAAATGGAAACTGTTGCTCGGTTATGAGTTTGAAGTTTGAATGAGTCGTTATAACCAAATCAAATCAAAAGTAAACTAAACATTATTCACAATGCACGAAATAGAGTGACAAAGGACCAAAAAAAGTATCAGTTATATTAATAAATTCTCTAGCGATTTTTTCCCGCGCAATTTTGTAAATTTGGCGCGCATTCAATTACACATTACACCGCCGGGCAATTAACATTTAGGGTAATTAGCTTCTATTGTACGGGTAATTAGGGCAATTAAATTGCTCGCATGTTGACAATCAATGATCCAAATGGTTTCCACCGAAAAAAAACCATGCGGCGACCGATGACCCTCTTTTTTCCGATATTTTTCTAACAATAAGAAGCTGGTGACCAGAAAAGCGAGAAAACTTATTGATAATATAAAGGATGCGACAAGGTCACCAAGTGGTCACCAAATGGTGCGGCCCACGAGAAAATCCGGAACCGTCGCCAAATGGGTTCCTCAGTTTCCTTTGCTACCACAGTCACCATAGCACCATATGGATCATGTGCTGGTCAAATTTCGAAAGATATCAACAAGATCAGCCTATCCACATTCATGGTTACATTCTTGCTACGGTACTGTACAACATACTGCTTCGAAGTTGCGTTATAAGTTATAAGTAGGAAGAAGAAACCTTTATTCACTTTATCTTTATTTGTAGAAAAAAAGGGAAAAATTCCTCAGTTTACAATATGAACAGTACGAATTCAATAAATGTTGAAGTAAGGTATTATACAAATATTAAAAGAAAAAGAAAATAACTGTATTTCTATACTCGAGCGCTGGGAGCCTTTACGGGAAAGCGGAATAATTGCATATATCGCAGAGAAAAACTGTCAGTAGTCGGTCACCAAATGGTTTTCACCAAAAAACTTGGTCACAGCAAGGTCACCAAGTGGTCGCCAAATGGGGTCCTCCGTTTCCTACATGGGAACATACTCCCAGCGTTCGCGTCACCGAGCTATTTTATTTGGAAAAATCGAAATATCCTAGAAAAGATATGCTTTAGTACAAACGAAGTCAATTAATACATGGAGTCGAAGCAAGGCGTAAATAGTAAATAATCAGAATGTCTAGAGAATAATCTTTCCAGAATCCATAAGGAAAGAGAAAATTTGCAAAAAAATTCCAAAATAGACTATTTTATTTCTTTCACGGCATTAGTAAGTTAATAGTAAGAGAACCCGGCTGCAATGAGATCTACAGGAAGTTCAGTTACGCTCATGCGTAGGTTTATTATCGACATAGGGTTAGAGTCATTCATAGGCTTACGCTTAGGGAATTAAATTTAAAGCGATATGACATCCCGTTTTTGAAACGTGTTGGACAACTGCATTCGCAAGCATTGTGCGCAAACGAATGGAATTAAGCTGATATATCTTTTGCATAGACTACATGCAAATACAACGTTTCTTTTCTAAAACACGTTTCTAAAACCGGCTGTTAAACCGCTTTAAAATACAAGTGTGAGCAAGTGCTTCAGGCCATTGGTAATGGGTAGTATACGAAGGATAACGAGGAAAAATGCACAGCTGAAAAGTTAGGTATTAACTTCAAACGTTTGAATTTCGTATGACCAATGACCAACTAAAGGCAAAAGTCCAAAATTTAAAGCGGTATTGCATGTGATTTTGATACGGATGCCGCACAACTGCAGCTATATGCAGCAAATCTTGTGCCCCTTTGGGAAGTTGCATGGGAATGCAGTTGCCTGGTATGTTTTGCAAACCACAGTCATAGCTCTTCAAAGTCAAAGATGTCAAAGTCTAGGTTCATATTTGGACTGTTTCAACCAGGAGCCTAGTTGAGGTTCAGTTCGTTCTTTTTACAAACCACGTGTTCCATCACTTTAAAAGCTTGGTGTATGGTTTAAGTTCCAGACATTGCAGGAGCAAGAGCCTATTTGAGGTTCAGCTCATAGCTGAGGTGCATCGCCTCGCCGACGAGGATCATGAGGAACGTGACGATAAAGACGACGAGAGAGAACAGTAAAAGGAGGAGACGGTCGAGAACCGAGGCAAGGTACTCCCACTCCAATGCGTACCTGAAAGTGGAGAATTCTTTTTAAGTTCCCGAAAGTGAATTTGAATCTAGTTGATTTTCGGAAACTTAAACTGAAAGTGTTTTCTTACCCACATGTCACAACGCTTTAAATTTTTAGGTTTATGTCTCCTCAGTTTCATACCTCCTCTTGAGCTTGCTCTCCACGAGCAATGAGTCTTGCATCTGCTGCATTGCTAACACAGCCACTAGAGACTCCTCCGATCTACCCGAGTCGGGCGGCAGAGACGGAGCCGCGTTGTTTAGTAGGAATGATCCTGAATAGGTTGATTTATTCAATGTGCCAGTCCCACCTTTCTCTCCTGTCTCTCTCTCTCTCTCTCTCGCTATTCTCAAGGCTTTTTATCCCTCTCTATCACTTTCCTTTTCTCCTCTCTCTCTATGTCTCCCTCTCTCTTTTCAAACTTTTTATCTCTATACCACTTTCTTACTTTTCACAATGATAGCTCTCGCTCTCTCTGCTTCTCTCTCTCCTCTTTCTCTCTCTCTCTCTCTCTCTCTCTCTTTCTATCTCCTTCTCTCTCTCACTCTTCGTATCCATTCTGCACCTAATACAAAGTAATTACAATAATTTGTCACACAGAACAATGATTCGTCTGGATATTTTTTCCAACTAACTTCCGGTAAACGTTTGGTAACAACTTTCCCGAATGGTGTAAAAAAAACATCTCGCGAACATAAGAAAGCTGCAAGCTGAATTTATAGGCATTATTTATTAGCTTTGCCAATGTTTTGCCACTCTGACACATCACACATGATTAGATTCTTTAGTCATTGAAACAAACCGTAGCTCCGGTATGGGTCGCTTATTAATTTAGCTGAAACATGATATATCCTTGCATACAAATGTGGAAATAAATAAACAAGGTTGCCTTGGTATGCACCTAATTAAACAGTTATGAAACTTGTTTGTAAAAAAAACGTATATTGGGTAATCAATACGGAGGTATTGCCTGCAAATTTCTGTGCCCGCCTAGGCGGCACAACAATACAAATACTGGAATGCATTCGAGTATAGGCTTCAACTTCAAAGAAGCGCAGCCCTGTTCCGCATGCTAAAGAGAGGGAGAAAGTAAAGTAGTCTTCTAACAGACCTATGTATTATCAATGAATGGAAACTTACTTCTAGCACTCGCTGTCCTGGCCAGTCTCTTCCAGTTATTTCTGGCCTGCACACTCCGTACCGTATTCTCGTCGGCAGATCTGGAAAGGTACCGTATGTCCACAAGCAACTTACTTAAACCGCTTCGTGGAAGTGCACTCTTCAAAACAGGATGATAACTAGTTTTTCAAGTAGAATTCTGGTTGACATTATGACTGACAGTTTCTTGTTTCTTCCTTCTAACAATAAGCAATATTTTTATATTAACTCTTTATTCCATGAAGTGCACATAATCATGTAGAAACAAAATAACAAAATAGAGAGATAAACCCTCACAGGCTAGACACAATCAGGAGATCTAGCTACTTATGTGGTGCTAGTAGGATTTTGACTGGCACTAATATCCTCTGTTACATGTTGTTTCGTGTGTGTGTTTTTCCATCGTACTTACAATTAGCGATGATACGCGTTTTCCAAGTTTAGATTTAAAAGTTACAATTACCCAACAAAATATATAATCGCAAAAAACCGACCTCGCTGTGGGTAGTGCAGCATTCTGCTGTTTAAATGAAGATCCCTTCAAGAGATTTTCATTTGTACCACCCACGTTGTTATTGGCACCTAGCTAAAAGGATATGATTTAGGACCACCCACTTGTTGTGCATTAAAAAACCTGTAAATGTTTATTATTACAAATGTCGAAATATTCAGAGCGCTTTTTCATTTCATCTTCATTATCAAGTAGGTACGAAAAACAAAAATACAACGACATGGGCTACATTACGGTACGTCTCACTAGCTCTCACATGGTAAGAGCGTCCTATTTTTAACTTACTTTAATTACCGTATGTCGCCTAATTGACCAATTAGCATACCTTAAAATTATCCCTTGCCTTGACCTTGTTTGGTTGGGTTCCTTCAATTCTAACTCCCGTTTCTTCCCATAATTCGACCAACGACGTGGGTGGTCTGATACTCAGCCAACGGGCAATTTTATGGAAGAAGAGGAAGGAGATAATTGGGGAGATTGGGCGACAGTACATCTTCTGAAATTAGTGGATTTAAGCTGATGCGCAGCAACTGATATGTATCGACCTGTAGGTGGATACTCACCCTGGGTATCCCTCAATAAGGAAACTGGCGCGCAAGCAGCATAACAACGGCAGCGGGGTGGCGTGTAATTGCAAGCGTCAATCTCACGCCAACTGCATGCAAAAATTCTGCGTAGAAACCAGAAAACAAATGGAAAACAAAAGATTTTGTGTTTTGAACAACTTGCTAATAGAATGCAAATGTATGCAACAAATAAAAATATACCTAAATCTAATGTATACAGCATGCAATTAAGTACAAATAATTTACATAAAGAACAAACAAAATAAAATATTGAGAATTATTGATCACCTGCAAGTGTATGTTGAGGATGAAGGCAGTGAACAGAGTTCCGATGAATATCACAAATATTATGGTCAGATAGAAGAGGCCTGAATAGATTATGATTTCACTTCTATATATGGCGCTTGGATTGTGAAAGAATAACTGGTTCTTTAGAACGCTATGTATTTTATCGAAACAATTGTAACGAGGCCGGCGTTAGAGTAATGAATGAATAAAGTTGGGGGCCGTAGTCTTGATTTCATCGCCGCATCCCTACCCCCAATATTTTCGCACGCGTTAGAACTTTGGTGGTTAAAAATAATGAGACATACTTCTGTATTCTTTTACATCAGCAAACCACCACCAACATTGGTTGTTGTTATGGTTTGTTACCTTGTTGGTAGTAACAGCGCGCAATATCAACTTTTCCTGATTTCCAAAACTAAATTTTGTGGAAAGCCCGCTTTATAAAATAACAAATAACAAATTAACCTACCAAAAAGTGGTACATAGTCCGACGTCGTAGGCATTTGTTCAGAAACCATCATCATTAGAATGGACATAGCCAGAAGCGAGTCAATACCGAGGGACAGTTTTTCTCGCCTTTCAGAAGAAGTGGAGGCGGCAGTGAAGAAACCTGAAATAATATAGAACTGGTGAAAGTCGGCGGTTCCGTCGCCGCGCACGTATGACGCACGTGTGCTACGCGGAAAATGTGCTACACTTGAGCCACAACTGATATCTGAATTGCTAAAAAAAAACTGAGAATGAAATATCCTTACCGGTGACTGCGACCATGGTAATCACCGATGTTGGTATGACGAGATTGACAATGTAGTACAAAGGTTTTCTTCTAACCACAAGGTTTGCGTGCAAAAGTACCCACGGTTCGGGGCAACATACGAATTTTTCCTGCAATTTCATGTGATTATAAGTTTGTTACTTTGTCATCTGTAACTCATCGCGTAATGCGGAGGACCTCTGCGGAACAAATCATAAGCCAACATTGAAACTGTGTTTTCACATAAAGGTGCACGCTCTCGAAGCGTAAAATATTTATTTATTTATTTAATTATTTAATTTTATCAACTTGGGAAAAAGATGAACAGAATAAGCTAAATAGTTCTTCTATTTGTTTGAACATCTCTAAAAGTACATCTATGAGGCTCAAAGTCTGATATCTCAATTTATGTGTCACGTGTTTATTGATTTTTTCCACCTGCGTTTGTGCTGATTCACGATATATGTAGAAGATGCGTTCCCATTTATTCATAAATTATTATTCCCGCATTTCTGTTGTCTTCTGTAGTCTTAAAGGGGCAGGCCCACGAAAAGTACATTTATAATACATACGAACAAGAACCCACCTCAACTCGGACGATCTCAAAAGACACAACCACCCATTCCTCGTTGGGGATGAAGTTGTCCAGGTTGACCGTATCAAACTCGGCCGTATAATCGATATCCGACTTGGACGAAGTCCATGAAGAGATCACCAACGTACAGTTCTGCTGATCGTAGGGGAAGAATCTGATAATTTATTAGCTTAATATAACGGAAGTTAAGGCCTTAGTGTTGTTCTAATTGTAAGAATTCTTGAAATACGTTTGGGTAAACCATAGTCCATACCATAGTTGCGCAACGGATGGGGCCGTCGCTTAGCGTTGTTTTAAAGCCAAATAGCTTATGCAAATGAACATAAACTGGAATAAAAAATCGAGCTAAATTGCCAACGATGCGTTTATAACCAGTTGGTATTTCGCTTTAAAGAATACAAAGGTAACAATGAAACCGTCGCAAGTGTACCAGTCAAAAATGAGCAAATTGTTTGGAGTCACATTTTGTGTCCATGCTATATTCTTTCCTTAGTTCATTAAATCCTACCTGATATCCAATTGACAGCTTGTCCTATATAGTGCCGGGTACATGAACATTATCTCAGATCCCCTCTCCCCCTTCCAATAGTTTGAAGTGACAACCACGTTGATGTAACGCTCAGTTTCTTCTCGGTTCATTACAACACTGAAATAAGTTTACATTACAATACATATAGATTAATCGAGCGTGCTTCATTTTTCTAACTAGGGTGGTTCAATACAGTATTGCAATGCTTATGCCTTGTTCCCAGCAGACGTCCTGAGCTGAGTGGACGACAAGTTCCAGAGAACGTAAGGAATTTGTCACCAGGGACAAAAAAATCCCTGGGGACAAATCCCGCGAGGGATTTTCTCCCTAATAGGGAAAAGTTTCCTACAAACAGATGGTTATTATTATAAATTCCCCGCAAACCTGTTATACAAATAAGTGTCGGGGAGCCATAGTGAAGAATAGGGTAGTATTGTTGTGTTAATCATTCCATATAAATGGGGATTCCATCCCAGAAAGTCATCCGTCCACTTTTGAATTACCCATACGTTGAGATCCACATTCTGCTGTTTCTCGTTCTAAATTTTAAAGTAAATATTTAGAGCGATGTTACACATGGTTCACATCATTCCCAGCTATTAGATGCTAACGTATATGGATGTCAATCCATTTCCCGCACAGAGTGACTAAAATTGAATACGATGCAGGTAAATAGCCCAGCACATACATGTACTTGATGGCTTGGTTTTCTTCACTGGAAGATCAATATTAAAGCACAGAAGTTACGAGCTTAGAACTTACAATTTCCAATATTTGATACAAACTCATTGAGTATCTGATAGTTGTGGGAATTGAATGGTCGACAACAGGACGCACCCGGAGGTCGTACCTGAAACATTCATGTTTCTCATCGAGCAAGAAACTAGAAGTCAGTACACATTGTCCAGATCAGAAGCTTGCACACTTCATGCAACTTTCCATTCTATGCTCCTCTGTTACCGACGAGTAGAGAAAATCAGTGCAATGATGCCTTTTCCAGCTTCAAACCCACATTCAGCTCTACAACGTGAAACTTTTCCGGTGTGCAGCCTACAAAAAATGTGTGTGCGGTCCACCCATTTCGGTCGCAGTGTTGGCGACGCACCGACCAAATTTCTTCAGTAAGGTCGCACGCCAGTTTACAGTATGTTTACAGTTCACAGTTTACAGTATACAAATGAGCTGATTTTTCCGAGAGATACTTCAATCAGCACAATTGTTGCATATGGTGGATTTACGGCATAATATCCTCATTGTTTTTGATAATTATCTGTAATTAGCTTAATTATCTCTTCACCTTCTCTTATCCATCAAGTCCTTGGAAAGACGAATATGCGGCAGAAATTCACCATTTTCATCCATCAACGCATCTCCTAAAGCATAAGAAAAAGTCAAAACAAGAAAGGAAAAAGTGACACGACATGATATTATACTGACAAGACAACATTATATATTTGTTCCCCTTTCCTCTGTTCTCTCTCTCTCTCTCTTTCTCTCTCTATCTCTCTCTATCTCTCACTTTCTCTCTATCTCTCATTCTCTATATGTCTGTCTTTTCTTTCTATTATCTCCACTCTTTCCTTTCCCCTCTTTTATGTATTTTCCTGTCCAAGAGTATTTTTTTTATTTTATTTCTTTATTTCATAAATCCATGTTTGTCTTGATCATCTGCCTGCCACAGCAGCAAGCTGCTCTCCTCTAACTAATAAATAATGGAAGCGAGCAAAAGCGGGGCCTGGGCGAAAACTTTGAATTTTGAATTCACAAAATGATTTGCATGGTTTTCGCCTACGAGGCTGGTGAGTGTTCAAATCAGCATAGAAAGGGGGTTGGGGATTAAAGATCGCACAGTGAAAGCAGCATTGTAAGTTTGATGCCGGAAGGGCACCAAATTTGCATAGGATACATAGGGTTTGCGCATAATAAGGAAATTTCCCAAAGTACGATAGGACTTGATGTTGAAGTGCCACTGTTAGCTCCATGTACTACCGCTGTTTTATTTTCCTGAGCATACGGTAGCTCGTCGAACTGTTCTCTCAGGGAATAACGAATAACTGCTCGTTTTTGTTATGAAGTGCAGTTTTAATGATAATTTTTCTGAAATCCTACATTTTCTCTTTCAGAAACTTAGGAACTTTTTCCTGTGATACTAACCCTTCAAATTCTTTAAAAACATTAAGAAATTCATCACTCACGTGTTGCTTCCGACGTCGAGAGAAGTGCAAAAATTGTGAATAATATTGAGCATTGACCAAGACATCGGAGACTCTTGGGCACAACGTGGAGCGATGCGGTTCTCATAAGATCTGAAATTGTTATCTTGTTAAAGCGGTATGACACGGAGACTGGCCAGCTGCATTTCCATCTGTCATATGCAAGCAGTTTACAAAATCACGTGGAACACCACTTAAAGGGACGGGCCCATCAAAATAAACCTATATTTTGCATGTTTTTATAATTTGTATAAAGGGGGTTTATTATAATATATGTACACTAAGTTACGGCTAGACTTTATCCCGCTGAAATTTTTCGGTGTCGATAAACTCAAAAGTATACCGTAGAAGACCAACAATTGCACCCTATTTCCTTACCGCGTCTCCCGAGGATACCTCGCTCTGATTGGGACCCGGGAGACTATCTGTCCATATAGCCACATTCCCCCGGGACACGCGGTAAGGAAATAAGGGTGCAATTGTTGGTCTTCTACGGTATACTTTTGAGTTTATCGACACCGAAAAATTTCAGCGGGATAAAGTCTAGCCGAAATTTAGTGTACATATATTATAATAAACCCCCTTTATACAAATTATAAAAACATGCAAAATATGGGTTTATTTTGATGGGCCCGTCCCTTTAATATTTTCTGGATATTACCCAAACAAACAGCAGATAATTACAGATTAACCGCGATGACAAATTTACGAAAGTACATAAGTAATATACAGTGATGTCATGATTTGGGTGAATTTTTCGTAGGGCATGCATTATGCATTCATGAGAGACAGGCCAAGAGGTACTCTGACAAGATCTAGGCATATGGACATAGCAATAGTCAAATAGGTGTCGCCACAGTGACAACAGCTTAATTATTTATTTGAAACAGATTTTTACTTACACTGAGTCATTCATAGAATAGAAAACAAAACATAAGGATCGCAACTTCGAGCAAAGATGAAAAATGGAGGGATGATAGGGGGACCGTTTTTTTTTGCATTTTGAACCCTTTTGTATCGGATGACATTACTTTGAGGAAATGTTGAGAAAGAGAGAGAGAGTGAGAGAGAGTGAGAGAGAGGAAGAGAGAGAGAGAGAGAGAGAATTGAAGAGAAAGAAATAGAGGAGGGAGAGCAAGAAACAAGAAAAATAAAAAGTGAAAAGGGTATTGTTAAATGATCTGAGATCTTTAAGAACGAAAGATCGTCTACGTACGTGCTAACTAATATTTCAAAGCCAAATGCCGGCCGGTTTTTGAAACGCATCGTGGGCAACTGAATTCCTACTTATTTATGCTAATTTACTCGAATTTAGCTCGTTTTTTTGTATTCTAATTCGTTCATTTGCATAACCTGCATAAGAATGCTGATCACTCGATGTGTTTCAAAAACCGCCCCGTATTTCGCTTTAAAATATCGTGTGATTGTGTTTGTATGTCCGCAACGCACGTTTTCCTACGTTTCAGGCGTTTGGTATAAGTAGGCTAACTTTTCGAAAATATCCAAAATAAGCGCAATTGAATATTATTACATGAACTTTGGAAGATACGCTTCAGACGTTTCATATAAGTATGTCCATTTTTTCGATAGCCATCTGGTGTAATAATAGCCCGTATTCTCGGGTCGACGGTAACGTTCCGTTTGGGAAATCCTTTGTATGCAAATTTCTCGACTATCTAGACTAGCTGGAGGAAAAATTTGCATACGAATGAGCTCCCAAACGGAACATTCCCGTCGTCCCGAGAATACGGGCTAATAACAATAAAAATCATTATACTTGTTGGCACAAAATCGAATAGGTACAAGTTTTTCTATTCCATACATGGAGACAAATAATCAATATTTTATAGACTGTATATAAGAAATAGAATCAATTATCTTCACTGTTGGTTTGAATGTGTTAGGGTAAAGAGGAAATGAGTTTCTTCTGAACTCCCTTTAAAACGCCTCTACTTCTTTCTCCAACACCCCCTTCTGAAGTGTATATATTTGGCCAAAGGGGAAACAATTTTACGGTTAAATGGATAGTGAACCCCACCTACTCTCCCTTCCCCCTATGCTATGCTCCCTTTTCCTAGTTTAGGAAATTGGAAAGAAATAAAAGTTTACTGTTAACATTATTGATTGAAATATGCACTAGTCACCATTGTACAAAAAATAACAACTTAAAGTGGTATGTAATGTGGTTTTTGGATGCAAACGTATGTGCATTGCCGACACAGAATGGAACAAAGAAGGGAAAAGACATAGGAAAATAATGATTTTTTTTCTTCAAAAGTATGAAAAGAGCAACCGTGCCTAATTGTAGGAATATTATGCAGGCAGGGCTATTTTAGTGAAAATATGGGGTCATATTGAGTTTCTCTTCACTATGGGAGCAGTCCAGCACTCTAGAAAATGACTTTTTGTTTTTATTTATTTTTTTGGAAAGCTTTTTTACGCTTAGAAGGAATATATAATGTCACGTCTTGTTATTGTGTACAACCGACTTAAAAAAAGCTATAGTGCCACAAATGTGTCAGTATTAGTGAAGTAAGTACTGGGTATAGTACACATGAGTAGTACCCATGAGTACCAATTTTCGTTCCCTACTGTGTCGGGAGGGCACAAAATGACACAGTGCCGAGGTATAGTGGTTGTAGTGCTCTTATACTTCTGAGGAAAAGGTTCGGATCCCGTAAGTAAGGAAAAACTATTAACGGAAAACTTATTTTGGAAAAGGTGCTCTCTTTAGCTCACAAACTTTACGAACGTTTTAACGTTTTGTGTCATTGAAGTGTAGTACGAGAGGCCATAATTAGGCCGTTAAAAGGTTAAGAAGGGAGAAGCAATCTACTACATATGTTGATGGAAGTGGAAACTATGCAAGTTATTATTCTTTGTAGTACATCCAATTTGAGCTTTAAAGCGATATGGCACGCGATTCTGAGGTAAATGCTGGACAACTACATGCCCATGCTTTGTATGCAAAAACTATGATTCAATGATTATATCGACCGCAAATTATATACATCGGAATGCAGTTGCACACCACACGTTTCAAAAACATACGTTTCAAAACCACGCGTCATATCGCTTTAAATTTAAATTGTATGCTTTGGTTTTAGTTTCGGGGCCAGAAGGCTAGCGCTAGATATCCAACCTCCCGAAAATATAAATATTAAATGTGACATAGAGCGGTTTGCAGGGACAAATCAGGTAATTTGTATTCAAACATCAATGCGAAGGTGGAAGGAAACCAACGGTAATTCAGAGAAATTGGGTGCAAGGAAATGATACATATTTAAGGTTTACGTCAGTTTAGTGCTGATAATTCTTTGGGAAACTACGAATTAGTCAAGTTGACTGCGAAGTGAATCAAACGATCAGTGTGCATGTGTATTCTACGTGCATTATTAGTGCACATTTTTCAGCTTGGGTACTTGCACCCTCCCCTTTGAATAGATTTGGGTTTTTTCGACTTTATTTCTTTTGACTGACTGGTTTTTTTTTTTTTTTTTTTTTTTTTTTTTTTTTTTTTTTTTTTTTTTTTTCTCCCTTTCTCCTCTCCTCTCTCTCTCTCCTTCTCTCTCTTATTCTTCTCCCTTCTCTCTCTCTCTCTCTCTCTCTCTCTCTCCCTCTCTCTCTCTCTCTCTCTCTCTCTCTCTCTCTCTCTCTCTCTCTCTTTCTCTCTGTCAAAAGCGTTGGGGGCGCAAATGAATGAATGTTCCGAGACAGACAATTCCCAAAAGGGTTTTCGTGAATGAAAAATCAAAAGCATATATTCCAGTATTTTGATTTGTACTCGCCAAATAAGTATGTGGTGGTGGGGTAGGGAGAAAATAATACACTTTTTAAATAGACAAAGCACTAGAAAATAACATTATTGTATAAATGAAGCTGATGACGTACCCTACTGTAATATGTCGCTACAGTAGGGATACCAAAGTAACAAGTGGAATTTGTACGCGAAAAATGGGATGTAAAGAAAGAGACCCTTATTTGCAAAGATGTGAAAACACAAATTTCTATTTATGTTCAACTAATTGTTTGTTATTGTTAGACGTTAGGCGCTAGAAGAATGCTTCAAAATTCAGGTATTTTAAGTGAGGACAATGGTTTTTCTTTTGGGAGTTTTATGGTTTGGTTTATGGAGTGAATAGGCAAAAATATTTTTTTTTCAATAGAATCGCCCTCCCTTAGTCAACGTCCTGTACGGATCACTGAAAAAACTCGGATGTGCGCGGCGAAACCCTGGCGCGAAAATTAGGCGCGACAACAGTTAGAAAACCGGAAAATTCATGCAGAGCCAAAGAAAAGGGTGAGCGGGGCCTATCTTCGTACTGCACTGGCGATAACCTGGCGAGAGTCTGGCGAATACTGGGCGAGGTGTGAGGCGTTGGAGAGCATGTGTTACCTGGCATATAACCCCTATTTTCTGTATTTCCAGCCAAGATTACTGGCACAAGTAACTATAAAACTAAAGAGAAAGGAGTATAAAGGGACAACGAAAGTAAGAGAAAAGGAGAGAGAGAGAGAGAGAGACTGACAGTCAATAGTTCTTAGAGCAAGCCAATCCATGTTGAAAGTTGAAAAACCAGCTGAATCTCTCCCCCCTTGTGTCAGAGTGTGGGGTTTGTATGTGATTTTTATATGATGTTCCGTCGAATTCTAAATGAGTATGCGATGGCGAATGGGCACAAATTGAATAGAAAACCGAGTGATTTACCTATGCACATAAAGGATGTTGTTGATGAGTGAATGGCCAGACTTCTCGATTTTGTTAGTTAAAGCGGTATGGTACGTGGTTTTGAAGTTCGTTTCAATGGATTATATGCAAAGTTCCGTGCCATTTTGTCCATTTCCGGCACTGAATGGACCTCAAGAACATTTTTTCGGTAGTAAATAAAAGGTTAAGGGTTTTGAACTACGAGATCGTGCTCCTTTATTCAAGGGCGGTCCAAGGCAGTGTTTTAGAGTTCGAAGTATATGATTTGATCCCATAGATCAGCGGAAGGGAAACTACACGTTCCAGACGACGAGCAGGTAAAATCTTCAGATTCACGCGGCAGCAGCGATGTTTCCCTCGACGGGTGATGATTTCAAAATTTACTGCGTACTGGATTCGAACTCGGGTCGCGCGATTTAGAGTTAACGCGCTAGCCATTGCACCGGCCAATTGTACATTACGCCCCCGAACCCCCGAACCACTGAACCACCAAAGGCGCCCCCGAGAACCCCCGGGGGTTGTGAACCCCCAGCGCGACGCGTGAACCCCCAAATCGTGAACCACCTCAGCAAGAACCTCCGAACAGTGAACCACCGAGGGTTGAACTCCCGGATAGTGAACCACTTAGGGTTGAACACCCGGATGATGAACCACCATGGGCCAATGTTAAAGCTGTATAGCATCCGGTTTTTGAAAGTGAGAACCGGGGACTTTCATCCTGTTTTTGTGAAAGTCATTTGCACATACCTCATGGGAAAGCATTTGTTCAGCAAATGCTTTCCCCATGAGGTATGTGCAAATGTTTTTTTTGGGAAACAAGATATTGGGCGATGGTAAAAATCCTCTCAGAAGATGTATTTGTTAAAAAAAAGGTAATAACGATTGCTGTAATTGAATGGCAATGTGAAATTTAAAAATCGCCACACAAAGCCCCGAGCATTCACTAGGACCAGCTTATTTTTCCACTTGTGACTTAGTATCCAAAGAAAATACTTCTTTGAGACGACGACAGGACCAGTCACTGCTCGTTTATTTTCGGATGTCTTCACCTGCCCAGTTCCCAAGGCACACTCGGTGTTTTAATAAGTGTGAAACAGTTATCTTTGATGGTATGCGGGTGCGTGAAAGGAAAGAAAAGCGAATGGCTTACTTCGTGAACAATCTTCAGCTAGTTCAGTTAGCTGAGTACACTTTCGCGAGAATCTAGCGATTTTATGGCAAAATCGTATGTGTCTTAGTCACTGCATCGGTTTTGGCATTTGCGTCTAGTTCTCGCGACAGGTTTGCCGTAAAACATGAAACTCAGCGAGTGCGCGGCGGAAAAAGGACGGTTCGTCCAGGTTTCGCCGCACACTTCGCACCAGAAGCTCGACTGATGAATTCTTTGGCACACCATTGCCCAATATTCGCCCGGTTTTCTCGAAAGGGTAGCCAGTGCACTCGCCCGGACTTGGCTGGAATCCGGCGAAGACTGGGCGAAGTGCGCGGCGAAACCTGGGCGAACCCGGTGTTTTTCGCTGCGCACCTACCGAATTTTGTCAGTGTGCACAGCCAGTTTAATTTGTGTCTGTGTCTTTTTATGCGTATGAAACGTACGTAAGATGGATGAAGATTTAAAAATCCCGAAGCGGAACAATTTATTCGAATTTTACTTCCATAACGGGAGTGCTGGCACATGCTACACGTACTCTTTCATATAATAAGAAAGAGGTTAAATGTTTAAAGGGAAAATGTAGGCCCTTTTTGAAGTTAAGCTGTATTATTAGAATGCGTGTTCTCCATTAAGGAAACAATAACAAAAGTTGCCTACAATTATCCACTTAAAGCGAAATACCACCCGGTTTGGGGTTTTTTCACCAAAAATAGATTGAAAAAAGTTATAAACGAAAATAAACATAAAAACACAAACAAATAAGTGCATCTTGCACAAAAATGTTCTCAAACAACCATATTTTGCGATTTTGTATGGGAAAATTCGCTTCAGGCGATTTGCCGATTTTAATACTAGCACGGCCCTGGAAAAATCGAGGGATGGCCTTTTCAAATTATTACGCACTCCGCAGCATCCAAATGACGAAATGTTGACAAAATATTTTGAATTTTGGCTAGTAAAAGTCCAAAAAGACACGGTTTGAAAACAGTCGTCAACGCACGGTTGTTTACTCCTCCTCTTTTTGTATTTTTTTGTTGAGACCGACCGCTAATTCGCTTTAAAAGAAAATGAATTACAAAGTTCGCCTTTTCCATAGTAAAGGCGTTAATCGGAACCGTGGCATAAAATAGGGTATGATGGAGCAACTTTCAACTTATATCGGCAAATAGCAAGATTCAAGATGCAGAGCATGCAAATTCGTACTTACATATTCAGTCGCCTATTTAAATTAACGTCTGGTAGAAAGGCTAGTTTAGCGTTTTTTTGCTCATTTTGAGTGCCTACATATTCGCTTTAAAGCGAAATAGCGGGCGGTTCCTGCAGAAATTATAAAAAATCCAGGTAAATTTGGGAAAATTAGCATAAATTGGTAAGAATATGAATACGTTTACTGACACCCTGGCTTACACGGCAGTTCTGATGGAGCAAAAATTTAGCATATGTGTGCATACATCGGCATATAGCTTGCAACAGCGACATATTTGCATGCAAATCAGAATATTCGAATTTACATATTCAGTCGCCTACTTAAATTCATGTCTGGTGTGGAAACTCTAGTTTCGCAGTTGTTTTGCTCATTTTGAATGCCTACATATTCCCTTTAATTGCCTTTTCAGTAGTAGGAGTTCCCCATACTAGCCCTAACTGATAGAGTAAGGAGTAGCATCTACCGTAGTATTGTGTCATATTTTGTTAGCGATTCACAATTCTACCAAGTTGAAAATGACACACTAAAAGCGCATGGGCTTACAATTAGGGCACCATATTTTATTATCACTATAAATTAATATTTTTTTGGTTTCCAGCAAATTTTGGTGTTTTTTCACTGTTAGTTTAGAAGTTGTACCTAAAATATGTAAAAACCAGGCAAAGTAGTATACACCGAGCCAGGCAAAGTTATTTGTTAGTTTACATCGTTCGCGATCTGAAGGTCACTTTTATGCCGCATCCGTGCACCGTAAATATGTTCGTTACTACAAAATGCGGAGAAAGTCTGCCGAATATTCAAAATCCTACTTTCTTTTTCCTGGCCTAAAATTTTTAATTATTATATTATTAATTTTTGCTTTAAAATCCGTAATATCCTTTCTAACAACCACAAACATCTTTTAGATAAATTGTGATTAATATTATGCATCTTTATCTGTTGCGTTTTGCTTTTGTTGTGATTGTAAATCAATTTTTTTCTGTAAATTTATTTATTTATTTGTTTTTGTAAATTCAGACTTGTGTACGCAACTCCTCTGCCCATGGAATATGCTCATTCTTTGGACCAGAATATGGTAAGTATCGCAGTTTTCCTCAACTTTTTTCCTGTGATAGACGATTTTTATGCAATTTGACGTTCAAATTTTTGGTACTGTTAATTCGAGTTTTGCTACTTTCTTATAACTACTCATCTAAAAGCATAATTGGGAGCATGTGATGGGTCTCACTTACCCCAGTCATCATGAATCACTTTTTAAATGCATTGGTGTAAAGCAAAACTTGGAAGATTTTTTGAGAGAAAAACAAATATATTTTTCTCGTAGGCAGTAGGCACAATAATAGGTACAGGTACAATGTCTCGCCTCTCAGGTACAATAATAGCATTTTTCGATTCTATGTTTACTGTGGCTTTTTAGATCCTGAAGAGGCTGATTGTGTAATCAACTGAATTCGCCTACGAGGCAGCTTCCACGTCTACAAGGTTTGCTCGCTGCATAAAGTTATTTTTAATTTTAGAACGGTTCCGGATATTATATCCTTCTAACTCTAGTCCTTGGAAAATGATGAGACCACCAGTGACAAACGGGTCGTGTTATGCTCCGTCTTCGCTTATTATGTGCTTTTTTGGTTTATTTATCTACAGGTGATTTTTTTTGTTTATTCAATTATTGCAGATTTTTTGCTGATCTCTCATATGTTCACCGTACGCAATGGAAACGCAGGGTACTTTCATCCTTTAGAAGGTAAGCATTTATTTTCCCTTTCTTTGTTGACATGTTTGAAGCTCGCTTAAGGCAAATGCCGGCCGTTTGAGACACATCGTGGACAAATGAATTCCTACTTATTTATGCGAATTAATTTAGCTCGATTTTATTTTATTTCCATTTGCATAAGCTGCATAAGAATGCTGGTGTACTTCGATGTGTTTCATAACCGGCCGGTAGTTCGCTTTCAAATTGTGATTATGATTGTGCTTTTCATTGGGATGGTTTTATCCTTCCTCTTTGAATCTCCCTAATTTTAACAATAAGAATTATGTTCAAATTATTTGTAACTCTACTCACCCTTCCTTATTTATGAACTGAGATAATTAAAACTAATAATCAACGAGCCACAAGTTGTGTTGCTTTAGTAGAATAGGCCTCTGTCTTCTTGTTTTTACGCGGTTTTATTCGAATGTTTAGTGCTTAGGTGGCCTCACAAATATGGAATAGATGATGGGACCTTGATAGAGTATTTATGTTAAGTTTTCGCGCACTTTCGCATGCGAAAGTATCATCCATGTTATTGCAGTTTCTATAGTGGGAAACTAGTGGAATTTTACATACAGTAAGAAATTTACATACAACTGCGTCGTGTTTTGCATACACCTAATGTAAAACTGCGCGAAAATGGAAAAGTCAACTTGGATGGTACTTTCGCGCGAAAGTGTAACATAAATACTCTATCAATGGCATTAGGTGTTACTTGCTCTCACACAAATATTCGCGCGCAAAATGCTCTTATGGGGTTTCCATCTGTGCGAAAACGCCAAATACCCATCCATTTTCAAGTCATTTTACATGCATGTCAGCTGCCTACCGCAACCCATGCGAATCGCACATTTGACATGGTCCTGCAGCGAAAATGCCCCAAACCCGTGCTATTTGGAACAGTACCGCATCAGTCCCATACTGTTTGAAATAGATCCGTACTATTTTGAAATAGGTCAAATACTAGATCCAAAATCGCTGCGGGACCTTGTCATTGAGAGATTTACACTGATTCGAACATGTTTGTCATTTTCGCAATTGCGAATCGCATAAATGGAAACCCCATTAATGCGTAATTGCCGCTTAATTTAAGAAGGTGCTCTTGGTAGAGAACAAGGGCGCAGATTATAGATTATTGAACTAGATCTGTTGAACTGTCACATATTTATTTAGTCAAGCTGCTATTGTCCGCAATGGATCGTTGTCAAGCTGCACTGAATGAGACCACTTTAAAGCCCCGGTTTTCTTCTGCTACACGTAAGTTGTGCATCATTACTCTTTGGTTCGTTCATAATCTTCATCGTTCGTCTTCATCGTTTAATTTAGTTGACATACCAGTTCATCTATTGTGTTGTCGTTGCTGATTTTTGTAGTAACGTTGTGCGGGTAAATCGTGTACTGACTGATAGTAGAACTTTTCACTCACCCTTTTGTATATCTGCATAGTCTGCCTTTTGACTATCACATCCTATATTTCTTGAAGTTCGCATTTTCAGGCGACTGTTTGGCTTGTGGGCGATCAACTCGAACTATTGATTTGGAGACGTAGCGGCCATGCCCCACGAATTATTAATTTGTTCTTCAATAAATTTATTGTATATTTTGCTGTTGTTCATGATGTCAAACGTTTAATTTTTGCATATTTTCGGACATGTGTGTGTATCCCACTCACGCTACTATAACACTTTACTGCATTAAGTTTTCATGGCATTATATTGGCCAGGTAGGTAATAGTCTGCCGGTAACTAAGTGTGTATTGCGTTCGGCAAACGTTCTTCCGCGTGTTCCGTCCACTGAGCAGTTAGGTAATTTCATTTCGCCTCATTTAATCAAAAACTCGACAGAAAATTGATTGCAGACTTATAATTAGAGCATGGATTTGCCGTGTTATGTTACAGTTTCCATTACCGGTACCGGTTTTATGTCTACGTTTGCGGTTTCCATTATGCTTTATTTCCGAAAGTATATAGCGGTATAACGGCGGATTTGGAATGGGCGTTCAACAAATATTTTCCTATGAGTTTATGTAGATTATAAGAAAAATTCTCACTTTCAAAAACCGGATGCTATACAGCTTTAACATTGGCCCATGGTGGTTCATCATCCGGGTGTTGAACCCTAAGTGGTTCACTAACCGGGAGTTCAACCCTCGGTGGTTCACTGTTCGGAGGTTCTTGCTGAGGTGGTTCACGATTTGGGGGTTCACAGTAATACGTTAGGGGTCCCTGGGTGGGTTAGTGAGTCTAGGGGAAGACTTCCCAGACACCCCAAACCGTATATATTAACAAACAAGTAAACTTCTGAAATCATTATTATTCTACCTTGATTAAGACAGGTAGGCCTAGAATATCCTGGTCCAGGTATCCTTCGCTACGAAAGAGGTCGACGACTGATCTGTAGGTAAAATGTATACTTCCATACAACAACAAAATTATATCGAATCACGAAATAATACAGACATATAAATAAACAGTTCGGAATAGCTAAGATAATTTACAAGGGTGAATCCCAACAGAATTAATATTCAACCAACACGGTTTATAATCATGCGTTTTATTAAAATAAGAGTTACATAGTAAAAGTGAGTATGGATAAAACAAACTGAAAAGTTAAGCATGGATCGAGACAGACATCCCAACTACCACACCGACTCTCTAAACATATCTATAAACATATTCGAAAGAAAATGCGGGAAGATTTCAAACTCTAGCGGGAACCTAACTGAGCATTCAAAAATACACGTAGAGAGTTAAGAGACCGGAGAGTGAGAGAGATCAATACTTAACAATTAAACAATTGCCTAGCGAAACAATTGCGCACAATTGAAAAGGAACTATTCGAGAACAAAAATAATGAATATTCAAATTTAAGTTACAACGGTATTTGGAGTACCGTATATTGAGACTATTTAACTACGGTAACTATGCTGTGAAATTGGGAAAGGGAGTAAACTACACTACACTTAGTGACAGGGCTTTACTTCCCTCTGTTTCCTGAAGGAGCGCCCCAGCTCCGATTGTTATACTTCGTGGGGCTGGATGCACGATAGCCGTGTTCTTGATGCCCACGCTTCCTTGAGGGGGGCTCGTGGTCGTCTTCGTCGTCCGAAGTGGGCAACTGACTACGGAGTTTGGCAATCACTGGGTTGCTCCTTGGCAGGACAAACTCGGTGTAATCTTTCAGGAAACGACGTCCGGGGATATGGCATATGTCATTGCGGAACATGGCTCGAACTTTAGGTTCCATGCCGTTCGGAACAAAAACTGAGTTCAGGCGAACCAGTAATCCACCGTGCCCAACGAGCGAGTTGAGGAAGCACCTCATTGCGTATTGGATGTTCTCATTTCCATGGGGAATCGTGGGTAGGCCCGGCGCGACAACTAGGCATGAGTCCCTGTGCAGGCTTTGCTTCAGGCGTAACAGCATATTGCGATACTCGTGAAACTTATCCGAGGCTCCTAGCATACCGTCCTCATAGCGGATTAAAACAACGAGAAGTTCACAGCGAATATTGTGGGAGGCCCTTTGAATGATTGTCTCCACTTGGCTGCGCAGGCCCAGAGTGGTAGTATCACAGACAAACGTCTTCATCGACCGGAAATAGTGCATGGCGAACCCTCGGGCTATACTATCTCCAACCAAAATGACTCGCGAGCTGTTAAGAAGACTTCGTTCATGCTCCTCCTTTTGGATTTTGGCAATCCGCAGGGAGTCTTCTTTGGAGAGCGACTGATCGGACAGGCTTCGATAGGCTTCTTGAACATGTCGCGGAACTGGCATCCGGTTGAGTTCACGAATCTGTGAGAATAGGCGCAAGTCATAAGGAGAGGCGGATGGCACCGGCTTTGAGAGGAGAATATCTTCAAACAGGTTCATAGATGGAATATCTCCGAGATAGCTGCGAATTTCAAAGGCCAGGCGGAGGTTATAAGCGGAAGATGGCTGCGAGCGAGCGGCGATGACATGGCCGAATAGTGCATCTGGGCGGCGGGCCTCGCAGAGGCCTGCGAGCTCTCTTAGGGTTCGGCCCTGGATGTGATGGGTTCCTTCTCCTACCGAAAACCCGGAGTTGCCATAGCGTGCGACCAACTCATAGGTGACAGGTTCCGGAAAGCGGGTATCCAGTGAGAAGTTTGAAATGCTCTCAGAATCCAAAGGCCTGAAAAAGAGGTACTCCACTTTATGTCTTAAACGCTCACTACGTCTCACCGGCACAATCTCAGATGGCTTCTGAGCAGCGGTTTTTACAATTTTACCACGCCTCCCCGTTTGCACACTCAATGAGAAATCTTTCATTCCCGCAGGAACCAACCTGACTTGTTCCAATTGCACGGAAAAACAAGGTCTGGTGTCATTGGTAAGATCTCGTAACGTAACCGATGTTTTGCCCACCTCTACAACTCGGTATGGCCCCGAATGGTATGCACACTTTAGGATTGCTAGCCTTGGCTTTCTCAGACGGTTCAAATAGGACAACTCTATCCCCGATACTCGGAGGTTTGCACGGTCGCTTGCGACGACCATCGAATTCTTTCTTCATCTGCTCAGCAGTTGATTTCAAGTTCTCAAATGTGGACTCATGGGCAACATGAAGTCCGGCCAAAAGCTCTGTTTTGTAAGTTTGCAGGTCATTCATATTAATGTTGACATAATTGCGAGCCATTCCATTGAAAGGCATCTTGGGATCACGCCCATAATTCAAGAAGGCAGGAGAATCTCCGGTTGAAGAATGGTACGATGCATTATAAGCAAACAATGCAAAGGGAATCATGTTGTCCCATTCTGTTTCGACAGCAACAATCTTCTTGAGAATCTGTTCAATGCTTCGATTGAAACGCTCGACAAGGCCATTCTCTCGCTTAGAATACCCCTTGGTGTACGACCGTTCAATCTTCAAGTGCTGACAGGCTGTGTCTAAAACTGAATTCATGAATTCCGTCCCTTGATCTGACATGAACTCTCGAGGAATTCGACACTCACGAAGCAAGTAGTTTACTATGGCGGCGGAAACTACGTCGGCATGCTTGGTAGGCAAAGCTTCAGCATACGCAAACTTGGTAAAATAGTCAACAATAGTAAGCAAATATCGATTTCCTCTGGTAGTTGGCTGACCAAAATCGATAAGATCAACACCGACTGTGTCAAATGCAGACGAAGTTATTCGTGGGTGCAAGGGCGGAACAAAAGTAGGCTTCACGTTTCCCACAAGGCACTTCACGCATTGGCGATACCATTGCTGAAAGTCCTTGCGCATGGTAGGCCAGTAAACTTCATTGGCAACTTTCTTCAGGCTTACTTCAGGGCTTCCGTGACCTCCAATCTCAGATTCGTGAGCTGTTTTCCAAACATCTTCACGGAACTCTTGCGGAGTCCATCTTTTCAGATAACCATCGATATCAATGTAAAAGAGCTTTCCATCAGTGATGACAAAGTCTTTCACGGGCATTTTCGTGTCATTTTCAATAGAGGCTTTCTGGTCGAGCAGACCCTGTTCCAACTTGAGCTTCAGCTCTTTGAAACCTTCATCTTCTTGCAGTGCTTTCTGCCATTCATCATCGACGCACACAACTGACAATTCATTAAGAATTCTGTCAAGGCGTTCTTCGTCGTCTGGTGCATCTGCTTCACCCAGAACAACAGGTCCTCGCGAAAGGGCATCCGCGACACCATTGGCTTTTCCTTTCACATATTCGATAACAATATTCTCATCCTGCAGTTCAAGAGCCCATCGTAAAGTACGTTCGGACAAGTTAGATCTCTTTAGCAAAGCGACAAGTGCTTGATGGTCAGTTCGCACCAAGATCTGCGTACCATAAGTGTACGGGCGGAACTTTCCGAGCGCTTCTTTGATGGCATACGCTTCAAGATCTGTTGGATGGTATCGTGACTGGGCTTGATTGAGCTTCTTGCTCATAAAGAAGATCGGGTGCAGCACACCATCTTTGTCTTCTTGGCATAAGACACCACCAATACCTTGCTTAGACGCATCGGTATAAACACAGAATGGACGTGAACCATCACGAGCAGCATTCACATCTGGCTGGGCAAGGACAGGCGTGGTGCACAAAGAGTTTTTCAAAATGTTGAAGGAGCGTTCTTGCGCATCTCCCCATTCCCACTTTGTTGTGGAGCTTGTCAACGTATAGAGCGGATTTGCAATCTTTGAGAAACCGTGAACAAACTTTCTGTAATAGGAGCACATTCCCAGAAAGGTTCGAAGTTCGCTGATAGACGCAGGTCTTGGACACTTCTTGATCTTTTCGATCTTCTCCTCATCAACTCTCACTCCGTTTTCACCGACAACGTGACCTAGGAATCGAACTTCCGTCAGACCAATGTGGCACTTGGAGGACTTGAGGCGAAGTCCGTACTTGCGTAGGCGTGTGAAAACAAGGTCAAGCTGTTCAATGTGTTCTTCCCAAGTACTTGTGGCTACAACCAGATCATCGATATACACAAAGATGTTCGTGCCTAGAATATCTTCTAAGACAAGTTGCATAAGTCTTTGAAAAGAAGCTGGGGCATTCGCTAATCCGTACGGCATGACAGAAAACTCGAGCAGTTCATTCATGATGGCGAAAGCAGTCTTGGGCTGGCTACCCGGTTCCATTGGCACTTGCCAGAACCCTGAAACCAAGTCAAACGTGCTGAAGAACTTGTTTCCGTGCAGGCTTTGAATGGTGATGTCCATATGCGGCAGTGGATGGGCGTCATGGCGCATGACCTCATTCAACTTCCGAAAGTCCACGCAGAGGCGGATGGAACCATCCTTCTTTCTGACCAACACACATGGAGAAGCCCATGCACTCTTACTGCTGCGTACGATTCCTTGCTCTTTCATACGTTGGAGCAATTCCTTGACCTGCTTCTGCATCGGCAGTGGCACTGGTCTCGGACGCTGTCGAATGGGTTTTGCAGACCCAGTGTCGATCTTGTGAAAGAATCCCTTGGCTTGACCCAATTCACTATCAGTTAAGGCAAAGACATCCTGGAACTTGTTGACAAGAGACGTAAGCTCTGGCGAACTCTTCATCCCATTATCAGTGAGTTCCTTCAGGATAAGCTTCTCTTCTGTCCTTTTCCTGAATGGCTTGTGAATGCTTGAGGTTCAGCAATTCTTCACATTTCTTCTCAATGAGCGAGTCCGGTATGAGCTCCGAAATCTCACTCCATTCGAGGGTTTCGAATTCTTGTGACACGTTTAATGCATGACCTTCATCGATTTGTAACGTATCATACGTATCGATGTTGAAGTTGTCCACTCTCAACTGGGCTATTCCTTCCGAGTCTGTTCTGAGCAGAACTGGCGTCGACAACCATTCTTGTTGCTCAAGAAAGTAAACGGTGTTAGTTTTGAGACCTTTGACAGGGACAATCTTCGAGGTACCTGGCGGTACTGTGGCTGATATTTGTACTGTAAGCCCGGCTCCGTCCGGGCAATTTAGAAAAAATATACACCGGTTTTCTTCAGAGCGTTCATCCCAATCAATAGTGTGGGTTCATCGCGTAGAACCACGTGAAAGTCCACACGGACAACTTCACCACCATCGATTTGCACAGGGAGAAAACATCTGGCGACAAGCTTTAATACATTACGAGAGGCATCGAGTACACCGTATTGCTCCGGGGTACCCTCCGTGTAGTTTACCTCATAAGCTTTCATCTTAGCAGACACATCTTGGCTACTGTGTGCTAAACGAAGGAAGCCGGTAGAGACAACACTGATCGATGCGCCTGTATCAATCACAATATCAGATTGCACAAAGGCAACCATGCCTCGCAGCCGCAGCTGGTCAGCTTTGAAGGGATCTTCTTCATGCTGCAGTTTTATCGGGCGCAGTTCCTCGATCAACGAATAGGGCCTATTCTGATCGGCATCGCGGACTGCCCAGTGAGATACCCTTCTCACTTCATTCTTAGGTTCTTCGATACAGCTGGCCAATGCTGACGACATCTTCACCTGATTGTGTGGTGTCAAGAATCCTTCTTGTACAACCACGTCCTGAACCTGAACGTCTTCAGTTCGGACCCATTTGCAGTCACAAACATCGTCTCCCTGCATAGAGCACGTGTTTTCGGGCAAATGACTCGGTAGCTGTATGATTGCACGGCTGGTGCTTCTGATCATACAATCCGGAACAGATATTGTTCCTTCACCGCGAGCATCCACAGCTCGGCTTTCTTGCGGCAAGCAGTTATTAACCGATACGATTGCACGGCTTGTGCGTCTGATCGTATCATCCAGAACAAATACTGTTCCTTCACCACGAGTTTCCTTTCCTCGGGCACTGCTGTCGCTGTTTTCATTTTCACTCTGCTTCGCGGCAGTGAGTTCGAAAACACTATTCTGGCAAGACGGTGCTTTCTTGCAGTGACAGCCTTCTTGCTGAAGCGCTGACTGCGGCAACCAGTCTCCCGAATCTTCATTCTTCGACGAAACGAGCTCCTCGTTCCGAAGGCGAGGACACTGATGTCTATAATGGCCAAATTTGTCACAGTTATAGCACTTCACCTCCTTCATATGGTCCGCGGACCCTTTGGCAAAACTACTGTTCGTACTTGGCCGATGCGTAGTCGCTTTGTTCAGCGGGAGTCTTTCTGCATTACCACCAGTGAGAGCGGGCGCTCTGGTGAAACGATTCGACTTTCTGTGCTGGCTGTTGTTTCCGAAACTTCGGCCAACGTTGCTGCTGTTGCCGTTGTTTCTTCTGTCAAAGTTGCTGTGAGCTGGGCGAGAATTGTTGAGTTTGGTGCTGGAGGGGCTGCCTCTCAAGCTGCCATACGAGTCGTGTCTAAGAGCTAATTCCTTAACTTTCAAGTAGTTGGACGCGATCTCCCCTGCGGCGGAAACGGAAGAGTCAAGATAACAACTGAATTCACGGCGGTCTTTCAAATTTTCAAGAAGAGTGGTACATTGCTGATTCGAGCGGATCTCAGATTCGGCATCATCAGGGAAGGCTTTTCGACCCAATGATTCAATGTCTTTGCACACACTGGCAATAGACTGACCCGGCTTTTTGCTGAAACTGAGCAGTTCCCTCTGGAAGACAGATTTCTTCAACGTTACAGAACCTCTGAAGTGCGTGCGGAACTCGGTGATGACGGCATCAAAACCTCTAGCCTTAACTGCAGGCGAGATTATATCGAAAATACTACGGGCATCTTCACGAAGATACGATTGGAAAAGGGCAAGCTTAAAGTTTTCCGGACAACCAGGCATGATTCTAAGACGAACGGAGTCCACGAACTCGTCGAAATTCTCAGAGTCCTTGTTGGCAAACTTGTTGACTGGAGGGAGGACCGACATCATCCCTGACCACATTTCCCTATCATAGGCTACGGCTACCCTCCTATCTACGGCTAGATGATTATCAGGTGAACGTGCTTGGGGAGGCGGTGGGCTTGCACGGGCTATTTCAAAATCAACGTCTGGCGAAACGTTACCTAGATCCAGTGGCGAGATTGGCATTCTCTGCCTCTGGCGGGGGTGGCGGTGGCTGGGGCTCAGCTGCACCAGAAGGCCTGGCGACGTCCGAGTTAGCATCGGTGTCTGAAAGTCTAAGGTTGAATCTCCACCATTGGCGTTGGGAGAATCAAATAAGTTAGGCCTTTGGGCAAATGGCTCACCCATCGGAAAAGGAATTCCCAAAAGCTCAGATTCTTCCGCTTCGGTGAGGGCAGGGTACGGCGGCGTGCGGGGGCCAACGGGAGTTCGGCCTCGGGCGGTGAGGGCTTGTGCGGAAGGCTCCGTACTCTGCAATACCGAAACAATATCGTAAGGGCCACATCCCTTAAACTCACAAATAGTTTGCAATATTTGGTTTCTGTGCACCAATTCAGTGACAGCATCCTTAACGTTCGCGGCAGAAACGTTAAGTGCTTCACGGATCTCGTCAAGAGTTTCAGACAGATCGATATGTTCGTTAAAATGTTCAATAAGCGAATGCACATCTGATGCGCCATGTCGCTCGCATTCAACTAACATTCTAACAGCATGGGCCCATGGCAGGTCCGAATAGTCATCAGTGGCGGCTTGCACTAGCAGCCAACTTTCACGCACGTTTTTTACGAGATTGTCTACTCTGGCCGTGATCAGGGAAGCAGCACGATCACGAACCTTGGGATCGTGGGATCTAATCTCACACAGTTAGCAGCAACTGAATCACCCAGATGCAGAATGTCATCCAAGGCATTGGAAAATGAGGCCTTGGCTTGTTTGAGGCAATTGCTAACCTCAGGTGCATTGGCGGCTTCATCAGCGGCATGCTGTTCCTGGCCAGGCACGTCCTCCAACGATACGTTTCTCATAGCATTGTTCACCACGGGAATAGTCGGGGCATTGCGATCCGTGAGCTGATCAGCACTGGCAGTGTGCTGCTCAACAACAGCATTGGCATGCTCAGCATCGACATGCTCCACAGTCGGGCGGGATCCATTGAAATCACTCATCTGAAAGAAAGCGTTGAAATAATATTCATTGTCCACTCAACTCATTAGCTATTTGCATATCAAAAATGTTCATTTTCAGCAACGCCTACAAGTCACAAAGACTCTTGCGTAGACTTCAATGAACATACTGATAGGATGATAACCTGCACAATGTATGCGTGCGCACGCGATACAACAGCGTTACATGTCCAAGTAATAAGCTAATAAGGAGGAGCAAGGACAGGGCGGGGCTTTGAATAAATTAAAACGCTTTTAATCAACTAGAGTTAGTGCCGCGGCACAATCGCAATTTGCAGTTAGGATACACGGGCTTCGTGTTCCCAAATCGTGTAGTTGAATCAATAACACACGGGGTCATAGACGCCACGCATGTCGTGATTCACCAGAGTGGCCAAGTAAATGTATGCATCAGCAAAACATTTACTTGTTTGAGTGAACCGTGGATACCGACTGTGAAAAAAAAATCGGGCATAGATTCATTACTGAACCTTAACCCAATCAATCTCACGATCGATAACCACAGTCTCATGTTGTATAAACAACACTCAACCACAGTGGTTCAAGAACTTAATGGCACACCGTACTCTGATATATTTCTACATCATACCGGTTAACGCACCATTAAGCCTTGCTTTCACTATATTAGACACCAAGAGTCAGGACTCTGTTCTAATATAGTGAGAAAAATAAACATAAAAAAAACGATGTCACCTGTGGACACGAGGGGCTTCCGCCAAACCTCGCCACAGTGACTAGCAATGACCAGGCGGGCAGCCTGGTCACGCACAAGCACGTGGTGGACCACGTCGACCATCTCAGCGTGGAAGGGAGTGGTTCGGCCCCCAGTAATACGTTAGGGGTCCCTGGGTGGGTTAGTGAGTCTAGGGGAAGACTTCCCAGACACCCCAAACCGTATATATTAACAAACAAGTAAACTTCTGAAATCATTATTATTCTACCTTGATTAAGACAGGTAGGCCTAGAATATCCTGGTCCAGGTATCCTTCGCTACGAAAGAGGTCGACGACTGATCTGTAGGTAAAATGTATACTTCCATACAACAACAAAATTATATCGAATCACGAAATAATACAGACATATAAATAAACAGTTCGGAATAGCTAAGATAATTTACAAGGGTGAATCCCAACAGAATTAATATTCAACCAACACGGTTTATAATCATGCGTTTTATTAAAATAAGAGTTACATAGTAAAAGTGAGTATGGATAAAAACAAACTGAAAAGTTAAGCATGGATCGAGACAGACATCCCAACTACCACACCGACTCTCTAAACATATCTATAAACATATTCGAAAGAAAATGCGGGAAGATTTCAAACTCTAGCGGGAACCTAACTGAGCATTCAAAAATACACGTAGAGAGTTAAGAGACCGGAGAGTGAGAGAGATCAATACTTAACAATTAAACAATTGCCTAGCGAAACAATTGCGCACAATTGAAAAGGAACTATTCGAGAACAAAAATAATGAATATTCAAATTTAAGTTACAACGGTATTTGGAGTACCGTATATTGAGACTATTTAACTACGGTAACTATGCTGTGAAATTGGGAAAGGGAGTAAACTACACTACACTTAGTGACAGGGCTTTACTTCACGCGTCGCGCTGGGGGTTCACAACCCCCGGGGGTTCTCGGGGGCGCCTTTGGTGGTTCAGTGGTTCGGGGGTTCGGGGGCGTAATGTACAATTAGCCATTGCACCACCCGAAGCTTATGTGCTAACAACTGTTGGGCACTGGCAGTTAAATGCGACTGAATCCACCGGTAAGACAGGTTATTATGCGGCTTGCGTATATATAATGTCACCATTGGTAGTGCTTTCTATATCACGTACCCATACATGACCCCCATGTGATTAGCATATTTGAACCGATTAAAAGTCTGTTGTGAACCTTTCTCCCCATTCCTACTTGCTTCTTTATTAGTGAATCGACGAAAACAAAACAAGTCTTCTTCTGCGATCACTGCATTTCTATTCCCATTCTCTATTGTGAGTTTGTATCATTAATCATTTCTCTTTCGTGGTGCAGTGGCAACAGTCTTGTCCACCGCACAACCAACCAGGGTTCGCTTTCGACTTCCGTTGTTAAAACATAGCTAAATATTATGCTTTGCAGGCAATGAAAGTATCAACGATTAGCCGTGTTCTATGCGAGTTATTGGTTATTGTTCTTTTGTGCGTTCTTACGGTATTATCGTGCGGTGGTAACACAACCGCGAAGAAGAAAGGAGCTACCGGCGGTACCGTAACGACTACTGATAAGACGGAGACGTCAGACGAGAAAGATGAGGTAAACTATTTTTTGTAGTCTGTAGTCTGTAATCTGAATTTTGTCGTGTAGTACTGTATAACTACGCAATAATATCATGTTCTTGTGCGAGATTAAAGACAACTGATGGGGTCAGAAATTGTTCGTAACTCTTAATTATTTAGAAGAAGAAGAAAAAATCCGCAGAACAGAAGACAAAAAGAAAAGTGGGCAGTTTTTCATTTATAACCACTTAACCGCACAGCATGGCATGTGGCTTTGACGCTGTATTTCCTTGAATTATAAGCAAATTTCGATGCCCTTCTGTGCATTTCCAGCACATAATGTTGGGCTAGTCCAACATACGTTTTAAACCACGTGTCATACTGGTTTAACTGGTGTTCCTTGATTGTCTAATAAATAATACCTTATTTTAGGTGAGTAGCACAGTGTCGAACCAAGACGGCGCCTACGAAGACTACACCATACAGACACCTGCCAAATAAGACGATAATTATTAAAAAATTTAATCAGACAACCCTTAATTTCTTTTGTCTTTACATACCTTAATCTTAGTACGCGGATTGCTTAAATAAAGGCTCATTTTCGTGGTTTTCTGTGTATGTCAGTTTGTGTATGCATATGTTTCCCGATGCCTGAAAATTGAAGAATACTACCCGAACAAAGCCAAATTTATATAGTTCATCATATGCAAGTATGTTGCCACACCAGGCCCAGGTAAACTTCTGTATGAAAAAGTGACAAAACATTCTCGTGAGCCTGCAGTTAAACAGTAGAACACATGGGTTTGAAGCGTATACTATGGGCATCTGCCTTTTAATGGATTCTATGTAATCTTTGTTCCATACTGCACGCTTCCAGCTCAACATGGCAGAGGAATTTGAATATAGAACATTGAATTAATTTTCAGTTGGTCAGCATACGTTTCACAAACTCCATGATATGCCTCTTCGTGCAGGTATTCTTTCTGTGATACAGGTCCGCGGGAACCCTTTTTGACGAAGGGCGGGGTCGCAGAAAAGAGAGCGGAGCTAGTTTCTCTCTGTCTCGAGATTTTCAATGCAAATTTGCAGTCTTTTCCCGCCGACGCGGATTCGCATGTCCGCGTTTCGCGCCTGAGGACAGAGTTCCTGTTTACCGAAACGCATAATTTTACCTACAGTGACATATCAAATCGAGGAAATTTGCATAAAAAGCGGTGAATATAGCGCTTTTTCCCATCGCCATTTGCTATTCTTACATTGATTCGTAACCCGGAGGGAAGACATTCAATTCCTATTTACATTCTCTATAGTAAGCTATTTTTCAGTTTATTGGTTTTGATTTTTTTCATAGTCGTCCGTGGGACTTGAACCCGCATCTCTGGCATATCGGTCCGCTACTCTGGCCACTGTCACACTTCACACCTATATTCTCCTACAAGCAATGATGGCATCAGTTATTACCTTTAATAATTAGGACTAATTGCAGGCAATGATAGTATCAATAATTAGCGGCGCGTTGATGTGGACAATTGCCGGATCGATGGTCGTGCTCTTCACTCTGATTGGGTGTGGCGGTGGCGGAGGAGGAAAGCATAAGAAGAAGGACGAGGACGCCAGCAATGATGCAGATGAGAAGGGATCCGATGTGAGACTTTTGGAAGCTTAAGTCTAAAACGCGAAATTTTCTAACGGGTGGGTTCAGGTGTGGCGGCCCACCTTTTTAGGGCCCAGTATAGGGCCCAGTTTTCTCGATGTAGGCCTAAGCCTAACAATGAACAATGATGAAATGGACTTGATCTTCACATATGAGATGTCTCAACAAAGGGAACCAGGTACGGTAGGTAAAGTAATGATGACGGCCAATCCACGAAAAATGGAGCCTTAGTGGTTTGGAGAATTCATCTCTACGTCTCGCTAGTTCTGGTGCTCCCTCTCTCTATCTCCCTCTCTCTCTCTCTCTCTGTGCTTCCTTTCGTAGGTTAGAATCGTTAGAAGCATGCTCCGGCGCCTCGCGCTCCTTGCTTTTCTCATTGGGTAATCCTGCATAAAAGTTACTATCGAACTTTTGCTTGTGGCTCTGATACCCAATTCGTGACTTTCGTTTGCTTAGAAGGGCGCCATAAACAAGAAATCAGCTGAAATGAAATCAAGTGTCACACCGAGCAAAGTGGTTAAGAAGGTAAGGGAATAGTAATTCATTCATTTATTATAGTTATGTAATTAGCAATTAGCGTGTTGTCATAATGTATACGTTCCTAATTCCTAGTACATACATAGTCTGAACCTATTTGCACTGAAGGTGTTAAAAGTGCGCAATTTTTTTTCGTGTTACCGTTACTTTTACATGGCACATGGCGGCTTACTGTCATTATTTAAAGTGATATGACACGTGTTTTTGTAACGAATGCTGGACAACTGCATTCCCATTTTGGTATATGTAAAGCACACGATGGAACCCATGTGTCACATAGGAATGCCGTTCCTCAACATTTGCCTAAAACCACATGTCATAGCTTTAAACTATTTGTTGCCCGTTTTCAGTCGGAAAGAGAGCAGAAAAGTATTCTAGTGAAGGGAGATGAGTCGAACAGTCCCTATGACTCGTTCGAGCTACATAGTCCGGAGAAAAAGAATAAATAGTCGAAATGTTTATGTGATAAAAATTTACAAATGCTCTTGTTTCTCTTTCTTCACTTCCCTAAAACACATCTCCGCGACTCTCCATTTGGTACGGTACTTTTCTGCGGCTCACTCTGACTTTTTTTGAAAAGGTTATGCTCCTATCGATCACTATCGATCGAGCAATTATGCCAATTAGGCAATTAGTCGATTATGCAAATTTTGATAATTACAGTCGGCCGAAAAGAAAAGTGCCGTATCGAATGCAGATGGAGACGGCAATTACGAGACGATGAACATTGGACCGCCTGCGCAATAATAAGCAAATCCAATATCGATTATTTATCGATTTATCGATTGATATTGATTGATTTTGTGCTAATTGGATCGATGTACCACTAATTATTATGAACATTAAAGAGTGTTGAATTTGGTAACGGAATTTTCGCTGCCTAATCGAATATTTTTATCAGTATTCTGAGTGATGTTTTGAAAAGTTTTTTTTGTGTGATGCAGGAGTGTCATGTGTCATGCGTCATTTGTTGTCGTGTGTCATGCAGGTTTTTGAGCTGAGCTGTAGTATTAGTTACACTTCTACGAGGATCCGACGGTTCTAAAATGCGTGCACCTATCAAACTGTTTCATTTATAAAGAGCAAGAAGAACTGAAATGATACGCGATCCGCAGCTGAAATTAGTTTGAATTCTATATAAAAAATGGATAGTTTTGAATACAATACTACTTTCCCTATATCACATCTGTATCTGCAAGTACTCCTGCGTTGGGCGAATATTGACGTGCAAAATCAACGTGAAAATTGGCGTGCAAGCGGCGTGATAACGGCGGGCAAGTTGCGCGCCACTTACATTCGGCGTGCATTTTTGCACTCCACCACGCTGCCAAATGGACTTTGCATGCCTAAAGGTCGCCGCTTGCACGCCAACTTTCGTCAATGATACGAAAAGTATTGCCAAAACCAAACGCGAGATCGACGAGCGTCTCCACTGATTGAAACTCGGACGGAAGATTTTCTATGCGGCATCTGATTCTGCCAGTCTAGACCAGATCTAATGCTTTCTGAATTTGGCAACAACTTCCGCAAACTAAAGTCTTATCTAAACAGCCCTGTGTATCTCTGAGCATCGACGGTATTATCTCCTACGTCTATGCGCCGACCTGTTAAATATTTTGGAACACCTGTGTTCAGTATAAAAGATATCGCACCTGGACCACCCGCAATGAAAAGTTACTTGCTTTTATCCTACATGTCAGTGAAAAAAGGGCGATAAAGCCGATACAATATAGTGCTCTGAGGTGAGACGTAATAAAGTAAGAAAAAATGTAGACGTTTGCCGGAGTGAGATGCGTGACGGACTATGGTTGATTGGAGCTAACCTACCTGTCCGATAACCTTATTCAACTTATTGATTTTTTTTATATATTTCGAACGTGATATTTTCAACTGAAATAAACGAGAGAGATTTGTTTAGGAACACGCATTTTCATGAAAAATTTTGCGAGTTTGCTACTGAGGGCCCGATTATTTTACGAGTTTCTCGATTCCTAGAAGTTCTCAGAAGTTAGACGTTTCGAATTGGAAGAAGCGCAAACAAAATATGTTATTTTGCAAAAAAAACTGAATTAAACATAATTTTCTAGAAACATACAATGCATAAAATAGCATGTTAGTTCGTTACTGCACTGGGAAATGGAATACTTTCCCGGACCAAATAAAAGCCGTCCGTAGCCGGTCACCAAATGGTCTTCTCGCGAAAAAAAAGCCGTGAACCGTCGCCAAATGGGTTCCTCCGGTTCCTAGGTAGGGCCCCGATTATTTTTTTTTCTTCGTTCCTCTCTTCTTGCGGGTGCCTGTCACTCTAGATAATTTCCGTCGTCGCACAACATTACTTTGAATACCCAAGCACACACAAACTCCATTTCTTGTCATCATTATGTCTATGACTTCTCTTTCTTTTTTATCCCCTCCTCTCTCTCTCTCTCTCTCTCTCTCACTCTCTTTATTTTATATGTGCACCTTCACAGTTCGTTTCGTCTTTTTCTAACAAGGGTTATCTTGCATTCTACTATAATTTTGTGATAGTCTTATTTAGTGTTGACCAGCTTGGCTATTATGAAGACACCGATGGCTGACCCAAGTTTTAGTTATGATTAACATATCCCTGATAGAAGTTGAGCAATTTTTTGGGAAGGACACCGAGCGCACATATAAATTTGTTGCCCGTTTCATATCATCTAGATACGCAATTCAATAACCGACAACGCTGGGGAATAACGATTACCCAAAGGTGTCCACATAAAGGTAATATAGGCAACCTTTATAATATTTATTTTTACGTATTTTTCGAGTTTATACTTAAATATGTAAAGGGATGGACTTAAAGTACCGTAGACCTACAAGTACATAGCGGGCTGTTTTGATAAGCGTATCGGATGCCGCATTCCCCGCGCAACACTGTGTGAATGTTTTCTAGTTATATTCATTTGCATGTAATGCATGGTAATTCGGTTATTCAACACACGTTTCAAAAACCGGATGTTTGTCACAACATATCAAGTGCTACGAAAAACATAAGGATAGTTCCGATATCTAAAAGTCTAGAAGTTCCTTATTGCCATGTATAACTCATATATATATTTGTATTAGTCTAGCCGCGTAGTTGATAGGAATTGGGTGCTTTTTCAATCAAAAATAAGTTATCTTGCAAAGACATAAGTGCGGACATACACACAAATAACATGTCAGACATACTTTTTAGAGAGTACATAATAGACTTATTATATTATTTTGCACTAATATTTTATGCCGCGTTTCTTTTGCTAGAAAAGTCTCCCAAGCATTGTGTGATAATTTTCAATTCTTACTTTCAGCGTATCTTTTTACGTTTCACATATCTGGTGTTATTTAAAGCGAAATACGGCCGGTTTTTGAAACGCATCGCGTACCCCTGCTTTATTATGCATCATATGCAAATGAGCATAAATTAGAACAAAAAATAGACCCCAATTCGACCCTTCTTACAATTAGCATAACTGCATAAGAATGCAGATATTTTAGATGCGTTTCAAAAACCTTTCGCTTTAATAAATAATAAATATTTCGCTTTAATAAATAAAATACCCTAGACCACTACCGACTAGCCATTTTCCAAAAACGGAACTAAATGGCTTGTCTAATTGCTAGTTTCTTTCCAAAATCGACACGTAGCATTGCCCATTATGTAGTGTTTCGTAATTTCCTCTTTAATAATAAATTGGTAATTGTTAGAAGTTTAACCCAAATGAATAATAGAATTACCCATTATTACTTCCTTCATTCGCAGCAAATTGTTTATATTCTTTGTGTAGAAACATGGGCATTCAAAGGCGTGAATGGATTCTAAACTTGGCTTTTTTTATAGTTTTCTTTCACTGACTCGTTAGACTGCAAAGGTATGTCTAGTCTTGTTCCTTCCCAAAAATAATTCTCAACTTTAAAGCGAAATAGCGTCCGGTTTTTGAAACGCATCGTGGGCAACTGAATTCCTACGTCTTTACGTTAGTTACGAATTTAGCTCGCTTTTTTTATTATATTTATGTTCATTTGAATAAGTTGCGATGTGTTTCAGAAACCAACCGGTATTTCGCTTTAACATTGGAATTAAGTTAAATAATAAATATTTTGCCGTGACAAAAGCGTGCTCCTTTTTTACACTTGTCATACCTTTTCTCTCATCAAATTTATTAATTATATTTACTTATATTAGCTTTGTTTTGCCTTTTCAATCAGTATATCATTTCTTTAGACTTGGAAAAGCCTACGTTAATTTCCTCCCACTTATTAACAAATTTGATGTTATTTTGTATCTTGACTGTTTTATCAGTTCTAGTTTATAGCACGGAGTTTTTTGTAGTTTGTAGTTTATAACTATGTCTACAGTATGCTTTTATAGTAGTTTTTTTCAAGTTTAAAAGTCAAGTGAAAAGGTCGCGCGGCCATTTTCCGGGCAAAAAATCTAGGAGTTGATCCCAAAGATTGAAGTTATTGTCGGTTTTTTCCCGGGGTATTTCTCCCGGGTGGCTGGTCTTGATGTGTTGATGCATGAAATCCAGCCGCTCTCAAGTAAATTAAGCGAAATGAAATTTCAAGAAAGCGGGATATGAACACCACCTACTCCTTATGCTCCGTTTACTAATGCTCCTAAATAGTCTCATGCTCCTATTCACTAACAAACACGCTCAAGACAAAGTGGGCGGAAGCGAACCCCCGTCATGATAGCGGCGAGCGCGGCGCTTGCCTCTACGCTGTCTCAATAATGCGGCTAGGCTAGCAAATGGCGCCAAGCCAAGGGTAACCTAACAAGTACGTTGCGCGCCTATCTCGCGAGTTCACCGGGGCTCCTGGCGAAGGTAGGGCGAAGTCGCTTTTTATCTCTCCTTTTCTCCCACTACACAGGGTTCATCAAACCAATGATCGCAGTGTTTTCATTTTCAGAAATCATAGACGATGTTTGCTAAATGTTGGCTAGATCTGTCTATATGTACAGTACACTCAAGAGCCAAATTTGATCTTCAATGCAAACAAAATACGATATGGCTTGAAAAGAGCCACCCTTGAACATGGTTTGTCTAGGTATCTTCAAAGTCTAAACTTAATAAGATTAAAGTCGTATGAAATATGTTGTCGGTTCACATCTCTCTCGCAAGATATTTGTGTCTACCTCTCTGTATTTAAATCTCTCTTCTATTCCCTTTATTTCTCTGTCTAACTATCTCTCCGAGACCCTCTCTCTCTCTCTGTCAGCACCTCTTTCCCTCAGTTGTAATTTGCTTAGAAGACTTTCGAAGTAGCGCGCACAAGATGTCACTTCTGATTTACTTGGTCTTTTCTGAATTCCTCTTCCCTAATGGATTCGTGGTGTGGCCCCATTCAAACCTATTCTGTCTCAAAAGTGCTACTGAGGCCTAGGCCTTAGGCTTAGGCTCGACTGTTTGAAGTTTGAACAGCTACGTCCTTCTGCAAACCAGCCTAGTCAGGCTCTCGAGGGTAGTGAGCTTTAATGTCGCTGGTTCAATGTTACACATATTTTGCCAAATTTTTCACCACAAAAATACAGATGATCAACTAACGAAAGCGCAAATCTAAGAAAGGATCTAGGATGCAACTTGAATAGATTTAGTATTAATTGTGCACGGATCTTGGCCAAAGCATAGATTTAGCATCGGTCCATCAGATAATGGAGCAAGCAGTGTGGACTGAAGTAACTCACGTGAAGTAATTACCGACACTAGCTAAATAATTAACGAGACTTGTGGCCTTTCAAGTAATTGCACAACACAGGAAGTATGCCCTTTAGGCCTTTAGGAAACGTTTTTGTTTGTAATTATTAGCCCAAACGGTTGATTATTTTCGACAGTCTACTATTTTGATTGAGAAGCACAAAATAATGCTGTTCCAACCAACATTACCCGTATTTACACTTTAATTTTATAACATTACCAGTCGGCTCACGCCGCCTGAGGCGACTTACATGGAAATATGATTGTTTAGCATGGGCATACTTATATAGAAAGCTTCAAACGTATCATAAGAAATTCACATAATGGGAAACAATTGCATATGCATACTTCGGTACTTCGGTAGAGCTGCGAAACTCTTTTTATACCCGAACACGAAATTTGCATTTCCGTAACGCACATCGGTATGCAAATTACGCTACAGTTACTCTTTTATATAATAAGATATTTTAACCTTCTTGTTTATTTTTTTATTTTTTCGATTTTTATTCTAATTTATGTTCATTTGCATAAGCTGCATAAGAATGTTGGTGTACTCGATGCGTTTCAAAAAACCGGCCAGGATTTCACTTCTGCTACTGTGTCTGTGTTCTGTTTTCAAGTTTTCAACACCTAATACTTGAGTTAACTCTCTACATAAATAGTTTTTCCGGTAAAATAGAAACAAATATATATGTTTACATACTTTTCTAGTTAATAGAAAGTGTCTACCTATCCTGTCAATCACGCGCACTAGCTAATTTAGCAAAGAATTGACGCAACGAAAAACACTCCGTCTACGCTCTACGCATTAGACTACTCGGAATTTGAACTAAACATTTCTAGTTAAATGCCGCACCTTCGACCTTCCTATACTTTTAATAATAAATCCTAAGTGTAATTTTTTATTAGTACACTCTCCTGCATGTATACTTAGCTAATCGGTTGAATAGGGATCGAATTTTTATTCTAATTGTAAGCTATGGTCATTTGCATATGATACAATAAGAACGATGGTGTCCACGATGCGTTTCAAAAACCGTGAGTTATTTAGCAACTCTGTTCGACTCGATAGTCTTGTATTTATCTGCGGGTTGTTAGGTGCGCTCCAATTAATGGCTAATATTTATTATGTTTCAGATAAAATATAACAGATCAGGTGCAACACCCTGTAAACTGTATTACTGTCTACAGTATTTGACAATCTGGATTACAATACTGGATATTTTGCCTACAGTACCTGGCTACGGCATCTAGATACGGTAGCTGGCGAAAACCGGGAAAATTGAGCTACGGTAGCTTTCTGTATATGACTGCGGAAGGATGATTCCTCTCTGTTCGGTCATCCTCCTCCTTTTTCATCTCTCCGGATCAACAATGATCATCGACCATGATTACAATCTATCAGTGGAAAACGAGGATGAAATTAAGTTAGTACTTTTTTATAATAGTAATCCTTTAATTGTGTTACGTATTTGTCGCTAGGTATTTAGTATTGCAGGCATGTATGTTATAGCCAATTGTACTACGGATTTCTTTGATATTCGTTCAACGTATTTCAACAAGGTTTAAACGAGTTCCGCCCGCTAAGAGTGGTCCTCGTATGAGCTGCCCATTAGCTTAGCCATTATCATGCCAAACTTGGCACTGCCCTGGCACACCTAATAACCGAGAAATGGAGTTAAATTAAGCGTGAAGTGTGCGCGGCACATTCGCGGCCTACCGCAAACTTTTTTCATTCAGAGAGGATGATTCAACTCGCCGCAACTGCACGAGAGACACGGATATCATTGACAAATTGCTCAATGGAACGGGTTACAACAAATTTCGCATTCCAAGTTTGTTTTATTTTTAATGTAGATTTTTTGTAGATTTTTTTCTGCGAAAGAGACACAACCTTTTATGGGGTCTCGATGTATTGCAAAAATTGCCGATTTTTGCTTCCAAGTATGGCTTTAATTACCGTAGATTTGCACTACACGAGAACATCTACAGGCCGCCAAAAAATGGTCCCGCGGCGGTAGCCACAGGACCATTTTTTTCGAGCGTGCATAAACTGTGCATTTTCGCCTCCTCTTAGTATTATCAATGGTGCATTTTCTAACTTTCAAAGGTGTATGCAAAATCGTACACGAGATGCACATTTGATACTTGGAAGCAAAATGCGCTGTTTTTGCCATACATCGAGACCCCATTAGTATTAGTAAGATTTGCATTCCCCTAATCAAACGGACCTTTTCTGCAGAAGAAGAACTTTTCATTTTTTCAAAATAAGCATTCAAAATAAGCACAAAATACAAAATTACACGATGTTTCACCGTAACGCTGCTGTTTTGTACTATGATTTATTCGAGTATTAAAGCGAAATACCGGCCGGTTTTTGAAACGCATCGAGTACTCCCTGCTTCCTATGCTTCACATGCAAATGAGATTAAATTTGAATAAAAAATAGACCCCAATAGACCCCTTTTAGCATAACTGCATAAGTATGCTGATATTTGAGATGCGTTTCAAAAACCGGCTGGTATTTCTCTTTAATTTACCCTAAAATATTAGGGTAATTGATACGCAATATTTTCTAGAAGACACTGGTATGAAAGTTCTCGTTGAAATTTGGATCCAATCTATTTCGTCTATTGATGAAATAACCAATGATTTCGAGGTGAGTGAACATCGAATGGAAGAGCTACCCCAGTCACCCTAGACGCGTTATCATAGATGTGCCACTGGAACGCGATTCTTGCGCGCATCAATAAGAAGTGGGTGGCAGACCCAATTTAACGCGAAGGGTGCGCGGAATGGTGCGTGACACAATAGCAAACATCCTTAGAGTTTAAAGCCGTATAATGGCCGGTTTTTAATTTCCATGCAAATAACTGCGCGATATTGCTCAATTTTTGGTTTAATTTTATTCGGAATTCAGCTGTCCAACATACTTTTCAAGAGGCGGATGTTATTCCGCTTTAATAATAATAATAATAACTACTTGCGGCCGTTCCTAACAGCACTAATCCGCCTAATTCTAGATGGATATTTACATAACCGAGAAGTGGCATGATCCAGCACTCAGGTTCGAACACCTATCGCCTTGCAAAGGAAATCTCTCCCTTAATCATCAGGTTCACCTTTTTTTAATACAATTCTTTATCGCATATTTTATTTTATAGTGCTACACTTAGCTTCTCGTGGTTTGGAAAAAAGGCATACAATATAATTTTTGGTTATGGCCCATGCGCGGCGTAGAAATGACGAACAAACAGCCCAAAGGTATCAAAATGAACATACCTTCATTTCCAGGTGCTCGATAGGTTATGGACTCCAAATAGCTGCTTTATCAACAGTAAGGTGGCACAGATACATGATTCACCCTTTAGGTAAGGATTTGCGGTTTATGTACGCATGGATACCAGCAAGATCACATTCAATTGTATCACGAAACTAGACTTTGACGGTTTGCCGCGATGGTTTGGCGGGTGCGCAGCAAAGAAAAAGCTGTGCGCCCAGCTTTCGCCTCACACCCCCCAAACCTTATCAGTGTTTGCGCAACAGAATTGGGTAAAATCATACATAGGCATGTCTTTTAACTATTTAGTATCCAATTTCAGAAGCGTTTTTCTAATGTTGTTTCCCAATGGAACGGTCATGGTCAATTATGTGAGTTTTTTATAGAACTACTGTAAATTATCAAAAACTAAAGAAATTATGCTAATTTGTCTATTCATCTGTATGCAAATTACTTACCGTAGAAGTAATACAACAATCATGGTCATGGCCGAGTAGGTCACTACGAAATAGCGGAACTCAAAAATAAATAAAAACTTATTTTGACACTTGTTTTAGAGAGTACGCGTAAAGGGACCATGTCAACTGGATTTAACCAGGTATAATAATTTTAAGCAATAGTTATCCACTTGTTATTTATAAGTTGAAGTAAGCAGACTAAAACTTCGCTGAGCAAACTTCGGAGACCAAATTTCCCTTACTTGACTTTTAACTTTCTTTTTCAGATTTCCTATGGATCGCGAACAGTGTGGATTAATATATGAAAGGTTGTTGCAAGTTTGTGCTTCCTTTATAACTAGATAATTTATCGAATTTTGTTCCTCAATGTATCTAGTTTTACAGATTTTATTCACTAAATAAAAATTTGCCTAAACTAAAATAATAATTAAAAATTTTAATAGTATATTGGTAGCAATGTCGACTGAGCAGGAAAAAGGGGTCAATCCCTTGAGCTGGTCGTGAACTTCACGCACGGAGAGCTTAGAAGATGTTCTTTGCTAAATAGGAGTCTAACCTTACTCTTTACCCTTTTCAGTTTCAACTACAATAATCAAGAAGTTCAAATGCGTTGGATTACTGACGATGGATCAGCAGTACAAACAATGGGAGAGATTGTACTACCTGACTTCACTCTTATTGATATTAAAACAAAGAGGATTGAGGAGGTGAGACACGCGTCGCGACGCGGAATTTGGCGCGGGAGTGGCAAACAAATGGCACACAACTTGCGCGCCAAGATGGTGCCAAAAAAAATTGAGCAGAATACACTGTAAAACAGTAAAACATCATGTTTCAGCCAATTATTTTACGTTACCTTTTTTGGCTGTTGATGGATATTTTTCATATCTCATATCTTCGCTCGGAGAGAGTTTGGATATAGGATTTTCACATGTTTTCCTAATGTTTACCTTTGCACAATCCAAATAAAAGCGATTCCTACTAGTGACCCCATCAGAATTAAATTGATCCTGACAACGTCGATGTCGTTTCAGCCCTACCCGGCCGGTATGTGGGACGAATTGCACATCGAATTAATCTTCGAACGCCGGTATATTTGGTACTTCATGCAAGCCTATCTACCCACATATCTCACTATATTTATCAGGTAAGCAATGATTTATAACTTCCAAATAATAACAAGAGTTTAGTGCACTATGTTCAGAAAAATAAATATAAAAAGAAGAATAAACTAAGTAATTATGCACGTAAAGTGAAGTCATGGATAATAAGTGAAACTTAGCCATAGTGCGGCGCTCCTTCTGGAGACGTGCGACGCCAAAAAAAAGAATAGCCAAATCTGAGCCGCACCAACACTTCTACGCAAAAAAGCGCAATCTGCACTTACTGATTAGTTTTAATCAATCAATCAATACCATTATTTAGTTGGATTTCGTTCGCTTTGGGACCGAGTGCCATTCCCGCCAGAACAATGTTGGGTGTGAATGCTCTTCTTGCGATTGTATTCCAGTTCGGAAACATTATGCGAAATCTTCCGCGAGTGTCATATATTAAGGCAATTGGTAAGTACATTGTAGACTTTCCTAGCTTTATAGAACTTCACAGAAAGGTTTACTTCATACTCAAACTTGTGTATGTTTAGTGGTGCACAACTGTCTTTATATGATATCACCTAATGGTTAACTGTTAATCTAACAAAAAGACGAAGTTCCTATGTAAAAGGCTGCTACATTACGTTGGTCATGTCAAATACATTTTAAACATTAGACAACTTGTAATTATTTTTGATAATTACTGTATTTCGTTTAGACGTGTGGATGTTAGTCTCGATGACGTTTATATTTTGTTCGCTATTGGAATTGGCTATTGTTGGCTATAAAGTACGCGATGTTGGACCACGAAGGAAAGGAAGTCCGAGGAAGAAAATGGTAATTGGAATTATCGCTATTCTAATTATCATACTCCGGTAAAGGATAATTAGGTAATTGCTGTGATTATCATAGTAAAACAGTTTTATATCAAGCACATTTTTCAGAGTGAGCCGTACGAAACCTCGCCAAAGGGTGTTTGTTTGTATGAGAAACGGTTTATGGTACCAGCCACATGTGGAAAGAAAGATAAAGGTAAGGTATATCAATACAATAATACAGACATTTTTGTATCCTAATGGCTAACCTAACAATATGCTTAGGCTTAGGCTTAGGCTTAGGCTTAGGCTTAGGCTTAGGCTTAGGCTTAGGCTTAGGCGTAGGCTTAGGCTTAGGCTTAGGCTTAGTTCAAATGGATAATTGATAATACTTGGAGAACCGGTGACATAGTTCAAATGCAACCGCAAATTAAAGCATGGAAATCCGTGATTCGGGACTCTGGAGTTACTAAAAATAATTTCAAAAGAAGAAGACCAAGCGTTGATGAGTAACTTTAAAGCAATATGGCATACATTTTTGTACCGCATAATTCCACATCACAAATGTACGGAAAGGAACCGAACCATATACTTTTACGTACAGCATTTAAATGCAGAGCTCCTGCACTTCTTACAAAACCCACGTGACATACAGCTTTAAAAACAGAAAAATCTAACCTGAATTCTTTGTAGAAAGTCGTTGGAAACGGCGTACAGGCACGGAATGGCCTCCAGAGAGAATCGATTTCATCAGCAGTATTGCGTTCCCGTCTTGCTTTCTTATCTTCAACGCAAGTTTTATAATTCCTTTATAATTTGTGGCATGTCAATTTTCACGGGCCTGACCCTTTAATATGTTGTGTTGGTTTCCTCTGTAAGACTTTATACTCTTCTTTTCATATCTTTTGGTTACCTTTTCGTGACCATTTGGTGACCATTTGGTGGCCAGTTGATGACGGTTTTCGATGAAAGTTGTTCACCAAATGGTCACGAAGAGGTCACCAAATTTCCTCCCACGAAAAACCAGTGAACCGCCACTAAATGGATTCACCCATTTCCTGTTTTATAAGAAACTATTGTGAAAAGTACAGGCGTCATACGTTTCAATAACATGATAAGTAGACGGTCATACATGACGTTGCAATGGGCACAGCCGACGGTGATGCGTTAGCGAGTTAAAAAAGTAATTTTGCAAATCAAAAAGAATAATACATTTTCGGTATAATAGTAAAGAATTTGAAAATAAACAATCCTATGCCCAACTGAAATGTTGACAACGGGTTCACCCACGTCAAATTGACGTATGCGATAAACTAAACTATTAATTAATCATACTGCAAGCCTTTTACCTTTACGTGGTGGTGTTTTCTCACGGGTCGGGTGTCGATCCGAACTCGGGTTGAGTGCGTGAGAGACGAACGCGCTAGCCTTTGAACCACCTGGCCCTTGGCGATGAATCACTGTAATCATTAATTACCTTAGGTTTGCTACTGGACGTACTACGGTCGTGAGGAGTATATACGCTAAGGAAGAAGTGCCTATTAAACCTCTCCTCTATGGTCTCAGCACAATTAAATTAATAGAAAACTTTAAAAAATACTGTATATGTCAAAGTACTGAAAATAAACAATTAATTCTCTCATGCACTTATTTATTAAAAAGCGAGATGACCGTAGTTTTAACACCGAAAACAATTCTAACATGTTCTAAAATAAAAATCCACCGTATGAATTTGCTAGTGAAATTAGAAACAAAATACATTTTCTAAGGCATACTGTAGCTGTTCTTCTTGCATAAGGTACATTGTTTTCGGATGGCTAACAATACATTGGTTTTATAACCAAACCAGCTTCATACATTATAAAACAATTAATCTTCTTCAACGTATTTGAAGAATAATAATAATAATAAATTTATTAAATCGTAATCACAGAATACAGAACCACACAGGGGATTGGCGTGCAAAAAAAACGATGACAAAACATAACAATAAAAAAATTTGAATATGCAAATTTCGGTGTGAAACCGCGCCACAGTAGTATTTCTGCATGAAGAACAGAACAGAAAGATGCTCCAATAAGCGTTTCGAAAGGCTTGAGTTACGGTATGATTTCACGGTTGCCACAAATTTGCATACTAAAACAACACTCGGAATAAATGCAATTGCTTGAAGTGAATGTTTTGATAATTAGCGTAAAGATAGTTAAGCAGAACTTATATAAAGGGTCAGGCCCATTTCAGGCAACACCTATTTTATTTAACTCTGTCTGATTCTAGTAGGATGCAATTTTTTTTCCAAACTTTAAGCGAAACATTCACTCAATTACCAGCAATTTACCATGGCTAGTCATACACAACAATCAATCACAGTTATGACGCCCCTTCGCGCTGATTGGTCAAAATGCTATATTGGGCGTGGCAATTGCGTTATTGGCCAATCAGCGTGAACGGGCGTGACAACTGCGATTGATTGTTGTGTATGACTGGCCATGGTAAATTGCTGAAAACTGCGTGAATATTGCGATTGAAAATTGGAAAAAAAATCAGCCCACTATATTTTAAACGGAGAATCCGATGGAGTCATCAAAAATAGGGGTTACCTGAAATGGGCCTGACCCTTTAACATGCAAACCAATAAAGTTATATACAGATATAAAACTGAATTGAGTAACGTTTTAATTGAAAGATTATGAGGATCAGAAATTGGGATTTATTCCGAATTTCTAAGAAAAAAAATGAGATTTCAATTTCCAAAATAAATAAACAGCTATTTCTTACTGTAGAACTTGGAATAAACCCCTTCAAAGGAAACATGGCAAAAAAATCTTACGCAATTACAATATTCGTAATTAGTTGCAAGATGTAGTCAGTCGTAAGTTAAATTGACCTACACTATCACGTAAATAAAAAGTTAATTGAGGTTTTTGAGTTTACAGTAAAGCTTTGTGATTGAGAGAAATTCTAGTTTTCTTCGTAAAACATGACATTTTTTTTTTCAAAATTACAATTGTGTTTTGTACTGAATCATAGACTATTTCATCAAGTTATTGCAAGGTTTAAGTGACGTAAAAAGTGAAAACAAAGAAATCGAGTATAAATTAGGGAGATGGAGCAATTAGGTATGCAAATTAGCAAGGCTAATTAGCAACAACCAATTAGCAAAATTCAGCAAAAAAAATGAGAGAAGTTGCGTAAGTAGAAGGCAGATTAACAGGCAATGCAATTGAGAAAGAATATATAGAAATTAGCTACAACAAAAAAATTACAATTAAAAAATTAGCTCGCTAAAATAGAAATGCTAGCCCACAAAAAATAATTTTCGATTTCCTACGTGCAGAAAGAAACACCGATGTAACACAATGCAATGCTACTCAATAAATATACAGAGTAACTACTTTTTAAAGTGGTATAACACGGGCTTTGTGAAACGCATACAGGGTATAGTTTGCGTACTACGCATCATTTGTCTCACAAAGTTTCAAAACCACGTGCCATACCGCTTTAATATATTGTAATAGTAGATCAATCCCTGATCATATCCTTACACACTCGTGTTGAATCCATGCAAGCCAGCTCTTTGGGATTCCGGCGTCGAAGCATTCGTGGGCGGAGATTCGTATTGACCGACTCTACTGAAATCAACCATTATTTATCATTGACATATTCTATTGAATGGTCTGTATCGCATAAATTGTTGGCCAAATGTAATTTAGTTTAGAACGTGCAATGACTTATAAAGGATTTACAGATAAGGAAAGGAGGGAGAAAATAGAATGAAAAGGAAAGAAAACGAGAGCGAGAAGTGATAGAATGGGAAAGAGAGAGAGAGATAGATAGAGAGGGAGAGATAGATAGAGAGGGAGAGAGAGAGAGAGAGAGAGAGAAAGAAAGAGAGAGAAAGAGAGAGAGAGAGAAGATTAGCATACCTCCTTATCGGAGTTCCATTCTGTGCTCGTGACGGTGGATTGAATCCTTCATCACGGTCAAATTCTCTGAAATAATCGAAAATGTAAATAACACTTTTTTCGACAACTGAACTACTAAAAGCAACCCACTTTAGGTTCGCTTGTTAGTCTTAGTTTGCCACCATACACTAAGGAAAGTGTGTTTACGTAAACTAGACCGCCGCAAGGAGTGAGCGCAACTAAAGACCGTTATGAACTAAATGAACTAAAGTATCACTATTTATAACGTAAAAAATGTACCTTAATTGCATTTTTAAATACAGAGGAAAACTTATGCATACCATGATAGCATCATGTTACAGTGTCGATGTCTCTGCAGTGTGAGGCACAGTTATTGATTTCGGAAATATAATGCGTACCTAATCGGTGTCTTCATCGGTATTGATCCAGCACCTCGTGAAGGAGGTGTATACGGTGGAATGTCGTCCCTATAGGGATCTGGCCGGGGTTTCTCCATCAAAGGCTCCGATTCGAAGTGCTACAATGAATAACAATATAAATCAAGTACAAGGATTACTAAATTATAATCAGCTAATTATCTAATTAATTATGATAATCTAATAATTTGGATACTCTGTGAACTGGGCGACTGGGTGGCCCAGTGGTTAGCGTGACGGTTTCTCAAACGCAAGATCAAACTTTCGATTGCTGAGTATTACAATACTACGGAAAACCGGAGGCGTTTGGCGTCGTCATAGACTCCTGTTAAGCGAGTTCTGCACGCGGAGAGACTCTCGTCAAACTGATCATACGCATCCATTCCATATAAACAGGTCTTTAAAGCGAAATACCACCCGGTTTGGGGTTTTTTCACCAAAAATAGTTTGAAAAAAGTTATAAACGAAAATAAACATAAAAACGCAAACAACTAAGTGCATCTTGTATAAAAATGTCCTCAAACAACCATTTTTTTGCGATTTTGTATGGGAAAATTCGCTTCCGGCGATTTGCCGATTTTAATACTAGCACGGCCCCGGAAAAATCGAGGGATGGCCTTTTCAAATGATCACACACTCCGAAGCATCCAAATGACGAAATGTTGACAAAATATTTTGAAATTGGCTAGTAACACCCGGTTTTTAAACATATGTATTGGGCAACTTCATTCACATAGACAAATGTATATATTTAGACTGACGCAGTATTTGCATGCGCGACCTGGAGTTACATACTCTAAAAAAACGTTTCAAAAATCGGATGTTATATCGCTTTACTACTGTTAATATATCACCCACCGGTGGTAGTTTATGCAATGAGGGATCCGGGGTGCCCTTTTCACTCCTTTGTTCTTGTCTCCTTGCCTGTTTAGAACACCAACAGCACAGGAAGATTAGGACGAATATCTGAAAGTAGGCATCTAGTATAGATGCGCACGGACGTAGTACGCATCTAGTATCGGCTTCTCCATACATTTTTAATTCTAACAGCGACAGTTTGCACATCAACAGACAACACACAGTCACTCAAGTATCATATACCCGTAGATACACGCTGTACGAAAAACGAATATGTCTGTCGTAACGATACACAATCTGCTTTCAAGGAAATTTACGAAATATAAATCATAATAATTGCTTACAATAATTATGGCAATTGTGCCCATAATTGCGGCGAGCCAAATGAAGAAATTCTCCTTTTCACGGGATCGACACCATGGTTGTTCACCCTGAAAATGTAGAATTATTAATAAGAATACTACGTGCAGTGGTCCAATAAAAATTGTGCAAGTGGGTCCACACCAGCGGTACGTAACGCTATGGCCATGGGTAAGCAACTTTGTGCAAGTGGGTCCACACTAGCGGTATGTAACGCTATGGCCATGGGTAAGCAACTTGTTACTTGCCTACCTATTATGGGTATCTTTCCTCCACCAATTGTAAGAAAAATCAGCAATGTAAAGTACGTGGAATGTAATGTATATGCAAAATGATGGCAGAGCAAGAAAATACTACTGTACCTTATTCCATTCAAATCGATAATTATGCAATTGATAATTGATTTGTGATTCGTCTCCGCCCCTTCGGAACTCTTCATCGCCACCTGTTCCTTTGTACGTATTACGGTCGACGACCAACGCGCCTGAATGTAATTATTCAAAAGTGGGCCGAGCTTTCTTTATCTCACAAGTGTACTGTAGAGTATAGCTTCACCTGTCTCACGCTTTGACTCACTGTCTCTTATCTCTCGATCTTTATTAACGGTTTTTTTGAAGCGTATGATGGACAACGGATCCACTTATGTTGTATGCGAATGAAGTTAATTAAAAGAAAATATCGTGCAGTTATTTGCATACGCTACATACAGCGTCCAATGTACATTTCAAAAGCCAGTTGTTATGCCGCTTCCTTTCCTATATCTGCTTATTCTTATATATCTATGTTGCTGGTATAAAAAGTGAAGGTGCCAACTATCCTTACATTTATACTGATGAACTCCCTTGATCCAGTGGCTTTGGAAACATTCGAAACTCGCCGTGTCGCCCTGGAATTGTCAGAGTCAGTTTTCGATTTTGAGAGAAATAATCACGGAACATAAGAAAAAAATAAAGCGAACGAGAGAGAGTGTGATAGAGAGAGAGAGGGACAGAGAGAGAGAGAGAGAGAGAGAGAGAGAGAGAGAAGTAAGCTAGCGAAGTGAGAGAGATGGAGAAAGAAAATTATGTGAGAACTAGAGGGATAAAAAATACAGGAGAAAACGAGAAACAGAGTTAAGACTCTTAAGAGGTATCATAGAGGCAGAGAGATACTGAATGAAAAGAGAATTGAGAGAGAGAGAGAGAGAGAGAGAGATAGAGAGAGAGAAGGTAACTCATAAACTACCTCCATATAAGCACTGGTCATCGAAGACTGTTTCATCAGATATTCGGGGTATTCGATATTGATAGGACCGCAAGAATTATCTAAAAAAAAACATTGAAATAAACATTCGAAATCGAGTATGTAGTAGTTACACCCGAAGTTGCAGTAGACGATAATTAGATAGTAAAGTGTCGTGTAAACTGTAGAAGTTTGGCACTCTTCTTACACACATTTTAGCATTATAAAAAATTTCAATGCTACCACTGCTAACGTGACGTTATGGCATGCTTAACCTTATTTATTTAGACTTGTCCACAGGCGAAAAGATAAATTTCCCAATAACCAAAGGTACAAACAATTTTTTTTTCACTCACATTGTCGTGAAGCTTCGTGCCTCATTGTAACGAGAGTGTTCCATGCCTCCTTTGATTGTTGGCCAATTACCTAAAAGCAATTAATCTTAATTAGCTTACTTTATATAATAAGAAAAGAAGTACAAATTATCCACGATCATAAAACATGTTTTCAATAGTTATGAAAAATACCGACGGTACCTTACTGTTCAGGAGCGTGTAGTCATAGAGACAAGCAACGTTATCTCCGCATTCTTTAATTATTTCCTGTGGTTTATTCGGACACGCGAATCCATATTGTTGATTAACATCAGCTTGCATCGGGTTGAAATTTACTGGAATTTAGAGATATAAATAAAAATGTAGACAACAATTTTTTAATCAGAGCTACGGTAGCTCATGTATATTTCTAGTAATAGTATGTACATTAGCAGCTAAGTTGTTCACTAAAAATAGCTTAGAAAGACTACAGTATTTTTATTTTAAAACTCTAATTACGGAAATCAACCCACCAATAGGATTGAGCTTCATATCGCGACAATTATTCAACAATTGCATCAAAGTCGCTCCAGTGATTGGGTAGAATCGGTTAGTGCCTCTGAAAAGTTACAAAGTTAATGGCACGTGGTTTTGAAACAGATGAGAATGCATTCTCATGTATTATATGCAAATATGATGATAATGATGATAATGGTCATGTATTATATGCAAATTCTCATGTATTATATGCAATTTATGTGGTCTTCTGTGTCTCGAATACACACCTTATTGGTGTAGTTAACAAATAAATACACTGTACACCGCCTAGAACCCTAGAACTGATGCACATAGTTATCCAAGCGATTATAATTCTAAAGTAAACAAACTTGCATTTCGTATTTTGCAGCTGCTTTGTAAATGGGACCACTCTTCATTGCAGCCTCGGGGAACACCTGAATATGTTTATATTATTAGCTGATAATCAGTAATTCACTGGTCACGCCCCCAACTAATTAATTAACTAATTTACGCCTATTAACAGCGTTACGGTTGCGCTAACTGACGTCACCGTGACGCGACCACCGATGCTAACAACGCCGATTTCCGGTAAGCTCAATCTGCCGTATACCGTTTCTCTATGATAATTCTACAGTCTAACGTTGACGTTACTGTAAGGGAGGTGAGCACTCTTCTTGGCTATACCAGCAAATGGTAACTGTATTATTAATTGACGCGACCGAATAACGTTACCGACTGTACTATGTCGTTAAATGTACTATCATATACGTTACCTCAAATTTCTTGTCCTCATCTCTGCTGGTTGAGAACATGTCCTCGGGAGGTATCTCGCTCAAGTACTGAGCTTGCATATTCTGCTCACTTCCTTGCTCACCAGAACCCACAACTCGGTCTGAAATGAATATGGTTTTTTTACTGAATTTACTACGTAATGAATCAGCCCTCTGTGCATCTCTCTCCCTCTCTCTCTCTCTCTCGCTCTCCCTCTCTCTTTCCCTCTCTCTCTCCCTCTCTCTCTCTCTCCCTGGGAAATGTATTTCTTAATCGTGCCGGATCTAAACCCAAACCGACTCACAAGCCTGTATGATCTGCTGTCTGTACTGTTCGCTGTTCACATCATTCAAATTGAGTGTATTCGTGTATGAACTTGTCATCGTTTGTTCGGGGAACGGACGCATCAGACCTTGCACCTAAATGAGTTTTTCATAAAATCTTATTATATAAAAGAGTAACTGTAGCCTAATTTGCATACCGATGTGCGTTACGGAAATGCAAATTTCGTTTTCGGGTATAAAAAGAGTTTCGCAGCTCAACATTGAAGTATGCAAATGCAATTGTTTCCTATTATGTGAATTTCTTATGATACGTTTGAAGCTTTGTATATATGTATGCCCATGCTAAACCAATCATACTTCCATGGAAGTCGCCTCAGGCGGCGTGAGCCGACTGGTCTTGAAGATAATTACAACCGAAGCCGAAAATGAACACAGAAGCATTTAGAGAGTGAACGCTTATCTGCCAGATAGAGCCAGTATTTTGAAAGAGATATAAAAATACATGTACACTACACCACTACAGTACTACTCTACAGTACTGAATCACCAGAGGCAGTAAAGTTATGAACCGCAACCGTAGTGCTTCGAGGACGCTTTTAGTTCTCTAACCCTTCATTGTCCAGCACTGCGTAAAGTAAAAAGAATTGCCCACCTTTGGTAGATTATATCGTTGGCGAATCTCGTTTTCGCGTGCTTTATCTCCATCGGGTCGCTGAAAAGTTTATTAATAATAATTTTCTGGTAGTTCTATCGAGATATTACTCGACATTTCCTGTTATAAGTATCAACTACTGTTACTGCGTCGGAACGAGGGTTACATACATAACTACCGTATACGGTTAGAGGTTGTGACTACGGAACATTAGCACTACGGTATTGAGGGTATGACTATAGTTCGAGCCCAGAAACGTACCACTCCATACTGTGGCGGTACGGATAAGGCAACGTTGAGTATTCCCATACTCTCCTGGTAGTTTGTCAGACGATCGATATCGATGTTGTACGATTCACTAAATAATCAAAAATTAGCTATGATTTGAAATTTACCCCCTACTCTCTCTCTCTCTCTCTCTCTCTCTCTGTCTCTCTCTCTGTCTCGTTTCTTTATGTCTCTGATTTGCTCTCTCTTTTTTCTTCTCTCTATATCATTTCTCTCTCTCTCTCTCTCTCTCTCAAGAATAACCAACCGGATGCGAACTCCGATCTGCGCTTCCTCAAGTACTACGTAGATTTCGGCCTGTCCACGTTCCACGTTGTTCACATACACGAGAAGACCTGAACGTAAATTTGGGTAAATTTTTGCGATATTGTTAGAATAACCGCTGGATAGGAGAAACTTCTTCCTTACAATTAGACTATTAGGCTGCAGTTGAAGACTTCGGACACATGTAATCTGGAGCTCGTTGTCTACGCTTCCGAGGAAATTTTTAGTCAAATCACCATGTTCCATCCGGCTTTTCATCTCTCCATCTTCCTCTCTCACTCTATCTCTCTATATCTCTCTCTTTCTCTATCTTTCTCTAAATAGTCTCACCTTTGAATCGTTGAATCCGCATCGTGTCAAAGTATCTCAATATATTTCCAACAATCACACTGGTACGGTATCGGAAACGTCTTGTGTCCTTACGAGCCAGCACGTGCACTCTAAAACATGGACGGTTTTCAGGTACTGTAGTCCATGGATAAAGTTATCAACTACGATATTCTGATGCGTTCGAGCTGTCGAGTGATGGTTAGTGACGGGCGTTCATTTCAACATTCATTACAAAGAAAAGTACTGTTTTCTGTTCCGAAAGCTCAAATTTTCTTCCTGAAACGGTAACTCTCCGCTGGTGTCCAAAACCAGATATCATATAACCTTTGCGCTAGTAGGCTTTCTGTTGGAAGAAGACAAACTTTCCGTAAAAATGGCACGGGACAACACACAATAAGATATTTTAAGATAAAGGTTCCAATACGGTTCCAATAAAAGTTTCAAAGTTTCAATCATACCTGTCAGTTCCGGTAGCTTCCAGAACCACTCCGGTAACAACAGTGACATTCGAGGGCTGAACGAGGTCTTCCTGAGTCATCGACTTGCCAAGGTATCCTGGAACGAAGAACAAAGAGTATACGTTGAAAGGAATAAGAATAGTTTTTTCCAGGTTGCATGATGATTTCATTTGGAAAAAGGTAAAATTACAATATGGGGGAGATCAAAGAAACAATACTAAAGCCACTAAAATGTAATAGTAAACCCTCGCCGGGTGCCTACAAACTTTCCAAAAACAGTTCTAAATGCAAAACTGATCATATCTATCAGAGAAAAATTGTGCGTAGTACAAAAATGGATACAGTAAGCTGACAATAAGCAAGTAGGTAGGTTAAACCTGCCAATTCCATCCTTTTGCCTTACGGTAGATAAGGTTGATAAATAAAACCTACCAAAGTCAACCTTCCTATTAGGGTAGCGCTCCAGCCGGACCTGGATCTTTACTTCGGGAGTAGTCAGCGTTTTTGGAATGTACAATAGAGTGAACACTCCGGGCTCGTTGAATACGAACTTGTCATTATCGATTGTATTGATCACTCCGGCGCCCACAATTTCACCTAGAAAAGTTTATGATTTCAATTCCGAAGGAAAACTACGCTAGAGCGATGGGCTTCCTTACAACGTTTTAAGTTAAAGGAGGAGGCTCACGAGAATGAAGTGCTCAAATAGTTTCCTTTTATCGAAGGATAATGGGTTTATCTTCCAAAAAAACAAGTATTATAAGGTTCAGCGCTTTAGTTTGGAGGAATTAATTAATCTAAGAACTCGAAGTCAAATAAAATAACCTATCGTATGCAAGGTAGACTTCAAAGCTAAACATGCAAATTTACAAGTCATTTTGCAAGCCAGCACAAAATTTGCATGCCCACTATGGAAATCAACTATTTTTTACGATCCAAAATTTTGATAGAATTCATAGTTTTATATTGATTTACTCCTTCCAGTTAAAAGCTTTTGCATTGTAAAGTATGTCTTTCGGAACTAAATACCATCATCATTCGATAAAAGAAAACCATTCGAGCACTTCATTCTCGTGAGCCTCCTCCTTTAAGAAGGAATGTTAAATATGGGAGGGTCACCTCGTTGCGCTTTGATTAGTAAAATGGACCAAACGCAAAACAAGCAGCCTATGACGACCTCGATCAAGAACAGAAGTGATTAAACACTGTGTTGAATATTGGGATATTGAATCGTTGAAAATTTTGAAATACCTGGAACCTGTATGTATCAATCCCACTGTACCCTCTTGGGCAACTCTAAATACCGTACCATACAAAGTACTGCACATATCTTTTAATAAATTTACCATATGCTGGCGGTTGATATTCCTGACATCCGCTCGACGGCCTTCTCCAATAGAACATCTGACAACGGAAATCTGCATACTTACAGCAAAGGAAGTAGGGCATGTAGTCGTTGTGGAATGCTGAGAGACCGGGCACCTGAACAGTTGTTTTATAAACTTTGCTTTTCATATATGTAGTATACACCTACATTTCGTTGTCACCTTATTTTCTAACTATAATACAGGGAGAACTGATACCACATATGACACATAAAAAAGTGTACGTTTCAGTTAGGTCTTATAAACAGTGGTAGTCGTTAGATGATCAATTCATGCTTCCGTGCTGTATTGGCTTATATTTCTCCAATTCTTCATACAATTTCATCTATACATATTAAAATGTAAATAATATCATTCGTGCTCACCTCAAACTGCCCCATATACGGCGATGTACCGAATTCATAGGCTCGAAGCGGAAATCCGGGATTGTACGGTACTTCGGGTGTTACCTAGAAAATGTTGCTTAGGAAGAACCCCTAAGATGGACTTCATATTTCTACTATGCATATGAAAGCATCGCTCCTGCCCCAGCGCACATGTAGATATGTATGTGGCACCTGCACTACATGCATATCTGAAAAGTTGCTAGAGCCCAAGTGATAAAGCGCGGTAGCAGACAAAACGCAGCGATTGTGGTAAGCAGGGCTAATCAGTATCAGACCCTCAGGTGATACTCTAGAACCAATTCGCCTTGCCCCAAGTATTCGGGTATATTCTTGCCTCATTTACCCAACTAGATTCCTAAGTTTACCTTTACTATTACACATACTGCCTTAATAATACCTTACCTTAATAACAGGCTGGTAACTGGTCTGCATCAGATGTCCTTGATCATCGTAACAACAGACTTGTCCGTAGTGAGTGGGGAAACGACTAAATATTTGGAAATTATTTTGGATAATTATTCAAATGTTTCAACTGGGAGTATTAACCAGAGTTTACAACCGTGTCCACTATAAGGTCGATAAGGTCAATTAGAATCAGCAAGTTATAAAAAACGGCAAGCAGATACATAATTAACATAATTATCACTATCACACTCAAACTCCTAGAAATATAATGTTCCGCGTAAATCTAATTTTTCAATTTCACCTAAAACACAAGAACGGTTTGTGAACGAAATTTTAGCGCCGTACTACTTACTATCCGTGCCAATTTCAGTGGAAGGCTAATTTCAGAATTCAGTAATTCTATCTAGCCCTCCAGGCAAATTAACTCACGCAGTATTTTCCGATTCAAAATGTTTTCCACTTCCCGCGTATGATCCATAAATATTCTGCGCTGACATGTAGCAATTCCTGGCTCCGATCGATTGGGTACAAGTGATATCACGGAACGCCTGGGATAAACAATAATTTAATAAACAATATGCCACATTTTTACAAATTTTGTGGAATATGAGTGAAACCAAGCTCTTTCTAAGCACTTTCAACTGCAAGAGCCGAAGGATCCCTCCTGGCCCTAGCCCCAAGACGTCGAGCAATTTGTCATCTGGAACTCGTCGCCTACTGCTCAGGACCTCTGCGATGTCATAAGCAAACATTGAAATTCAACTTTGAATCCCCTAGAATAAAAGTTGCACGCTCTTGTGGCGCAAAATATATTTATATTATTCTTCATTTCATTTCTTTTTTCATCAGGGGCTCTTCATTTCGGAAACTATCATATTTTAAAGGTGCAAAGAGGATATGTTTCACAGGCCTCTTATTGATACGCACATGGCCCTAAACATGCTACTTAAGAGGCGGATGCAATAAAATAAGAACCTATCCAACCTGTGAGCATCGTGGATGGGGCATGAATCTTCCCAAGTCGGCAATAGCCTGCTTCTCCACACAAGGACACGAGGCATTTGTTTCAGTATCGCGGATAAAGTTCCACTGGGCACCGTCTTCGTTGTACCTAAATAATCAGATTCCATATTCACCACTACGATTCCCGTCGGGGAAGATCCCCCGGGGGAAAGAACTAGCATTATAATGCGCGCCAAAAGATGGCCACTAATCTCATCCAGAGTGTGCGGGTGTTCCGCCGCAACTGCGCGAATAGTTTGCATTTTCGGTGCATCAGAGCGCAATTTCCAATCAATTGCAGTAAAACTGAACTAGTGGAGCGAGAGAGCGCGAGAGAGAGTGAGCGCGAGAGAGGGAGAGAGAGAGAGAGAGAGAGCCGAGAAGAGACAGAGAGAGAGAGCGCGAGAGAGAGATAAAGAGAGACTTACCAATCATGACACATCTCAGTGGCCTTCTTCTTCACGAACTCCACCCTTCCTTCTTCTTCTTTCTGTGAATAAGTGCTTCTTTCGTATTCTTGATTATTTGTCGTCCACATCCAGTGAAGAGAAATCGGAGCAGAAACAAGCCTAAACCTCTTACTTGAGTACAAAGTTTATGATTGTTTGTGTGTAGTTACGTTACGCTCGAAATGTGCAAGTTCCCGTTGATCAATACAGTCCCGAAGTACGGAACCACTACGTAACGTTAACTCTGCGTGACACAGGCACTGCTAACGGATAAACCGGGACAACGTTAACAAAGTATTGTGCATTCTCACTTACCCAGCTGGTAAATGCGTAGGTTTCGTTTGATCGACATTCATAATTGGTGCCAATTTCAAATAACCGAATCGAAAAGTGTACAGTTCATTCATTCTCTCCCAGTCGTCCAAATACCATTGTTCGATCTGTAAGAAGAAAAAAATAAATCAATAAATAATGCATGCCAAGTAAAAAAAAGGAACTGAACATAATACCGGCCGGTTATCGAAATGCATCGTTGATAACTAAATTCATACGTATTTATGCTAACTTGCCCGAATTTAGCTCGATTTTTATTCTAATTTATGTTCATCTGCATAAGCTGTATAAGAATGCTGGTCAACTGGATGTGTTTCAAAACCTGGCCAATAGTTCGCTTTAACAAAATTGGAAATCCATTATGTAGTCTGTATATATTAGATTGATTAAACATAAAGAAAAAGAACATCGTGGATGCTGCTAGTGGTGATAAGCTTGTGTTGAGATTATTTCCACATATAAAGAGTTTCTATTCAGAAGAAAGAAAAAAGTAGTGTTATTCCAAACCTGATTGACATTGATCCTCTCTTCCTGTGGTTTCCATCTGTATTCGTATTGATTTTTATTAGAATAGGAGCCGAGACGCGCAATAACTCGATGCTCGGGACGGAACTTTTTGATCTAAAAAATTGTTATTATTAAAGGGATAGGTTCACCTCGAATTGCACCTTTTTTTATAATTTATGTTGATAGTATGACCTATGACGGTCAAAATGCGAAAATTGCAGTAAATTTCCTTTGCTCCCCGTAGTAGGAGAGCTTGCTCAAAAAAAGCTAAACTACCTCGAATCTATAAAACAATTGGGGTACCGCAGCCATGGTATGTGGGAAATAGCGCAGGAGGACTGGAGGTGCAGATATTGTTGTGATAGACAGAGGATGATAAAAGGGCCCTGTATTTTCTAGCGTCTCCAGCCCGACTGCGCTATTTCCCACATACCATGGCTGCGGTACTCCAATTGTTTTATAGATTCGAGGTAGTTTAGCTTTTTTTGAGCAAGCTCTCCTACTACGGGGAGCAAAGGAAATTTACTGCAATTTTCGCATTTTGACCGTCATAGGTCATACTATCAAAATAAATTATAAAAAAAGGTGCAATTCGAGGTGAACCTATGCCTTTAAAGCTACAAAATTCCATAAATGTACCCTCCTATATCCTGTATTTCACCTCATTTTGTCACTACGTAATCATGTCGGAAGTTTTTTGACCTGCAACCCTTTCTCACGTACCTTTTTAACGAAATGTAAACCTTCTTTACACATATACATGATGTACATAAAACTCTACCGTATCATCCTTGAATTCCTTATAACCGATCACGTAAAGTCCTAATTGGGCTGAATACGTCGCATCCTGACTTAGCTGTACACCTCCGGTGCTCAATCTGAAATGGTATAAAGTCATCAATGACGTAAAACAATTTACTGATTATAAATGATTATGTTATGAAGGTGGTATCATCGGTTCCCCTCCCCCATTTCAACTTTCGTCGAAGCCCCACATCAAATAGTCGCGAACCAGACACGTTACCAGTCACCACATGGATTTTTTCTTAGAGAAAAATTGGTGACGTGCCAACGACGATTTTCTGTTGTTATAGCATTGCGTTTTAAAAGAAGTTAACATAAGGATGGGTATTAAAGATATAAAAGAGTTGACCGAGTCGCCAAAGGGTTTGTACCGAAAAGACCGTCTGGTGTATAGTTCAGAACAATTGGTAAGCTAATTAACTACCTGTTGGCAAGGTCCGGGTTTGTAAAGTTGCGTGGGTACCAAATTAAGGGCATCACTTGAGATGGCAGCGGATTCTTGAACCAATCGTATATATTACCAATATCCAAGCGTTGAGGGTCCAGGGTCGGTGGGACTAAAAAGAGAAATGTGAACGTCGAATACTATCGCCATACAGTCGCCAGATTCTCGCGAAAACTTGGCAATACGGGCCATGCTCTGGCAAATGCCGAGCGAGATGCGTGGCGATAAGTTGGCCCACCTTTTTGCCCAGTTCATCATCAAAGTTAAGCCAACACGTTTACAACACAAAACAAAGATGCCAATAGTAAGTATAAAGTCCAAAGTTATTCGCTTACCAAAATAAATGTATCCAACGAAAGCCTTTTCATCATTTCCACCACCAGATTGTGGTTGAAAGTACACCGTTTTCGTACCCCAATCAAAGATTTTCGGTAATGCGCACCGGGCTATAGCTGGATTTAACACCATACAAGTTGCTATCTGAAATGGGACTCCTATAGACGGATTATTGCGGTTCAGCAATTACCCGCGTGTTCCTACTTGCCCTAATTAATTGTAAGTTCGCTTCACAACACAACGCTAATAATATGGAACTAAACTGGTGTAAGGAAGCATAACACATGAATAGGTTGTGAGCAGTGATTTAAGATTTAGTGTAACGCAGCGCAAAGAGTATGACAAGTCAAAAATAAGCAGAACCCTAAGAAAACTAAGAAATTCAAGCCTAATCGAAAGCCTAAGCCTAAGCCTAAACCTAGGTCGGAATTGAAAGGCCTACCTGTCTCTGTTCAATCATCAGAATATAAGATTTGGCTCTGTCGAGGCACATTGCATTCACGTCTACAGTAGTCTCGCCCAGCATGTTCACGATATTAGGGTAGATCATCATCGGGACTGAAGAATAGAGTTTAAAAAAATTAACATATTAATAGCGAAATCTCAAAGCGAACTAACAGCCGGTTCTTGAAACGCATCGTGGAAACCTTCATTCCCATGCAACTTATGCAAATGAACATAAATTGGAACAAAGAATCGAGCTAAATTCGAGTAAATTAGCGTAAATACGTAAGAATGCAGTCGTCCACGATGCGTTTCAAAAACCGACCGGTATTTCGCTTCAACTTCAAATGCCCATGTACGGATAAAGCGCTGATATAGTTTGGCTTCCATAAGAAGTTCAGATTTTGCATGTACATAATACACGACGATGGCGACCCTACGGATCTGTCACCTATGATGTATGACCCCATCCCTTGGTACCACCGGTACCATTACCTATAGGGGCACCGCCATATAAATATCGGACGCTGGTCGCACCAGTGCTGATTGCGAGTTATGCCAGTCTGCTTGAGCAACAGTTATAAAATCAGCGTAAATTTATGCATATAAATAACTAACATGTTCCTCCAGTTTTATTGGAACAACCTCCAGGACGGACGACATCATCAACACGGAACATGTATCTAAACAAAATTACATTTTAAATGCCAAGCGGATGAATAAAATTAGAAAGAGCGAGAAAGATAAATACGCCGAGAGAGGTAGATAAATGCAGAATGACATGTATGTCCTGGGTTCCATAGTATAAAGGGTCCAAAAAAGTTATGGCTATTGATTCGTCGTGACATTATTTCGTAATAAACATACAACTGTAAGAATCCTAAAAAAATATCTCTACCTTCCTCTGACCATATGTGGAACTCCTGACTGTGATGCGAGGATTTTCGGTGAATTTTTGTACATTTGTGTGGGGTCAACTGGTACGGTTCCTGTGTGGTTACCACCATTGAACAGAGCCTGAAGATGTGATTTTCTTAAAGCGAAATGGCAAGCAAATGTTCCAATCTGTGCGGAACAATTCAGGGTCGATAAATCTACACATAAGAATAATAAAACGCGAAAATGCAGCTGTCCGGCAGAAGTTTCACATATAATGTGACATGCATTATTTGAGAGAATATAACACCTGGATTAGATTTTTTCCCTCAAACATTTGCCCAGTTTCAGGGTGGGTTCGAACCCTGGTTGTCCATCTTCCCATCTAGCACTTTACCAGTTTGGCCACAAACGGAGTAGCAATATGCCCTTCCCAACTAATATAATATTCACCCCTCTCTTCTTCCCCAAGCACATGCCTTGGTAGTGATATGTCTGTCCCTTGTGGAAGGTGTTTATTTGCTAATCGCTGAGTCATATATTGCCGCGCGCCGTGTGTGTGCCTATACAAATACGAACATGCATAGATAGCGCACGGATGAGACATCGCCAGGAAGAAGCGAGCGAGCCGGCGTGGGAAACCGATATATCAATATATTGTGATTATTGTACAACTACAGGGCGGAAGGAAAAACGGAAGGGCATTATATTGTTGCCAAAAAAAAGGAATGATCAGACAAGAAGAGTGAAAAGGGTAATCTACTAATGAAACAGACTTAGAGATGTACAGAAAGGGACTAACTGTCATGCGCTATGTATTTTTTTAAAGCGGGAGAACAACCGGTTTCTGAAACGTAATTTGGACGCTGTGTTTGCATGTGCTGTTTGCAAACGAATATAATTAGACCAAAAAAAAACAGTGCGCGCAGTTATTTGCTACAGTCATGGGAATATAGCGGCCAAGATCCGTCTCAAGACGGCTGTTATATCGCTTGAATATTTTAATATTTTTTCTTTCTTACCTGACACCTTCCTGAGCGTGAGTTTCCTCTGAAATCAGCGGCATCGAAACCCAATCGATCATAGTTGATGATAACGTATGAAAGACGAGCACTCTAAAACACATACCAACTGATTACTGTAATATGGTAAATTGTCCCGGGACCGGGACATTTGCTAGGTCGGGCAGGTCATGGAAAAATACAACGAGTTGAAAACAGCTTTCTTAAAACGGTAAAGCCACGAAACCGTGTGCAAATAAATAAACTGGGGTAAAGTTTGTATGTTTGTATGCACGTTACGCTCGTGCGTGAATATCCAAACGAACTCACACTGTCAGTGAGCCATACGACTTGATAAGTGGATGTCTGGCCAGCGTCGATATCCGATCGTCCGGACACAGCAGATGCGGTATTCAACCAAGTGACGACGAGCGCGGCATCGGCGCGGAACATTTGCGCGCCGGCAACGCCTTCTGCAATGAGAGAAGATATATGCAAATGTACTAATCAAAAGGTGTTCGCCGCCTATTGTGGAAGATGGCCATTTGACAATAATACAAATTCACCGTGGAGATGACATTACTGAATGCAGTAAAATAGTAGAAATAATGAGTACAGTAGTCTGTCAGGTAAAAAGGTTCAAGCAAGAGTACAGTACCTTGCAACCAATCCATCATTTGATTCAAGAAGTAATCTCCATTCTGGTCGCAACGAGCATAATTTTCCGCTGTTGCAGGGCATGCCTGGAAAGTAAAGAGTTTTCTTTTACTGGGGGAACCTTTGTATATAAGTCATAATTCATATTATGGGCATAAATCTCCTTATACCATTCTGCCATTGAATATGATGAATAACTTCGCTTACACACACGTAATTACATTTATGGTGCTGCACTCTGAAGGATGTGCTTTTTGTGTGTGCTTCCATTGCACAGTATTTTGACTACAAATGAAAAATTGGGGTATTGGTCGAGCGGGGGTATCTTCGGCTATCCGGGACAATGCGTTTACCATTACGCCACCGGCACCCACCTCATTCTTTAATTATACAATTATGACTGCTATTATTGGACCATGTTTGTATATGAATCTGTGCACTGCTCACCCTCGTCGGTGTATTCGAGAAGAACGAGCTCTGCTGTGTGTTTCCGAGGTTGATATTCTGTCCTGACCCTCGTCCGAATAATGATTGACGTAAAATCAATCGATAATAAACACCGGATCGAAGTCCCGGATTCGCATCATAGGGAATCTGAAAGAAACAAAATAATAATAAATGCTAAAAAATATCAAAAATTCACCTGGTTTGTGAAGCGAATTCTGGACAATGCGCTTCCACGTATCGTGTTAGCGTCTGCGCGATGAGAATGCAGCTGTATAAAATATACCGTCTGATGAACCAAGTATAATAGCGCTTTAAAATAATCTCACTACCCACCTGCTGTTTGCAAAGGAATGGTGCAATCATCGCGGGGTCCTGCTCCTGTGGCCAATCTGTCATATCGGGTCCAACGTTAATCGTGGGTCCCTGGTCCAAAACTGTTGCAAAACTCATGTACCCGTTTACAGAGATCTGCAATTGACAACTGTAAATATAACATCCAAAACCGGTGCTATATTAACAATGGAAGCGACTTCGACAAGTTCCTTTTTCTTTTTCTTTTTTCTTAGAAAAACTGAGCAATTTATCATCTGAAACCCTTCGCCTGATACTAAGAACATCTGCGGAACAATTCATAAGCTTTGGGCACGGTATTCAACCGCCCTTGAATAACAAAGCGCATTTTTGAAGCATGAGTCTTTTATTAGTTTTATTTTAGTAATAAAGATTTATTGATTACATTTATTGATTATATTTTATTATTTCGAAGTAAGTCAGGCTTCGGCCGTTTAGATGAGTCACCAAAACACCCCCCATATACGATACCTTGCAATACAACTGACACCGTGACTTAAAATTTGTACCGTAAACAACAAACAAATGCACAATATTTTGTGTACGCTACCCCAGAAAGTAATAAGAATGTGCTCAGCGCTTATCATTAAAGGGAGAGGCCCACGAGAAAAAATGTTTCCTCAGTTTACTTGCAAAGAATGTCCGGTCTTTCAGACATATTACTGTAAAAACCGCATTTCGTTAGGCCTAGAACTCGCGGAGTTATTCCTCGGCAAACTGTTCGGCCAGGTACCGTAGTCAGAATCAATTTTTGCGCTTTTAGGGTATTAAATTATTGGAAAAGCTTTGTTATAATGGTAGGAATGTTCTGCATTCGTTTAACAATCATTATGTAGGGAAAGAATGCTAATGGGTGGATATAAACCGTAAAAACGCATTTAAACCTTTCTGACTACGGTAACTGGCCGAACTGTTTGCCGTGAAATATCTCTGCGAGTTCTAGGCGTAAAGAAATGCGGTTTACACAGTAATATTTCTGAAATTCCGGACATTCTGTTCAAGTAAATTAAGAAACACCTTTTTCTCGTGGGCCTCTCCCTTTAATTACACATGAAAATTGAGTGCAATATGCATCAGATTGTAAACGCACAATTTACAAGCGAGACAGATAGTTTAGGGGCAAAACTGTTAGGAAAACCATATTATTCGTCTAACCCTAGAGGTCAGCAAAGCAAAATGTGACCTCACAGGTAAACCACATATCTTTGAATTTCGAAATATTTGTTAATAATTAGTGTAGATGCCGATGAAAAAAAAGCTATTATGAATTTTTCTGTGAAGAAACCATAGGAAGATGGCGAAAACACAAGCGCAAACCAAATTACATAGTTTACGGTGCCGTAGCCCACACCATTAGCATCAGCTAACTCATACTTATACGAGTACCTGAGTACCTGATTGCAGGTGGCCATTTATAATTGTAGCTATAATTGCTTCAACTTTCACTTACAATTGTGTAATTGTACAATCCACCGTAGAAGGGAAAGAAGAGGTGCAAATCAACAGTTTGTCCAGAAGTTAACATTCCCGCAGCAACTTTTTGGTCACCAGCTGATGGACCGAACTCCACCAAATTATCTGAATTATCAACTATTTGCATGATGATCTGTTAATTGCCGCCTAATTATTAACCAGGCCAGAATTTTCTGTGAGAAGATTACAGGCTTAATTGCGAAAATCGCATTGGCAAAAATGGGTAAGTTATCCGCTAGATAAAACACAATAAAAGTACCGTAATGCGAATCCTTCTATCTCCATCGCTCTTCTCCCCTCTTTCTCTCTTCCTCTCTCTCCCTCTCTTCCTCCCTCTTACCTCTCATGAAAGCATTGCTACCAGTTCCCGTAAATAAAGACGCCTGTGGATTTGTGTCCAAATTAAGGTTCTGTCCTCCTCCAGGTTGATTTAAATTTTGAATTGGAAGTTGGCCCACCGCCAACAGGGACAGAACCCACAGCGCGACGCAAACGCGCTGCCAGCCCATCCGATATACTGTAACTGCAAATAAAATCGATCGATAATTGGAAAAATCGATATTAGGAAAATCACCGAATGAGACAATGAGGGGTTTGGCAGAGAAATAGAGGAAGGAAGGGAGAGAAAGAGAGAGAGAGAAACTGACACGATATGGAAAAATCTATATTAGGAAAATCACAGAATGAAATCAATCGATAATTGGAAACATCGACACTAGGGGAGATCAAAGTTGTGAAAACGACGTTCTACATAATAAAAAAAGAAAGTGGTCATAAAGCTGTTGCGAAAAGGAAAAATAAAGTTCAGAAACGAAGTTAGTTTGTTTGTTTTCCGATAGGAACAGTGTTGGGTAACGTGATGAAAAACGCCTCTTTTCGCATAAAAAAATATAATTCTTCCCCCTTTCTGAACTAAAATGAATCATATGCTGTGAATCAGAAAGGAGAAAGGCATGGTGTTGGTGTAGCAAGGGGGAAGATTTTAGATAGTGATACCGGGGGTTAGGAGTTAAGAGTCATAGGTTTAGTCGTTTAGTTCTAGCACTAGTTGTAATCCTTACAGGGAAATATGAAGATTACTAAGGACTATAAGATAAGGTAACGCGGTTCAAACTTACAGTTCAACAGGAAAATTCAAAGAAAAAAAAACAAGAGAGGATAGGAAAAAAAGAATAATTAATAGGCTTTCGGGCAACCAAGAAAGGACGATGTTTCGTACTACATATGAAAAAGGTGTTGCAGTAAATGCTGTAGTACCACAGTAATAATGCTATCACAATATTACACAGCACTTACAAGTACGAGAAGTTGAAGAAAGGTGCAAAAAAACTTGTCAACCTATTTTTTAGAAAGCGTACTAGGTCTTTGTGTTCATATTGGAAGACCAATAAGAAATTGAAATTGTATAAAATTGGATTTCCCTTCAAATCTCACGGTGGGAAGAAGGCAGAATTGGACATCGATATATGAGCAGATGATCATTTGGAGATATATATTTAAAGAGATATGGCACGTGGTTTGTAAATTTGGAACATTCATAGAATACCAAACCGTTAAGAATATTGAGAAATCTTATTATATAAAGGAGAGAGCGAAATAATTCCACAGAGAATCGGACTCACACGAACAATAATAATTCTTATTGCTTATTGATAGATAAAAGACTTGTTGAAACGTAGAACGCCTGGTGGAAAATACTGCGAACCAGTAAAACAAGGCATGGTGCAATTATTGTAGAGTCAAGCTCCGGCTGCATTATCTAAAGCGGCATAACATCCTTTATTTAAAAACGGATTTTGGATAACTGTGTTTCCAAGCACCATATGCAAAATCAACATTGGAAGAATAAAAAACGCAGTATTGCACCGTCATTTGCAGAAACTACATGAGCATAGCGCTTCAAGCTGTTATACCGCTTTAAAGCGTTCCACATCCACGTGTTATACCATGTTAACGTGAAGATATAGGTATATTCTTTTTGACACACTGTCAAAATGTTCCATTATTTCAGAAAAAAACTATCAGAGTTTATAGTCACACGTATGATTCAAAAAAATACTACAAACTATTAAATCTAAATCCGGTACAAGTCTCACAGAGTAGGTCCAGAGAAAGTTAACTTACGGATTGAACAGAAGAATGCATATAGCATATATAAACATGAGCTAGTTGCGCTTAAACTTATTTGGCACATTGTCAAGAAGCTAGCATACTTCATGCACAAAACTAGAATTTATAGTCACGAGTGTGATTCATAAGTTGAGCAAGATAGAAGGGCACTAGAAGTGGGATGTTATCAGTGGAAATCGATAGGAAAAGCAGTTCCAACCTGATCAGAAATAGATTCAGACACACTTTCCTACGGATGGGAGAGGAGACAGGAAGAAGACACTGGACGGAGATAAAACCTGTCAGAAGACGGTAGGCAGGATGGCAGGAAGGAAGAGAGAGAGAGAGAGAGAGAGAGAGAGAGAGAGAGAGAGAGAGAGAGATGGGGATAGAGAGAAGAGAGGGATAGAGAGAGGGCAGAAGACAGAGGGATGGAGAGATAAAGAGATGAACCAGATGACCAGACTTGTAAGTTGTGCATTTTCGATAAAAATTACTTGCTTTCTTTGTAAGATATAGAAGGAAAATCATGGGTTCGTGTTCGGATTAGTGGTCTTCATTTTTTTATAATTGTATGTAGAGAGAAGAGTAACTAAAAAAAACTTTCGGAAGAATGATCTTTTCGTAACTATTTGGGCTGCCCCATTATTAATCATTACAGGGCAATTATCGATTGACGGCTTTCCCTTTCATAACACTTCTTATCGGAACAACTAGAATTCTGCTTGTGTTTGCATTTTGAGAGAAGAGCCAAAAGCACTTGAGCATCACGTGTTATTGATTGTGTGTTTTTAGATCTTCTATTTTATACATTCAAAACACAAAGGCTAAGGCGGCAAAGATAACTACAGTACTACAGAATGTGCCCGTCGTGACGTGCTTATGCAAAAACGTAAGGTTAGACCTGGTTAGTTTATTCATCAGATAAAGTATGATGGTGTCCTTACCGCACCACAACATCTTAGGGCACCTTTAGTTTGCGAGCTAAAACAACTTTTCTTATTTGACCCTACGACTCGTTGATCCAATAAACATTTATTATTATTATTATTAAATCGCCTATGCCCTATGCGTGGATCCCCCTCCCTGACTGAAATATACAGTCCGGAATAAGGCAAGGTTAGCTAATTTCCAGCAAAGTGGATACCCATGGTAGTTAAGCAGCGCGCAGTTGGCCCTGGGCTAGCAAGCCGCGATACCTCAGCACACGTTCCAGTTGGCACTACGTTAGCACGCCGATGTGCCGCCTCAAAGTGTAAGTGGTGCTGATGTCCACGATGGCAATACCAGGAATTTCGTAATAAACGCACTAACCAATTTCATAGCGTGTATAACCGTAAGTTCAGTTACAGGAAAGTAAATATTAAAGATATGACTTTACATTCAAAAATAGATACTACACTTGTAAAAAGCGCGGATTGACTTATCGCGACGAACAGATTTAAAACTTTATCAATATATATTTGGGTGTATTAGTACTTAATCCCTTCAAAGACGTAGTCAATAACACTAGACTCGGGGTATTACTAAAATGCGATAAGTGATGTTTAAAAGTGGGACATTTTTTGGGGAAATCGATCAAGTTCTGAAATTTTTTTAGTTATAGTATTTCCCTTCTTTCGGGAGTTTTGAAAATGAATTTTTAATGAGTAAACATGTAATGCAAGAAAAGAGTTTCACAATTCATTGAATTGGACCCTCTGTGATCATTTTATGGTCTAAAAACCGAAGCTCTAGGAATCGGCTGTCACTCTGCACTCTGCACCTTACATGGTAGTGCGCCCAATAAAGTATGGACTCCTCAGAAACTTATGGGGTTCCAAGTATCCCAAAAATTCGTGTGATTTTGTCAATACTACCATATTTCTGCACGAAACTTGCATATATAATATGAAAAATTAAAAAAAATTCACAATACTTGGAAACTCCATAAATTACAGGTACAACAATTGAATCTTCATATCCATTTGCGCGCTGAAGAGCTATGAAGCTTTAATTTCATACGCAAAGGCATCATTATTGCGAGAATGAGCTAGCTACCTCAAGCAAGAACTCCATCAAACTGCTTGTCAGACTACTGTAATGATAGTCGAAAATCAAACATAAATAAGAAAGAATGTAAGAGATTGGCTGAATAAACATTAACAAAGGAGAGTTCTGTACTTGTACTTAATTAAGAATCAAAACAGAAGTAAAGTCAACGAAAAGTGCTGTATGACTCACTGACTGAGCACATATTCCGAATTGTATCAAGTTTTGGAAGTTAGAGATGTCAGGGGATGGCACCGACCAAAGTTACATCCTCTCTCTATTTACGATTCATACAAATATTTGCACGTTTTGAGTTCTCTGCTCTAGCTCTCTCTCTCTCGCTCTTTCTTTCTCCATTCTCTCTCTCTCTCTCTCTGAAAGAAATCGCCGTGTGTTTTTCCCTCTGTTTTGTAGACATAGAAGACGGCCGTCAGACCACGGGATGTGAACTTCCAACACTGAAATAAGAAGGAGAACATGGGAGTTACTTAACTGAGTTATTCTGAGTCTGAGTTATGTCTACCAACCGAGTCAAAGATCAGCATCGAGTTGAAGGAGCAACGTAAGTAAAAGTGTTCGTAAAAGACGCAAGGTAAAGACCAGAACCAAGCGCTGGTAAAGGGAGATAGTAAAAGGTGTCCTAAAGCTGTCAGCAAAGCACATAGGTACCGTAGGTAGGTAAGATAATATTCTTTAGGTAAGTGTCTACCTAATAAGGAAGGATTCAAAAGAAGGACAGAAAGGATCTGCACGAAAGGTGCTAAGAAAATCAGTTACACATTTTTCTGCATGAAGAATGCTAAGAAAATCAGATACACGTTTTTTTCAACGAGATACTTTTCTCTTTATTCACACATTGTGAGATATGTATGATATTGGCCTATTCTCGCCACCGGAGGTTCGCTAACTCTGGGTCAAATAAATGTAAAGAGTGTGGCAATTAATATATTACCGTCATCATCTTGTAATTAGCCTAATTACACAATAACTAATAACAATACCACATCCAATATAAGATGAAAGGAGGTTGTTTGGCACATGTGCCGATACTAATGACTAGCGCTAATACATTGTTGTGTTTGTTTAGGAAAAGCCGTTCGGTCAACAAATATCATACGTATAAGGCATGAATGAGCAAACGCCTTTGTTTGATAAGCATTAAAGGGGAATGGGGAATGCAACAACAAAAATATAGCTAGAGTTGGATGTGAACATTCAAACAAGGTGCAAAACAAAGCGAAATACCGTCCGGTTTTTGAAACGCATCATGGACAACTGAGTTCTTACGTATTTATGCTAATTTACTCGAATTTAACTCGATTTTTTATTCTAATTTGTACTCATTTGCATTAGCTGCATTAGAATGCTGGTGCACTCAGTGTGTTTCAAAAACCGGCCGGTATATCGCTTCAACTCTCTTATTATATTTTTTGTATGTTAGTTTGTATGTTTCATTGTGCCATTCACGTTACGCTGAGACGCGAAGACGTCAAACGCAATCCATCGGTTTTAGCCATAAGGTTTAAAATTTTGCCGTACGCTTGACCTACCTCTATCTACGTATCAGTCTAAAAAGCGGTATGCTTCTGTCTGTCTGTCATGTGTTTGCTAACTCGTGTGTACATTTCACTCAAGTCAAAAACTGAAATCCTCAAAACCAACAACAGATACACGTAACACGCGGATTCGACAGGACTTTTCCGTTAGTCCATTATGAAACTTAATGTGATAATGTTTTTGAATTACACTTGTAATATTTATTTTTACTCAATTCATGTTACAGTATTGTGTGTGACTATGGTAACTTGACGAGGATATCTACGGAAAATAACTCTGCACGCTTGTGATATTATGCTATACGGGTTTTAAAGCGAAATACCGGCTGTTTGAAACACGTGGGGTAGACCAACATTCTTATGCAGCTTATGCAAATGAACATAAATTAGAATAAAAAAATCGAGCTAAATTCGAGCAAATTAGCATGAATACGTAACATTTCAGTTATCCACGATGCGTTTCAAAAACTGGCCGGTATTTCGCTTTAAAGTAATGAGACTCGAACCACAATTCTGCTTCACAAGAACAACTTACATATACAAGTAGAACAAATAAAAGAGGATGGGGACCAAAGTGAAAGTGATTATTTTTGAATTACCTGCCTCACTCCCTCTCCCCATAATGTATCCCCACTGTTTGTTTGTCTTTGTCGGTGGGTAACACAATACATACTCGCATCCGGGGACCGGGTGGAATTTGCGCCCAGAAAAATAGGAACAAAATAGAGACCAGGAGAGTAAGGCCAGGTCCAATATAGCACTTGTGAGTCATAGAAGTGCGCATCAAACAACAAATATGTATATTTGGCTGGGGTAGTGTATTTAGCTGTATCGTGGTCTTTATTTGGAAATTCTAAATCAGCAACAGGAACGTTAAAGCTAAGCGAATACATTAGGGCCAACTAATGCATACCACGGTAGCTTCTGAGGACAGATAAGGTAAATCAAGGCTACTGCAGTTCTGTTACAATTGTGAGACAATAAACAGAAAATTGAAAATTTCAATGAATTCCGGGAAATTTGCCAAGCTTCCTTTTCACGCACTCCATGAATATTCATACGCTCTACTTCGAAGTTGAATGTACTTTTTACAGATATTTCAATTTAGTAATTGCAAACCCGGTCAATTAGAATAATGTAGCATGGAATACTCCAAAGTGTGTCTTGGCATTAGCGGCGCAGTATAAAGAACTAAATTCCTTTCTAAAGGTTTATCGTAAAGCAAACTAATAATGTCGAGAGTGTGCAGTTCGATACAGATACAGCACACAAAAGTATTGGTGAATCATTTAATCGAATAGAAAGACGCCCCCCAAATATGGAAAGATCGTACTAACATTCACGCTAAATAATATACAAGGAATAAGGAATATGAATTTGTGCACAGTAAAATCAATATGGTCTCACAATTAAGTGAAACGATGACGGTCTATGCCTCCTATACTGTAGTATAGTAGCTCCACACAAACACTACGTGATATGATTACGGTAATCATGGTAATCCTGATTATAGTAATCAATAAGTGCTATGATTACAGTATAATTCCTACAGTATTTATAGAAAACACACAGTATAAGTAAAGCTAAAAGAGTAGTACACAAATTTACTCTCACTGGCAGTGCGCTCTTTCCTAACAATAAGAGTCTAATAAACATAAATTCTGTAAATTTTCTCTGCGGAAAAAAGATCCCATAGAGAACGGATCAGCTGTTTTACCGAAAATGTGTACAATAAGAAAAGTGATGAAATGTGAAAAAGCCAGTCATGGATCAGAGTGGAAAGGCGCGGCATCCAGGCTCGCGGAAGAACAAATATGGCAGAATATATCAGAGAGGGAAAGAGAGGGAGAGGGAGAGGGAGAGAGAGAGAAAATTGATGAGCGGATAGTAGGGAGGGAGAAAGCGCCCAAGTTTCTCCAGTTACCTCAGGTGATCTACGTCCAGAACGCAGACAGAACAACTTGAAGTGGTTTGACGTACCTACGGATTAGGCGCAGAGTCCAGCCGACCGATCTTTGAATAAATGCCGTTCACAGGTCTTCACTTATGTATGAGACATGGTTCTTGTCACTAAAAAACTCGAAAAAACTTCTCGCCGGACTCTCCCCAGGTCCGGGCGAGTGCACTGACTACCCTTTCGCCAAAACCGGGCAAAGATTAGGCGAAAGCGCCGCACACCCTTTTTATCTGTTTCTGCATAGCGTTTCACATTTTCGTACCGTGGGTGCGCCGCACTTTCGCCGGGCGTACCAGGCATGTGGTGTGTCCAAGTGTGCAGCGACACCTGCGCTAACACCTTGCCAGCAAAGTTTTGCGTTGGTTGCAGTTAGTACACACTTCTCCTGTCAACCCTGCACGAGTATTGAAGGAGCTAACAACGTGTGCGTGTTATTGAACACCAGTGCGAAGTACGAGAATTATAGACTGGGAACCAACTCACTTTATCCAAGAATCCAAGAACCTCACCTCTATGCTTACGCGTGAAGTTTTTGTTTCCCTACAACGTGAATCACCGCGCCATCGCCGCGCACAAAAACAGGGCACGCCACAGGGGCGGGCACCGCGCGGCGGGGGGCGCTAACACCATCACTCGTGGCTCACCACTGGCGCACCTGCAGCGCTTTCCCTAAATGGTGCGCCAAGTGAAATAGAACACATGTGGCGCACGCACAGCGAACCAGCGGTGGCACCTTATTTTGTGTGCGGCGATGGCGCGGCGTTTCACCGCTGCAAGAACCCCTCTACCTGGTGAGTGCATGAGGCGCATATACAGTAGAAATTGGTTCATACAATCCACAAGCATACGACTAATTTGGGTGAATAACAATAAAGTTCGAGTAACCGCTCTTGTAAGAACTACAACGAGCTTAGATCAACATCAAACTTATAATATTCATGCCAATATCATCTTTTCTCAGTTTCGCAATAACAAACAAGCAAACCCATCATGCTTTTTCGATCTACTTCCATTGTTTGTTTGTTTTAGAATTCAACTATTGACTCGAAAAGTCAAACAAGATGAACACGTGCCTGCTTTTCTACCTAGCACAAAAATATACAAACATACTTAGAATACAAGAATACCTCCACTCTCCTTTGCGAACTGACCAACCAAGAACAACGAAGAGATAAGCTCACATATTTATTCATGCAACTTCATATGCAATATGCATGATATTAGTGATTGTAACAAAAGTAGAAATAAGTGCCATGAGATCCTACATTAGTGCAAAAGCAATAGACACTTCGGAACAAGCATTTCATATAGGATATGCACTCTTTCAATAAATACAATCAAAGCGGGGAAGTCCTCTCCCTTACGTTCATTTAAACCCGAATTTCGTCAGCAATCCTAAGACCTAATAAAACAAGCATCAAACACAAGAAAAACAAGCAATAAATATACTAAAGAAACGACATCCGATTGTGAAACTTGCTGTGGCCGTCTGTGCATTTCCGACACAGAATGGGACACAATGCATGGCAATGCAGCTGATCAGTTTCAAAACCAATCGCATGTCATACCGCTTTAAGTTTCCGCATGATAAGGACCAATATTCAACTCAGTCCCTTCTGGAGCTTTCACTGCCAGGGAACATCCGTGAGGTGTGGTGTAGTAGGTTCGATGTCGTAACTCCCGACCTCGACTGCCTTCCCGAAGGAGGGCCACTGGGAGCCGGAGATGGGGTGCCTGGAGGTAAAACATGAGAAACAATTCTTAAAAGGCAACGAAGAAAATGAACCAGGATATAGGTAGGTACGCACACAAAAATACTTAGCGAACCAGCGAACACAAATGAAAGTTTTATCGTTTCTTTACCTGTTTACTTCATATCATACCAAACTTACGAGATAGAGAGAGACGGAGGAGAGATGTGTTACCACACCTCATGCTACATATACATAGCCCTCGAGTATTAGTAAATTTTAACAAAAAAAGACATACAATAACCATCTATCGACATAGATTCAACTTCAATCTCAGAAAAATTACAGCTAAACCAACACCAACCTCGAGACAACCGCTGATTCGTCACTTGCGATCTTGTTCCACCAAAACCAATCACCGACTTGCCCGACTGAAGGGAAAGGAATATACAAATTTAGAAAATACAATAATCAATGTGATCTGCGGCAAGCAGCCACTGCCACAATTCCCGGTATTTAAGTACTTTGTTTCCCCTACTTCTGGTCTGGCACGAGGAGAGCTACTTACCGTACATCCAGCTGCTTCAGAAGTATCGCATTGCGCAACACCTCCCCAACGACAACATTTTGTCTAATTCCAATCAATCCCACCCCCAAAAATTAACAACCTAGTTTCTGGAACTGGACTGCCCTTGCCCTACAAAGGTTGCTTGGGTATATGCGGTGCGTCGCGTACACAGGCGTCCCACGTCCCAGACCCTTGCGTCTAGGAAAGAAGTATGAAACCTCAACTCAACTTCAAAACTTCACTCACCCTAAACCGTAGTCGCACGTTCCCCTCCTTCACCATCTGGCAGACTCGCTCTCCAAAACCTCCAAAGACAGCCGTGTAGTCCTCGTCTCGAACAACATCCACCGGGTTGCACTCAATCACATACTCCGCACATAATCGCTGGAAACACTAAGATTACCATACCTCGGTGGCTAAGATAAGGCATGGTTAATTCTACTAAACTATAGTTCACGGCTCCGCACGCAGTAGACTCGGACAGAAGAGAGGAACACAGTTTCAGAACTACGCTCAAACATAATAAATTGTAATAAGCCGCGCGGAACGAAAGCTAAACCACCAACCACGATTAGCTTGGCCAGCTTCTCTGCTTCATATCTAACAGGAGATCCCGGGGATAGGAGAAGGGCACTCTCCACTCGGTTGTAGATTACCGGAAGACGGGGGAAACAGACACCGGCCACTGTCTGAACAGAGAGTTTTACTTTAGACAAAGTTAAAGTATACTTTTATTATTCCCATTATTCGCTGACTACCCACAGTCCTCATACTATACTGGCTAAGCTGGCGATTTCAGATTTTAACTATACACAAATTTCCATTTGACCGACCTGAAATAGTGTTCTATAGAATGAAACTCTACCTGTGCACCCATTTGGCTCAGCGAGTAAAGCGCGCCGTAGAGTGTGGCAAACGAGAGATCGGATCCGCCGAGCCACAATTCACTCAGCACGCGAGTCACACGCGCACGCACCTCCACGTGGTCGTATTGTCTGAAAAGTCGAATGTAAAGTGAAAAGATAAAACCGCGGTCTAAATGATTTCATTGTGTGGATTAAATAGAAACAGCAACCTTGGAATTTGGAAAAAGGTTTCATGGTTCGGTTCACGGCCAACGTCTGTCGTTGCCACCAACCCGACCATTACCTCCCTGCTGTGACGGGCCAGGTTCCAGGTTTATCATTCACAGGTTCTTAATCAAGGTCATACAAGAGCCCGTTGCCAAAACGAAATACGTCCAAGGAAGTCTGCATACCTGCACAAAAAGGACAAAATGTGTGCCGAGAGCCGTCTCAGTGCCCAGTGATCTTCATTCATCGGATTTGAAGATAGACGGGCAGACACTGCACATGAGACGATCGCCGGCAGAAGTTCTGGAAGCTGAAAGAAGCTCTAAAGTTAAAACAAAGTCCGCCTCAAATTGCATCGTACATAATTTTCGTGTTCATGAGCTTCACTCGATGGTTGAGAGTTGAGATTATACAAATTACAACACTGAAGAACTACACTACAACAACAACTGATGGTTACAAAACCAGAAAAAAAATAAAGTCACACAAAGACGTCCGGAAAATGATCAATGCTCAGAACCAGAACCAGAACCAATAATTGCAATTAGTCTAGCACAACAATAGTCACCAGTTACTGATACTGTAATACCGTAGTATCCTATTTTTTAAGCACAAAATAAAAAGGCCTAACCAGGAGCAAACATACCAGTTTGCTCACATCGTGCGTTCTATTCAGAACTATTGCGTGAGCAAGCCGGATCAACTTGCACAGCGCACGCAGATTGCACATGCCAACGTTGAAGCGGATCTGTGAATAAAACACTAACTAAAAAAAGATATGTGCATGTCGAAATCACATAACGATACCGCACGACCATTGACTAACGGTACGGTACGGTACGTATTGACTAACGGTACGCAACTAACGGTAAGGTACATCATGTAGTCATCTGATTATGAGAAAAAAAAGTAAAAAAAATACCGTACCCCCTCAACCACATAAATGATCAATCGCGGAACAAGGGTCTGATGTCCGGAATTCGAGACGAGAATGTGTAGGGTTTCCTGAAAGAAATGGTATCCTATCTTGCACATACCAAAACCAAAAAGCAACGGCCTGCCCTAATTCCTAATGTAGCCATTACTACCGGTTACCGTACAAACGCACGCTTCACTTACCGCCGCCTGTCAACAACAGTTACCGTAGTCACCCAACACCACTAACAGTTATAGACAGTTACTGAAAGCAGACTGCAAACCCATAGCAACTAGCAACATCGGTAAACAACGTTGCTTTGCATGTCCAGTCCAGTAGCAGTGGTGAGTGACAACCCCTACCGTCCTCTTTTCCTCGTCGTTGCCCATGACATTCGCGATGACCAAGTCGAAGAAGACCTTCTGGTTCTGAAAGTTAACAATTACAATGATCATTGAGAAATCGGAACAAATGGAACAGTGCCATTATCTACAAGTTATTCATGGACTGGTCGCAACTCGTACCGCTAAGCTAAAGCTATATGTAAACCGGTGGTCGATAACACATTGAGTAGACGAAGCATCAACGCGATATCGAATTATGTCATCTGTAGACGTAGACCACTGAGCTGTATGAAAATCTTCAGTCCATAGAATACCCTCATCAAGTATGTCACAGGGGATGTATGGCATTCACTACACATTGGGCATGCAGCTGCATGACCCTGCACTCTCTACTACGCCTAATAATTATGTTCCTTTCATTTCAAGTGTTCCATCAAGCACCCACCAGAGGAGTATGTGATATATGCAAAGTCTTCGCGTCCTTCTGTGCCTCCTTATTCCTGTCTCGGTCCTTGTCCTTTTCACTTTGTTCCTTCAGCTCACCACCTTCAGTGAGAGCGGGCAACCAGGGCAAACGACCGCACCACGTTAGAGCACCCTGGAAATCACAAAAGGGTGACTACACATGTCTTTCTCTCTATTTCTTTTTACCTCTCTTCTCTCTGTCACACTCTTTATGATAGCAATAAAGCTGTACGACACGTGGTTTTGAAACATGCTTGGGTAACTGAATTCCACGTACCACGTGAAAGTTGTTGTTCCCGCCTGTGTCGCAAACATACATACGTTGACACGTTGGCAGAAATTTACAAAACTTGCATACAATAAATAGAAATGCCATCGTCCAACGAATGTTTAAAAAACCAAATGTTATACCACTTTAATGTTAACCTACGAAAAAACCGTACCTCTGGCAAGCCAAACTCGCCGAGCTGTGGTGGCGAAGTCGGTAGATAAGAATAGGATGCCGTACTCCATAGAGTGGATCCTCCTTTCGGACAAGAGACAAAACCGAGCTCATCCACACCTTCCTATAGATAAAGCAATCAGAAACCAAGAAACACAAACTGTCTGCTATTTGAACAACAAATAATCATAGTGCTGCAGAAGAATCCAAAAAAAAACCAAAACTAAGGAAAGCCGTATGCTCTCACTGTGATTTTCACTGATCAATCAAAAATTTAATAGTGAGTCTCTGTGTGGGCCCTTGAATAAAAGACATTCTAGGCCCATAGCTCGAGGTTTTCCGGTTGAGTTAGTTCGCGCCTGTCATACAAATCATGTAAGTCAAGTAACTAGTCAAGACATACGTAAATTCCCTTGAGAAGCTAGTTATTCATTTATGGCTTTTGTGAAACATGAGGCAAATTCCTTGTGAAGTTGGAAAAAAAGCGAGCCCACCTTCCTTCTAGACGGCGCTTCTTCCGGTGGGGGATTCTCCGGAATAAGTGGCTGTACTCCTTCAATAACCAGCCAATGTTCTGGAAGAAGATTTAGAAAAATCAGAGCTAAGGTAACCAACTGATGAAAAAGTTCATACAGAAAAAAACATAGCACAATGAGTTATTACCCAAAAGAGGTCTGCTTCGTAAACCTTTCGCGAGAGGATCTATTTACCTTGTTACCAAAATCCAACTCTTTCAACTGTATCTCATCTCGTTAAAAATTATAACAACACACAGAAACACAGAAAAGAGAAGAAAATAAACTCCGTACATCTTTCCAGCTTCCACTCAATCACTTTCTTCTCTCATTTCATAGCCTTTTCAAGTGGCAAAATAATGAACAAACATAAAACAACTAACTGTTAAGAGATGTCGATGGTGGCACTTTGATAGATGGCATCGATGCTATTGAGAATGCCTCGACAGTCTCTTCCGGCGGTGATTCATATCCACCAAACGTACATCCCGTCGAACTCGGAGCAGTCCATTGTTGACGGGCACCGAATGGAGTCTAAATAGCGTATGGTAAGAAGTTCTGAACTACAAACATTTGAAGGCTCGAACGAGCAGTCAGTCAATGATTCTAGCCCTGTTTACCTTTGATGTCTTACCGTTAGACTTGTTCAAGAAATGTAGTAAATGCAGTAAAGTTAAACAAAATAATCCCCTATGTTGTTGTTGCTGTTGCCCCAGCACCACATATTTACAGTAGTCTGTCAGAAAACAATATCCGTAGTCAATGTCCCTTTAACTTACGTGAGCGCACAGTGAACTAAGTGCCAGTTGTACATCTGACGGTTCGACAACACTTCGACGGCAGTGGATCGCATTCCGTTTCGCCATAGACATCACCATGCTGAAATATTTATATTCCTTTCTTAAAATACTTTGATCAAGAATTAATAAGTGATTAATATTCGCTTAAAAATTGTGGGCAATGTTGTCTGTCCAGATCAATCGCTTAATTAAAAAAAGACGCTCAATACCAAATCGAGCACAACTACGAGCAACATTCTGATAAACATGTCATCTACTATCTCTCAATAATATGCTATAACCCCTGTGCTTACAGGAGAATTTTCAACAACAAAAAGAACTAAAAACCAGTCAAAATCCTACCGAACTCGCATCGCTGTCACATGTGATTTGTCTTTGTCTATTATTAACCTCTTTTTGTCAGTTATTTACTTATTACAGATATTAATTAAAAAAAGTTATAATTAAAAAAAAAAACTCAAAATCCTACCGTACTCGCATCGCAGTCACATGGGCGATATCCGCCAGTGCTGTCTGTGTGAATTCCAGAGTTGACTGGTTAGAAGGTACTGTAGGCAACAGGGAAGTGATCCACTCTCTACTAACCGACGATGACGAACACGAGGGACGGGAAACTATAAGTTAAAGTTATAAGTTGGAAAACGTTTACGATATCTTCGGGATCTACCTAAAGGTTAAATCCCCGCTCACTTATTTATCTTTTACAGTGGAAAAGAAACAAAAGCGAGCACAGATAGGCTTTTCAGACTTAGCCTACCTAAAAAAAGCACCCATTCCCAGTCAAATGTCAAAAGAAGGAAATAGCCTCGAAGAAACTAGTAATCGATTACAATACCCTCCAAATCGTCTACGCATTTGGTACGCACATAAATAACACAACAAAGTTACAAAGCGACGAACGACAAGGCAGCGGAACTGAAAACCCTTCCACAGATAATACATAAATCCATACAATAAATCACCAACCATCATCAATAGGTGCTTCCCTTGGTATCTGCGCAAAGTGGTCCATCCTCGGAATTCTGAAAAATAAAAATGTTTGTAATAAACAAAATCCAGGGAATAAGAAAAACCACGACAACTCTTAAACACAACAACTGCGAACGACCAAAAAAATTACAGTAACAGCCGTCACTCAATAAATAGTATGTATGCATACAAGGTAAAAACCAAGTTCTGGTTCAGGCAGAAAACAAAAGTTGAAAATCAAAAAATCCTGTATTGAAGTAAAGTAAATGATGATATGGAAAACCCGCAAAGAACAGTTGTTAACAATTTACAAGAATAATCGATATTTACAAACATAAAAAAAACATTCTGTGTGAGAAATTCTGGTGTAAACACAGAACATAGTTATTATTATCATAGTTATGGCTGTTAACGAACAATAAAATAATAAATAAAACAATCAAGTACAATAAATTAATAATAAAAAAACTAAGACTTTAAAGATAATGTGCATACACACTACAGTACAACACCGCCCAAAAAGGGAAACATATTCTTACAGCCAATTATATTACAAATACTTAAAATAGCTTTTAAACGTAGGTGGGAATTATTAAAGAAATAATTTAGGTAGCGTGAAACAAACAAAGTCATGAATATCCCCTATGCCATATAAACAAGTGTTCGGTTAACCTGAGACGAGACTTGAGGTAGAGTTAAAGCGGAATTGAACGTGGTTTGTGAAACCTATGCTGGACACTTGCCTTCAGATATAGGCTATGCAATCACGTGTCCTTCCGTCATCAATGCGGCTGTCAAGCACACGCTTCAAAAACCACGTGTTATACTGCTTTAAATAAACCGAAACATAGTACTTCCTTCACACCGTAGTCTCGTCACCTATGTCCCGGCTGCATATGTATGGGTCCAGAATGTCCGACTCTCTCCATTCCGTACACTCTCTCACCCCGACCTCCGGGTTGTCCCATTCCTGGCCCTGGCATCCCCATTCGTCGTCTCTGTTGGTGTACTGTAGTACAACGACGCATCTGCGGCTCGATCCGCTAAAGACGTGTATACCAATCAAATGAAAGAACTTTGTGTACAATTCGCTGTGAACCTGTGAAACATAATGTCCTAGGCCTAGGGAAGAATATATGAGTCCACGGGTAGAACGTGCGATTCTTCTAGTACACCGCGTACAGACAGGTATTTAGCAAACAGTGAATAGAGCCCGAAAACTACAGCTCCTGGTCAAAGAAGTAATCCAGGAAGATCAACATACCATGAGAAGAACGTATAGTTTATTGGCTTCCACTCGCATAACTTCCGTATGGTAATTTGCAGCACTCGATGGAGAACACCCATCCACCAATTCATAGTAACGGGAGCATAGTTCGACACGCTGGAATTATAACATTGACATTCACCATAGAGTTCTCTAGCCGAAAGCAACTGCAACCTCACACATAGCGAGAATCAACCATAGCCGATCTGAACAGACTCGCAAAATGTACGCTACACGCTCTCAGGGTTGGCTCAAGTCCAGAAGAGATTTCTATTTTGTATAGCCGAGTAATATAAATAATCCATCATAAAACTACCACAAACGATGAGCCAACCTGATTACCTGATATAATAGATTTTCGCTTTTGCACAAGTTTCAGAGGCCATATTCACCACTCAATCCCCCATGGGGAATTCTCCGTCTTTTTCTCTGCGTGTCTCAAGAATGCTATTTTCTCTCCCCAGGGAATCGGAGTGCTGAATATGGCCTCAGATTTACAATCACCCACCTCCTTCTCATTCACGAGTTCATGTAGTGTAGCGACTGCTCCATAAACCTGAGCATAAGATGATTCGGGATCCTCGACTATTCTCCTCAGAAAGCGTACAATTCGCTGTTGGAAAGAGTCGAATGTACGTGAATACTCACGAACACATCTCAAATGGAAAATGTGATTGAAAATCCAGTATTCGTGTTCGTTTGACGTGTACAAAATATGTTGGCCCACTGCCTAGATGCCTTAGGGTCCAAGTAGCTTAAACCATATTATAACCATAGCGTTCTTTTAGGAAATAGTTCACAAACTGAATTCTTCCGGATTATTCACGGCAGAAATCGGGAAAAATCATAATTACAGTACTCCAGCTTCTCACTTGTCTTGCTACTTACATTATGATGTGATCTACAATCTACAGTATGGAAACAAAACATACCGTATGATCAACACCAAAGTCTTGGAAGCAAAGTCTCTCAACGCCCAGTGATTGTCACTTTCCGGTCGCAAACATAAACTCTTTCCAACAACACACGAAAGGAGAGAAGGAAGGATCAAGTGCAGCTGCAAAACATCAACTCATCAACATAATAATGTTTTTTTGTTCACAGCTATCCTGAAGCTGAAGTATCACTCCACCCTCCACCCTGAAGTTACCTTACCTTACCTTACTTCAGACTCCAGGAAACTGCCTCAGCGTGTATCCATACATCAGTACGAAGAAAAGAAACTGCCTATGCTCAACACACCGACACCCTGGATGATATGTACTATGTATCGTTGATATAACAAACCGTAACATTACGCTGTAAAAAAACTCACCACCGGTTCCATATTCACACTCTTATTCAACGCCATCGACCTGACTATCCTAACCAGGTAAATCAGCATTGATAGACATTTGTGAATTACATTGGCACGGACCTGAAATGAAGAGATTATATACAAAAAAAAACCCTGTAAATTCGAGTAAGACCAACACAAACATATCAGTACTCTATAATCAAACAAATAAATATAAAGCCACTATCATGACGCTTGTTATAGAACCTTTGTAGTACTTTTTTGCTTGTGAAGCACCTTGACTTATGATATCCTATTGACAGTAAACTACGTATACAACAACAGGAACAACATACCCCGTTCTTTATAATAAGTGCGAGGGTGGGAAGAGCTTCCTGTAGACCAGTATCCATCTCCAGGCTCTGCAAGGCATAGATTCTCGACTGATCTGCTGGTCCCACACACGCTTCAATCACGTTCTTCACGTAGGCTTGACGTTCCTAAATAAAGCACCCATAATGTACACGTATTCACACTCACACTATTCACAGCTTATTCAGCAAAACACAATTTTCAATATATACTACGTCTGTTACCTGTCCATTCCATTTCAACATTCACTTTTTCCATGGTATATGCATGCTGAGCATAGGTAACATAGGTAAACGAAATGCGCCGATTGGTAAATTGGCAGCGATACGTTAATCGCGCTAGTTACCTTTGCATAATACATACATGGCTAATTACAAGCGTCCAACACATGTTTCAAAGACCGTCCGTTCGCTAAGTGGTGACCACTTACCATCGAAAGAGTGGCCGGATGTATAGGCTTCACAGTTACGTGCTCCTGTTGCACCACACTACGAGCAGCCACACGGTACGACGTCGACGCATTGCCTTGTAGAGGTTCTGAAGTAAAACAATTTGACTGCATGCTCTAAAGTAATTTTCATTGATAAACAAAGATATATTGAACTAGCATACATAATCGTATATACAAAAGGTACCTATTCATACACCGTAATAATGTAATATCCGGGAGCTTACGCGCGTATATTCAGGTATTCAAGTGGACACAATACAATACGAACACAATAGTTCACACGGGCAATGGGCCAAAATACTTCCGTAAATTACACGAAAAACATACAGTGGCTCTCCCACGGCTTTATCTGAGATTTGAGATACGTACTAAAGGCAAGACGGTGCTAAAACCATAGACAACCACGATAATGAACAACGAACTCACGTGCAGCTGTATCCCTCCGGACCTGTATTCTTGACGGCCTTCCTGATAATAAATCTTCTTGCTCGTCCTCGACTTCTTCCTAAACAAAAATGTGAATACTAAATACACGGTGCCTGGTAGCTACCACACCCAACACAACGATATACCGTGTATAGCGCCAAGATGATAATATGAAAAATAACGGAACAAAAACAACTGAACTACTGGACTGCCTCAAAACAGGGAAAAACTAACCTTAATAGGGATGATGTTCTCGGGAACAGCCTGCACAACTCCTTCGAATGCAAGCCAGTGCATGCGGAGATGCATCTTCAGTGGTAGAGGCCGTTGTGGGCTCGCGAGCAAACTCTGAAAGGTTCGCCGGTATAACCGTATAACGTTAATAACTGATATTACAAATTAAGAAGCTACCAAATACTTGTTCCACATAATTACATTGGAAGTTTATGTAGTTTGTCCGTCCGTTGACCGAAATTAGCAAATGAGTCGATGAGCAGCGGAACATAAGCACCGAAAACTGTAAAAACAGTACATACATAATACACATACCTGAATATCATACTCCGGATATTCACGCACAAAGAAATCCTCGCCAGCATTATTAGGAATGTGCCGCATGGTGGCCACGCAAGGAGCCACGTATCCCAAAGGAGGCTGAATTCGGAAATTATGAAACCATGTAAGGTTGACCTCTTTATTTGTGTTGATTGTTAACCAATAAACCGTTGTTATTATTATTATTATTATATTATCAAGTGTAACGAGCGAATATGTACATACTCGGGGCTGTATTTGAACATTACATAGGAATCAAAAGCAAAGCGCGACATAATATGAATGAAACGAATTAACGAATGGAGAACACAAAACGTGCACACGCTAGATCACACACACTTTGGAACTTCTTTACTAGAGAAATGTACCGAGAACTTCTTAATACTTGTGAACTTCTTAATCATGCAAAACTTAATACTAACGAGTACTTCTTAATACTGTATTCTCATATCCTCACACGCCCATTAAAGCTTACGCACATCCTAAAGAACCACATCCAGTCTCGTCCGACGACCTTCAACTTAAACAACTTCTTAACACTTAATTAGAACTTCTTAATTAATTAAAGAACTTCTTAATACTTATTAGACATTACAGAACTTCTTAATACTTAAAGACATTAAAGAACTTCTTAATACTTATTAGACATTAAAGAACTTCTTAATACTTAAAGACATTAAAGAACTTCTTAATACTTAAAGACATTAAAGAACTTCTTAATACTTAAAGACATTAAAGAACTTCTTAACACTTACAGACATTACAGAACTTCTTAATACTTACACGCACACAATATTTACACACAGATCGCGAATGGGGATACTATATCCATAAACATACTCTACCATGGATTTGCACTACAACTGCACTCATTTCAACTACATATATATATATATATATACAGTAATGCGAAGATGAGGTAAACGAGGGGGGGATTACACCCTAAACCCTGCCATGGAGCTGAATCAGAGGTCATATTCACCGCTCAATTCCCCATGGGAAATTCCCCGTCTTTTTCTCTGCATGTCTCACATCAGAGGCCATATTCACCACTCCGATTCTCTCGGGGAAATAGTATTCTAATGCGAGACACGCAGAGAAAATAGTATTCTAATGCGAGACACGCAGAGAAAAAGACGGGGAATTCCCCATGGAGAATTGAGTGGTGAATATGGCCTCAGAATACTATTTTCTATCCCCAGGTAACCCCCCGAGGGAATCGGAGTGGTGAATATGGCCTCAGAACTTGACGGTAAGATTCATTCAGAAACAAAGTATATGGTAGGGGACACACTCATAAAAAAATCTCAACACCTACCATGGACAGCATAGTTTCTCGCTGAACCGACAATCTTGCGCAGTATATTCGTCAACTCTTCGGACATTACAGTATACGCGTCTGACGTCACATTACTCGTGCCACATGTTTCAGCGTATAACTGGAATAATGCACGATTAGTATAAAATTGTACCACTCCGAGTATAAAGGCATGAAGACTAAACTTACAACCAATATTCATTCGCCTAAAATCACGGCTTACACCAAACGCAGATGTGACTGTTGACCAAATGATTGTTGAACCCTTCTCTTAAACATTTAGTAAAAAGAATCTTATTTGTCAGAGAATATTTCTCACCCGTATCCTGTCCGGATCAACTGAGGCTCTGGAATAGGAACTAGATGATGTTGGTTGTGCCATCACTACTAATCCTTCAGGAACCCACTAGACGAGATTCCTAAATACCAAAAGTAAATTCCAGGTTTGTGCACTCCAAAATCAAAATACCAAAGAGCAAATGCGAGTGTCAACCGTCAACTGTACACATGATACACCAACAACAATCTCTATAGTACGACAATACAATACTAACAACTTTTACAGTATTCCAGAGTTGAGAGTGAAAAACTTACAAGCTAATATAAGTAAGCACATTCACAAAGCTAAACTTCACGCTCAATTGACTAAGTTCAGATACGAATTTACGCAGATAATACAAAAAACTCATTCATATACTTACCAGGGTAACAACACCCCCAAGGATATCAAAAAAAAAGAGAAACTCGTTTCTCAAAAACAATTTATTAACTAAATGACCAAATAGGACAGAAATTCCCAAAACCAAAAAATGCCGGATAGATGATAGATTATAAATCACAGAAAAAAGAATGGAAAATTCATAACAACGATTCCATGACATGGAAAGGAAGACATCACAAAATACACACAAGATGAGTCCGGAATATTTGTGCATTCGTCATTCGTGAAGAACTCACATATTTCTTTAGCTTTTTTGAAAAATTCTTCAAACTTCTCATTCTCAAATACTCCTTTTACATCAACATTCCCCTAATACTCAAGTAGCCGGATAATAAGTAAAGTAAAAAGGAAAGATATTCTTGTATTACACTCTAGCATACTCTGTCAAGAGCTAAAAGCATTTCATATAGAGACCGAAACTTATTATATCGAAAATTCCCAGTAGAAAAATAAATAAATAAATAAATGAAAGAATAAATTACGAGCACAGTAAGCATATGCACTATTGAAATGTAAATAAAGGAGTAAAGACAACAGTATTTGAATTAACTACGGTACCCAACGGGGATACCACCGGGGAAACGTTCACCGCATCTTAGTTCTCGCCCTTGAGTAGTTTCTCGTAAAGAGCTTCAATTTCCTTCTGGAGAAGTGGCTTCACGATTTCACCATCTTCATTGATGTATGCAGACACAGATTTGCTGATGTACCCTAAATGATTTTTTCTTAGTGATCTAACGTCCGGTTTTTGAAACCTAGGTTGGACCCTAGGTTGGACAACTGCATTCTCATAGGCTGTATACAAATGAATGTAATAAGAATAAAAATCGCGCAATTCCACAGTAATTTGCACTACTGCACACAGCGCCCAACATATGTTTCAGAAGCCAACTGCAATATCACTCTAAAGTCCGTAATCATTCATCCCCGCCCGTAAATCCCGCAGTATGACAAAAGAAAATAATGGGATGCCAGGGAACTAGGGGGCGGGGGGGGGGGGAACGAATGTAGCGGGTAAAGAGTTTACTTTCGTTTACAACAATGGCTTTTGTCAATACTGTATGCATTGCTATGAGTCTAATCTAACATTTCTAGCAGTTTTCACATGACTTACGCAAAGTAAACCAGCCTAGGTTGAGGATTGACAACATCCAATGAAAAAGAAAAACAGAAAAACTAACCTTGTGCCGATCTCTGGTCCTTTGAATACTGGGCGCTGAGCACGTACTTGTCATCGTAGCTGAAACACAGATGTGGTAATAGTCGTGACCTTGACCGTGTCCAGTTTTATACCTAATTATAATACCTAATCACCTAATTATACCTAATTACCTACTATCTAATTATACCTAATACCTTATTACATGCTGATTAATACAAAGTAGTAATCTGAAAAAGAGATATGACTATACCTCTTCATCTCACTGCACCATTTCCATGTTCTCTTGGATTTTCCATCGCTCTCGGCCGCCTGCAAAAGAAGTTTAACCAACCAACCAAACATCTGTTACATCATTTTCTACCAATTTACCCGTTGCCGTAATCATGTAAAACGTCAACTTCGCATGCGCAACCAGAAGCAGAAACTGTAACTCAGTCACAGAAAACTGTGCTCACACGCTTATTAGTCGATTTCACATAGTTTCGTATAGCAGTTTGCAGTTTACACATTTTGTTATTCTGTTTACAGACGATTTCTTTTAAGAATGAACCAAACGAAGTAGTGGGCAAACAACGAAAATATATGTTTAATACTTGCCTGATAGAAACATCCCTTCTCGACATACCACTGGTACAATTGCAGAATTCCAACAGTAATGAAGTAGCTCACAGAGCAGACTCCCAAGACCTGTCATCGAAAAATTAATAAGGCAAGGCTGAGAAAATGAAATGGTTTGAATAAGGAACAAAAGACAATCTTACCCATACAAAGAGGTGACACTGCAAGGTCAAAGTTATTCAACAACAAGTATATGTCTCAAAACTAAAACTCACAATCTTGCACTCCTCAAACGGCCGAATGTAATGGTATGCGGCTGCAAAGGCGGAGAAACAAACCGCGATAAAAGAAATGAAAAGTCGCCCATCGAACAGTGAGTAGTACTCCGACCAACCAATGCGAGCGTTCAGAATCTAGACGGAACATGTACGAGTTACACAAGTAAACGCCTGAGGTAAGTCAGTAACTGCTTAGGCTCGTTTGAAGTAAATAAAACTCGAGTCAGCTCTCGTCTTAACGTTCAATACAATCTACAAAAGGGCTAAAACACCGTTGAACAATTCTAATTGAAAGAGTTCACACAAAATACTGAATTATGTAAGCATACAGTAGCCCATTAAAAAAAAGAAACATAAAGGTACAAAAATCCCACCTCCTTTACTGCATCATCAAGACTGTTCCTAACAGTCACCTGATCCCACTTGTTAATCTTAATGGCTTTCTTCTGCTCCTCCGCCATATCTGAAAATTGAAAATATTAAACAAAAATAAATTATGTTACTAACAAACAAGAAATAAAACACATCGAGGAACAACATTTCTCAGATAACAACGTGGTCAATTAAACCAAATATGTTCAGACAACCAATGATAAAAAATATAAATTTTATCACATAAATATCACAAGTGTCAAAAATAGCCCATCCCACAAAAAAATTCCCAAAAAAAACTCAAAGATCAAATATGAAAGAAAGTTAGTATATTTGCCAAAATGAGTGAGTAGTACACGTGCCAAAAGATCACAGACAGACCAAAAACAACCCAATAAGTATATAAATAGATCACAAAACAATATTTTCCAATAAATAGTACAAAAACCCAAAAAAAAATATTATTAAAGCTCTCCACAATCAACGTGCAATATTAAAAACGATATGATTACACTACAATAATTATCTACGAAACTCTTGGTAACTACATAAACATCCAGTCAAACAAATAAAAATCATACAAAAAAACAGTTAGGTACCCATGAACCCAGATCTTTCCTTCCTCCATAAATAATACACTTAGTCATTCTTCTTCTCAACTTCGCCCTTTGCTTCTTTCTCTGTGACGGCTTCCACTGCATCACCAGTCTCACCAAATTCGTTGACACGAGTTTTGTCAACAGGGTACAACCAACGCTAAAAACAGCATCATATTATTTATTTATTTTTTATTTATTACATATAGTATCCATCTAATAGTAGACAAATATCTACGAAACATGCTCAAATTCGGCAAAATTTGAAACATATATAAATTCACTTAGACGAAATAGGAGGAAATACAACTTAAACACAAATAAGTAATGTGATAAACCATAAACTAACCTGGTAGAGATAGATGAGGAATACGATATCGTCTCGGAAGCAGGCCACACGATGAGCCGTCGGCATTGTGATGATGAATGCGAAGAGATCGTCTATCACAGTATTCAATGCCTAAGAATCAAATTCTTGCCTACACCAAATAACAAATTCTAAATAGATTGACGATCAGCATATCAGAGACCGCTTTTATGTGCAACATGTGTAGTCCTTATTCCTTACTTTATTAATCTACATTCTGTGGATATTAGTAAAGCATACTGAAGCTGTAATTTACGAAACTACATACGTACCTAAAGCGGATCACGTTAGGTTCATCCCCAAGTCTCCATAACAATCAGTCGCACTTACCTTATACATAAACGCTCTCCACGGAAGATGCGCCACACTCTTCAACTTATAGTTGACAAAGAGTTGGGGAAGCATGAAGAGGAATCCGAATGCATAGACTCCGTTGGCCAGCGACTCCACGCACCACGAGTACCAGGACTTGTGTGGAACGAACAGAAGACTAAATAAAGGCACATAGAGTCGACCATTGAGAAAACAACTAGGTAAAGGCACAGAGATAATCAATCTTGAATATGCCTTTCAGCCGAATGTCAAATATACATTCGATCACACAAGGCACTTCTCCGAACAGGGATTGTCTCGAAAACAGATAACATATCATCGAATAATCAAAATAAGACCAACCTATAGACGGCACCTCCGACACACAGTGGCACCATCAGCCATCCAAGCCATCTCATTGCTTGTGTGTCAAATCCGTCGGTGGCGGCCTCCTGGGCAGTTCGACTCCCGATTTGCAGGCGGGGAACACCTCCGGTGAAGGTAACCGCAACCTTAACGAATATAAATCTAAAGAAAGCCAGTATAAAGAAATACTATAATCTATCCATGCGAGCCATAAAAACAACCACAACAAGTCGGTACTACGTTGTAATTGTCCCGTTCATCTCATATGTACTTCCTTCACATATGCTCAAAGTCATTTAGTGCCACATGGACTCATTCAAACAAAATGAGTCTTTTGTCCTCATTCAGTTACCACTAAAATTTAGTGTCGCTACACAAATGCCTATTCATCAACTCACCCTCAGCGCCTTTTTGCACTTCCAGAACTCGATGAAGACCGTAATAAAGCTGGGGCCCAATACTAAAAGTGATGTGTTTTGGTCCATCAGATAGAAGAGGATCACGGTGGAGGAAAAGGCGCGCCACAAAAGTGTTCTGAAAAAGCAACAAATAATGAACAATATAAATAAATGAAGTGCAAGTAAAAAGAGAATTAATTCTAATTCACAGGACACATGACAATGTCGCAACATAACGGCACCACTGAACTACGAAAGCCCACGAACCGGGCAAGTCGTACCTTGCAAGGGTTGAAAATAAAATTGATCTTTTTTTCAAGACGACGTAGTATGTACTGTACTCACTTCGTCGAAAGCCCTTCCATTGTCTTCTTATTCCTCCAAAATGAGATATCGTTCTTAAACGATAGAGTATCCAGAAGAAGGTGAAGGGCAGAGACCAGAAATGTGATACCGAGTAGATAGAGGTTCGTGTCGACAAAGATTCCCTTCACCTAAAACGAGTACACATTGTTGATTGGATTGGGATCCAAAAATTCAAAAAACATGTATCTTTGTGACTGGGAAAATGAAGCGTTCGCGCTCGCGCCGATACGTTGGAAATGCTCCGGAATTCTATCAAGGTACACTAAAAACCTACTGACAGTGCTCCAATTCTTAACACAATGCAACTAAACGACATACATCATCGAGGTCCTTCTCATTGAATCCCATGCCCTTCAGTTGACGCATCGACATGAGAACATTGACCAAAAGACGTAGTTTACCGGCTCCCGCTGGTCGGTACCGGACCGTCATTTCATATTCAGGTACTCCTGGTTTTATCTGAAAATGTGTAAGGGAAATAAAAGGGACTACAGTAATTCCACTCTGATCGACGGGCGTGCGTAAAATCAGGAGCAAAACAAATACATTTCCGGCTCAACGTCCCGAATCCCGAATCTACTCCAAGTATTTATATAAGAGCATTGAAACATATGCATTGATAAAGTATATTTCGACTATTACGCTTAGCAAACCGCCCCTTTATGGAGGAGCGTTCTTAGCAATAAAAATCTTACTTCGACCAATTCCTTGGTGCGGAACGAAAGCGGATCCATATACAAAATCGGGTAGTAGATAGTGTTACCATCTGCGTCATGATCGGTAACAAGAAGTCTAAACAAGAATGGGTGTTAACATGTCGTTTGGTGAACGTCCGCTTGTCCATACTCTTAGCTGCGACGCACCGTGTATAACGCACAACACTGCGAACTGCATCCTGCTCAATGCCTAGCCTATTGATGAGAAATACCCTTTTATAATACTCATTTTTCGTTTTCAACCCTGCCCTCATCGTCTCCTTTGCACTAATACAGCGGGACACACACCAGCTCCCTACACGCACAATATGACATTTAATAAGACATCTAACGAATGCACGAAATTAGCATAAAAATAAGATACAACCACTGACCTATACAACTCGGCAGGAACTTCTCTGCGGACGAAGGAGTGGACATCAGAAAGCCCAGTGAGTGGAATCAGTGACCGCAGGTGGGTAACTGGCTGGAAAATATTACAGTAAGCACAAAAGTTACTCCAGTGAGTGACGAAAGTACGCTCCTAGCCTCCAAGTGGGCGCCGTGTTCCGCATGAGCGGCGAGAGAACGAGGAGACGAGAATCAGCGAAATTTACGAGACAACTTCTCCTAGATGGGAAGGCCTTGTGCACAAGGCCGCAATGCTCAAACAAGCAAATACACTGCACGATCCATACTTCAACTATGAATGGTCATGGTCTACCTTCTCCGACTTGACTGATGTCTTCTGCTCTTTCTTGGACTTCTCCTCTTCACCTCCAGACATAAACTTGAATGAATCCGGAACGGGTGGTCGGTACACAGTGGCAGCTCCACTCTGCACAACCTGCCAGCGAGCCTGGAAGATGATTGAACTGGACTTCATCAAGAATAACAGATAGAAATATAACAGGTAAAACTCGTATAAAACTCGTAATATTCACATATAAAACTCGTAATATTCACATACAAGGGTTTCACACAAGGGTTAAAAGGAAACAGCAAAAAAAACATAAAAACAATAACTAACCGAGTGCGGATATTTCCCTTCAAAATCAACAGGCAATATAAATGCGTGGGCGAACAGTGTTCCGTTATTCAATGTCGACTTTGGTAGGGTGGCGTTCACCTGGAACATATAAATGCATGAAGCACGTTAGTATTTGGGCATCATCATTTGTTGATTATATTGCATTTGATCAAACAACTAGTTAATAATCCACAAGGGACGTAAATGATAAGTGCAAAGGTAAAAAAGCGTTCCGAGTAATGGACTTGTACCTTGACCCGTTTAATCTGTGGGACCTGGGTCTTTTTCGCGCTTGCGATTTTCTTACCTTGTTCCATTGTGCTTGATTTTATCAATAAACTTAACCTAGATATTTAGTGACCCTGTGTGCAGAAAGTTACGACCCACCTTGTATTCCAGTTCTTCCGCCATGTTCAACTCCGCCTGATACACCAAATCGCCCAGTCTTTGATGAGGGCTACTACTGGTCGAAAGGTAGACTCGGAGTTGTATAGTTGGGAGTTTTCCATCGGGCAACGGTTTCAAAAACGGCTGAAAATACGTTAAAAACGGTTGGTATACAAAACGGTTTCAAAAACGGCTGAAAATACGTCACAGCGCATGTTTACGTTTGTAGAGTATAGCCACGATTACATACATAATTAGTCATCAACTCCCATTTGACACTTGTCACTTAAGCCTCCCAGGGCTGACAACGATTAAGCACAACATACATGTTAGTCAAAGATAAGCTCCAGAAATAATATAAAAAGCAAGTGAAAGCTTACCTGCAAACATTCACTAGGCGATTGAGAACCGTCACATAAGTCGGGCGTAAATAGTTGGTAGAAATGATACGCGGAATGGGCAATATATGCAACGAACAGGACGCTCAATCCCGTCGTTAGGTTTAACCAAGCCCGCATTACCTGAAAGCAAGTAATATACCGTAGCCGTACTAATTAAAATGAAATCATTAAACGATATATAAAGCGGGTTATGATATACAACTACAAGTAACATCTTCAGTAAACATCGAAATCTACAATAAGAAACTAATATAAAAGCTACAAGAAATAACATAAATGATATTCGAGAGAAAATATTACGAGTGGATGTTGCTAATCCATGCCCACGAGTAAATATAGTTAACCACAAGGTTTCTCAGTGTTTACTAGGAATATCAACAAATACTACCGGCAAAGTAGCAATACGTTTGAGCAAATATGAGAGATCACAGATCACAAAAGATCACCAGGAGAAAGCGAAACCACTGGGAACGAAATCTAAGAATAATAGAAATATCACAAAAAAATACCGGCAAAGTTTCAAACTCATGAGCAAATACGAGACCAGTCATTTAACAAAAGATATAGTTTAAAAAAACCAAAATGAGATCATTAATTTCAATTCTCAAGAGATCTGATCTCAAGATGTCAAGGGATCAACAGAGAAAGCGGGAACAGAGAAACATCGGGAACTAGAAATAAAAGAAATTACTCGTATTCACAAGAACATTGGCTGCTTGGCTATGAGAAACCCACAACTAATGAAATGAAACAGACTATGTAAAGCAAATTGCAATTGCAGTGTGTTAAATCAGCCCGTAGCCTAATGAGGTAAAGTGTGCGTCTGCGCCCCGGCCTTACATAAAAAATATCTACAGATTTCAGAAATACAAGTAAGAATGTAAGAAATACTTGGCATTGATTCCAGAACCTCAACGTAGCTTAGAAACACGTGAATTTAAACACCAAACTAATGATCACGAATGTGAGACCAATTAGATAGAGGCTCATATCAACGACGATGTCCTTCACCTAAAGCAAGTGCACATAACTGGTTCGCTTGGCATTCAGCAAAGCCTTTGTCAACCACGCCGCCCCGTCAAAGAATAATTAGGCTTATAATAATAATAAGGCGAAAGCAGTTACTTTCAACGTTGTAAAAACCGACTGTTATACTGCTTTGAAATGGCCAAGTAAACAACGTACAAGGTCGAGGTACTCAGCATTGATATCGACGTCATCCATTTGACGCAGCATCACGAGAATATTGACCAGGAGATGTAGTTTGCCAACCTCTGCTGGCCGGTAGTGAACCGTCATCTCATACTCCTGCACATCCGGCTTGATCTAGAAATATATAAAAGGAAAAAAGTAGTAACGTAGGTCCTCCAATTGATGGATGCGAAATACACAAAGTAAAATATGAGTGAAGTGAAAGATGAGGTGAACGATTGGTTGGTTGGTACGTGTACGTGAGCTTATGGCGCGTATGCACCTCTGTTCTGGCGCCGCGCCTTATAATAATAATAAGGCGAAAGCAGTTACTTTCAACGTTGTAAAAACCGACTGTTATACTGCTTTGAAATGGCCAAGTAAACAACGTACAAGGTCGAGGTACTCAGCATTGATATCGACGTCATCCATTTGACGCAGCATCACGAGAATATTGACCAGGAGATGTAGTTTGCCAACCTCTGCTGGCCGGTAGTGAACCGTCATCTCATACTCCTGCACATCCGGCTTGATCTAGAAATATATAAAAGGAAAAAAGTAGTAACGTAGGTCCTCCAATTGATGGATGCGAAATACACAAAGTAAAATATGAGTGAAGTGAAAGATGAGGTGAACGATTGGTTGGTTGGTACGTGTACGTGAGCTTATGGCGCGTATGCACCTCTGTTCTGGCGCCGCGCCAACTCAAGCCGATTAACAAAAACCTCGTGTGGAATGAGTGTCTTTCATTGCGAATTCAGCGAATTTACAATAATGATTCACCTGATTATGACAGTTACGACATTAGGACTTGCAAAACAAATTCGAAACTTCCAACACTCGATCAATGTTTCTGACTGCTTACCTCCACCACGTCCTTAGCTTTGAACGCCAGCGGGTCCATGTACAATACCGGGTAGTAGAAATTGTTACCGGCGGCATCGTGATCCGTGACGAGGAGTCTAAACTAGAGCGGGGATGGAATACGTCGCGTTGGCCAACGTGCCTGTCTACACGCTGAACCCTGAGCCCGAGAGTTGGGGCATAAATATCGTCGGGAAATCCGGAGTTGATCCCGAAATTACGTAAAAAATACAAAAACACAAAAAATACAAATCCGACCTATTCAATTCAGCGGGAACAGCGTCGACGAAGAAAGAGTGGGCATGCGAAAGTCCCGCGAGAGGAAGCACAGTTCGCAGGTGGGCAACGGGCTGGAATAATATAAAGAAAGAGTACCGGGTTATATCAACCGAATTCAACTTCACATCAAGACCAATCAAACACAATATCGAGTATTTGTTCATATGCCAAGCTGGTCAAAAAACGAGGCACTTTTGATGAATACATATGATAAATGTAAAAAAAAATGGAATATGAGATAGGAACTACCTTCCCCAATACCGGTTTATTTGATTTCTCCTCCTCTGACATAAACTTGAAGGAATTCTGAGCAGGCGGTAGGTAAACGGTTGCAGCTCCACTCTGTTGAACCAGCCAGTGAGCCTATAAAATAACTCACTAGTCTAGTCGACACGAATAACAAAGAGAAAAATAAAGAACAGTGGTTTGAAACCGAAGTCTAACTTAAAGCGAAATCGACTAACCGAGTGCGGATTTTCCCCTTCAAAATCCAGAGGTAACAGAAAAGCGTGTGAGAACAATGTTCCGTTGTTCAAGACCGACGTTGGTAGAGTAACGTTCACCTGAAAAAAACATTAAGGTAAGCAGCTGCCCCAAAGATTCCCTAAAAGTTGCTAACTACCGTCCTACTTGAGGTTTCAATCCATATCAGTAAAATCATCTAAATCAGCAATTCATATCCACATATAACAGTAAAAGAGTTACATCAAATAGTATTTAATATACTTTAACTGACTTACTTGAAACTTCAACTTTTTCGCCATATTCAGCTCAACCTGGTACAACAAATCGCCCAGTCTTTCAGAGCTATTACTCGCTGACAGGTAGACACGGAGTTGTACATTGGGGAGTTTGCCATTAGGTAGTGGTTTCAAAAATGGCTGAAATTACAAGTTTCAAACAAAAAAACTTTCATACTCCCTACTTTAAACACTCGGACACATAATAAAATACTCAAAAAGGACAATAAAACAAATGTATAAAGCGTGTAAATCTACCTGCAAACATGCACTATCGGTGCTAAGAGACTGATTGAGAGAAGGGACACACAAGTCCGGAGTCCATGTTTGGTAGAAGGTATGCGCCGACTGGACAATATACGCAACCAATCCAACGAACAGGATACTTAATCCCGTTGTCACTTTTAAGCAAGTGCGCAGCATCTCGAAAAGGAAGCAAGGGATTACTGTATATATGCATATGCTGCAATTATTCAAAGATCATAAAGATACAAAAACAGGTGGCGACTTGGGGACATCCTAGGGAAACGTCGTCAATAAAAACAAAATAGTTCGGAAATATCATGAGAGTGTGATAATACTCCACGAAGAAATCTACTAGAAAACAATCTAAATTTTCAGCGTTTAATTCGTAGATCAAAAAAAGTACCGGTCAAGAATCAACACGAATGAGCAATAAAGAGATCGGTCATAAAAGATCAACGGAAAAAGTGAAATCGAAATCACGCATGGGAACATATAAATATAATAGCTTAGCATTCACAGGATTAATTGTCTTATTGTCTAAGAAAACAAACAAATGGTAATGAACTGCATATGCACACCCTACACAAACGCATATGCATACCCTAGTGCACAAGTTACTGTGCGCAGAGGATAAGAAAAAAATCCAAAATCAACGTTAACCTAGGGTATTAAGGTATTATATACTAGTCATCGTGATTGATTGAGGAAGAGAGGACAGAGATCACTGATACTATAATATACCAAGTACATACAAGATAAGGAATATGAAATATGAATCTATCAAAACCCAGTTCACCCTTTCAAAACACATTTGAATACTTCATATGTCGCTCACTGAAGAACGCATGTCGTCGTGGAATCTTCTCTTTTTGCTCGAGGAAACCGCTGAGTGATTTTTGAGCCGACTCTTCACCATCCCTAAAGACACTACTCAAAATATATCACAACCTGCCCAACTTATTTCAGGGTATAAATTTCGTGCGTTTAAGTGGAGGTTGTTTCTTTAGCGTAGTGATATACTGTTTTAATATGTCCAGAAAACCATGTTTCGGTCAAATTTATTAATTTGGAATTGCTTCCGGCGGTGAAACCAATCCGGAGGTGGTTGGTGCGTGTCCTACTCTACCGTCCAGAAAACAAAGATTCACACCAAAATGTTTACAAATAAACACAATATAGTAAAATAATCTAATAAACTAACCAATGTGCCGCGACACACTTCGATTCAACAATGACATCCGCAGTCTTCCAACTGAAGCGAATTAGCGACGAAAAACCGAACAGAGGATCCACGCTTCCCGCCAGGAACTTTTTCGTGTTTGGATCTAAAAACATCACAAATATATTACAACTGTCATAGGAAAAGTAATAACAAAGGGAAATCTGAGCATAAATCATAAAGCGAATAAGGCGATGCGAAAAATCAAAACATAACACAATCCACCTTCGGAGTGAAACATTCCTCCGAAGACATTTGCATTTATATAAATGAATCATGCTATTTTCGGTCTGTACGTTAGGATCGCAGGAGCACGAATGGAATGAACAATCTTGTCGAAATAGACAAGTGACCGGTCAAATCACGAAGTCAAGAATATAAAATTATAAATTATCCCTGCCTCCTGGGTATCCGCTGCCGTATCCGCCTTCCGGAACAAATACGCCCGGCTCCTTAAACGTCCAGTTCTTCAGCTGACGATCGCGTGTCACCTACACACGGGAATCTTTATTATAAATAATCCAATAAATGAATACAACGACAAATAAACATGAACTAATAAAGAAAAAGGAGGCAACACATGCTAATGGCTAATTAATACCTAACAGACAGAACTAAGCCGACAGAACCATGAACCAGCTACTTACATGAGCCGTAACATATAATGTGAGCTTGAAACATAATGGAAGACCATTATTTTAAGATCATAATTTAACATTGCAGGCCAAAATCTTACGCCAAACGGCCAAACTCAAAGACCAAACACATTTTTGACGCACACGTAAACTAAAAAACTACACAAGAAAGGGTCAGTAAGAATCCTAACGAAATAAAAATCTGTATTCCCCAATTTTACTAACCTTCGCAGCAATAGAAGCCGCCGAGACAATGGGATACTTGCTATCCGCCTTCTCTGACACAGTGATCGCGATTCCCGGAAAGAGCTTCTCCAGTTTGGCCTGGTAAGTGGCCTTTGGTCCCACAGTATCCACAAAAATCTAAAAAGAAACATAACTTTCGTGAAAGCTAGACCGACACCATGAAAGAACTCACGAGAGGGTTCGAGCTTGAACCTGATTAAAATGTGAACCTGAAGCTGTGCACCTGAAACTGAAAAAGTTCCTCCTCACCTCCACTACGTTGATTTTCGCATCAAATGCATCTCGGATTAGCTGGATAGCAGCGTCATGAGAAACCTCGTTCAAGGAAATCTGAAAGTAGGACAATCAGTGTACACAGAAAAACAACACAAGAAATCACAACAGAAATCCATAAAGCAAAGCGAAACACGCAAAGTTAAAGCGAAATACCGGCAATCGAGTACACCAGCATTCTTATACAGCTTATGAGCTTATGCAAATGAAACAAAATTAGAATAAAAAATCTAGCTAAATTCGAGTTTCCGCAAGGTATTTCGACATTATCAAGAAGAAGGCCGGAACCCGATCGAAAAAGCAATACCTTGCTGCGTCGTAGCATTGCAGCGCTGATAAACTGCGGAGACAGACTTCGAATTGCCCAAGCACATACCTGAAAACAAGTTCCACGTCTCCAAAAATGGCACGCTATTATTTCCTTGGGGACGCTTTGAATCAAGGGTTTTCCAACCAAAAACAAACTAAAGGTAAAAGGCAAGTAAGCAAAAAAATAAACCCACTTTTTTCGTCTCCACGTTTGAATTCATATCATTAAAAATATTATCACGTTTCTCTTCCGTTAGAGCCTTTGAATCGGCAACTCCTAAAATACCGGCCTTGAGAAGACGCTAACAAAACAAGAGACACAAAAAACGGACAATTTTCTAATAACTCCACGAAGACACACACAAATGATACAAACCCCCTAATCCATAAAATAGCCAGACGCTCACCTAACAGTTTCAGCTCCTCAGCTTTATCAACCGGCGAAACGGCTGTCCCATAAACCATCGGACCAAGGACTGGTCCTCTACCGGCCTCATCGATACCTGAACATCACTACATATATAAATATAAGAATGAAATAATACATTATTATGCAAAACATGCATTCAATGAAACAGGACTTTCACACGACTTGCACAAGCACAACAAATCCAAAATTTGAATAACACTCCAGGTAAGGAGCGAACAACTGTAAAGCAACCGTCCGCCTTGAAGAAAGAAGATACGAAAACGGAAAACGTATATTCATACCTAATACACATGGGGATCCATCGGCGAAACCTTTCCACGTATCGCTCATCTCGGTTCTGCACTCCAGTACACATTCTTGGCCTCCAACAGGCACGTTCTCCTTATCTAACATTATATCTAAAAAGATGGACATTTACAAAAAAAACGTGGTGTTTCAAATCCTACACAGTACCTGCAGAAAGGAGAAAGAAGCAGAAAGAAGGGATAAATAACACAAAGAGGTATCTGAGTCGACAAAACGACGAAAGCTACGTAACATAAAGACGTTGCAAAAAATCCACTATTTATTTTCAGGTTCTGAACCTGAACTGACAAAACATTCAAAATACAAACAACGGAACAATTAACAACAAAAAGTAACAAAACAACAGCAAGGAGTATCAATTATTGGAAAAAATGTTATGGAAACAGCGCAGAATATAGTTAATCAATCGTTCTTCTATATATCTCTAATATAAAATCCGCCATACCTGAGGACTGTATATAATTGCCAAGCAACGACATACATTGTATATATAATTGTAGAATAAGGGTTACAAAATTTTGGTGTAACAGTGTTTTGGTGAAGCTATACTTACTAGAAAAAACTACCGCAATACCAATTAAACAATTGAATACCTAAACAATCCAAAATAACAAATAACGACATGGTAACCCGCAATAAATCGATAAGCTTTATAAATTTACAAACGTCAAACAAACTAGTTTCCGTTCTCTTCTTTCGCTTCTGAAGATTCAACTTCTAGGGGTGGTAGGCATTCGGAAACTTTCTGAAATAATTTTCATAAAAATTTTGAGTTTGGGTAAGATCCAGGATCAGAGATCATCTAAGGGGAATACAGAAATAACGTTTTCAAATTTCTCTGATAGAAGAAAATGAAAGGCTAAAAGCACCGATCCATGCAACTTACTAGTCAAGCTGTTGAAGACTTATCGCTAGGTACGGTAAGTACCTAAGGGCAAAAATAAATATCATACATTAACAACTTCTTCCAGCTTCTCCTCAGTATTCAATCGTTCTTCACATTCTTCCACAATAAGTTGCACATCAACGGCTGACGTCGGTCGGAGATTTGCCATTTGGACAGTTTCGGCCAAAGTAAACTAAACAGTTCATTATTCAACAGTAGAATAAAGATAAATAAAATAATAACAAAATGAAACAATACACTGAAATATGCGTAAATACTTTTATGAATGTGTCACCAAAACAATAGAAGGTGATGCTCTGCAGGAGGTTTCTAGCTCAACAGAAACCCACTTAATCAATACATTAAAAAAATCCATACATAAAAAAACTACGCCAATCAATAACAAAACTGAGAAAAAAATCACCTTAAATGGTTTCAGCTCTTTGACAAGCTGTAAGATTTGATCGCTTGTCTGCGATTTTGCTGGTGAATTTGATAGGTAGAGGTCGCTCTGAAAGAATTTTTTCGATAAGAAGCTACCACACAAAATCTGCGACCAATTTACTTTCGTACTTGTATTATCATTTATATTATAGTACTTAAATTATAAAATTCTAAAAAATTAAATTTAAATTGTATCATTCGTAATATCAATATGAAAATACTTATTTCTATATCCTACAAACTAAAACCCTTACTTCATAAAGTATAGTCGAGAGATTCTTGTTCCGGGCCCCCTTCGGCCTCTTATTTTCGTCCGCCTTCGTGGCCTTGATCACGTTCAGAACTTCAGCATTCGTTAGGAGCGTAATCTGCTTGGAAATCACTTCCATCTGAAAATAATTAAAATATAGACGACCTCAAATTTGGTAATAAATAAATAACATCCGATCTCCAACACAAAACATGCAAATAATACATTAGGTAAATAAATTGGGTAAAAAAACCAATTTTCAGACCATAACACTGCAAGGTATGATAGTATCGCAAAGTTTTACTAAAAACGGCAAAAACAAAAAGGCACATTACTAGCTTTACCAAACGCTATACACGTTATGTACAAAATCCAACAATTAACGTAATTATTATTAACAAAAAAAAGTAAATAAAATAACCGGGAATGACTTTCACAGAAAATGAGAATGCATTGTATTATTGCACGATAAAGTAAGTACTAAAGTAAACAAGGCTAAGAGGATATTCCTATATCCCAAATCCCCAAACATAAACCGAGACAGGTTCAAAAAAAGCTCATTAGCGTCTGTTCAATATGAACTATGAACAACGAAGCTAATCAAACTCAAACAACTCGAACTAGCACACAATTGTAATGAGCATCTAAACGCAAAGTGAACATAATCCCAGATGGATAATTTTACACAAGTGACGGTGAAATCTTATCCCGGAAGCTCTAGCCCACGTGCCTACTGCCTACACCCTCTGCCTATGTATATTACACCATAAGACCATAAATACGAGTGTAGAAATACCCATTCAATGAAAACGAAAGGAAAGTAATAATCTATAATTGCCTGTAAACCCATCTGCGGATGATATGATAAGCAATCGCTCCACTCGGTGGGATGTACTTCAATATTTGCCGCTGAGACGGCTCCCGGCTGATACCCTGGAAAGAGAAAGTTTACATTATGATCACCGCTTAGGAAGTTTCGTAAATAAACATTATTATCACACAATTATGGCGAAATAATGGATATTGTGGTGATAAAAACCAGTCTCGTAACCGAAATACGCACCACGTTCTCATATAGACAATCACCCGCAGGAATAAATACCCGCTCTTGAAAATTTAAATTTAATTTAAACTCTAAACTAAACCGACCTTCAGAAACGGATCAGCATTGGTGGAGGCTAATGCTTCCGCAACTTCCGCTCTCGAAAACCACCTCGCACTTTCCAATTCATCCGGAGCAATATTTATCTGAAAAAGTGGTGTGTTAAAGGATCGCAGTCACTACAAAATCGTCGTTTTTCTTCGAGTTTACTTGTATTTAGTAAAGAATAGAGACAAATAGTTTACCAAAACCGAATTTGAATTCCAACTCAGGGAGTGAACAAGTAGAAAAGTAGTTCTACTTAACTACCGCAGGATCACGAGATGTGTTCATACAGCTGCTTCCCGTTCGGGAGTATGCAAATTATTTCGGCAAATATCTGCATATTATATCTTTACATATACTGCAAGGGTCTGCAGGCATATCACTACACGTTTCATAATCCCGCGGTAGTTAAGTAGAACTACTTTTCTACTTGTTCACCCCCTGAGTTGGAATTCAAAATATTCGGTTTTGGTAAAGTATTTTTCTTTATTCTTTACTAAATTCAAGTAAACTCGAAGCAAAATGATGATTTTGGAGTGACTGCGATCCTTTAAACATGGACCGGTGTGCACGCCATTAGAAATCGTTAATACAAATGAACTGTACAACGTAACCAGCAAAAAAATAAACAGCGATATAAACTTTTCCTACCAAAAAGAACCTCAATGATAATAAATACGCGAAAATAGCTCCCTGTACCTCGGTATTCATATCAGCAATAGCATGGAATGCCACCATGAGACTGCTGTCCGGCATTGGCCATGGCTGGGTAAACGGCAACTGGCGCACACTCTCACATTCGATGCCCACCTAAAGAAAAAGCAAAAATGCTTGCAATACTCCACATACTAGCAAACTACAATGGAAGAAAATACTCAGTCACAACCAGAATAAACAATAGCTGACCAAACAACTAGAACTAGCTCCTTTAAAAAAAGTTTCAAGTTTCACGTACAAAAAACCTTTCTTACCTCTTCGGCTACTTCTCGCTTGCAAGTGGTTGCCAGTGGTTCTCCGGTCTGTAAAAAAAACACTTTGCATAAAAACAAATCTACAAAATCTTAGTCGCTATTCTATTTCAATTATTCAAGACTGCCTGTCTCCAATTATCTACGACTACGACTGAACGAGAGAAACACCAATAATAAATTGAAAATTTTCAACAAGCACAAGTAACCCCACAGAGTATAGGACTCACAACTGACCACAACACACTAAAGAAACCCATAAAATAAAACAAGTACCATGGCAAATCCTGCAATACATGTGAAGACACCTCCTGCGGATCCTCGATGACGTACCAAAATACAGTGCTCATCAGTGGGATCGGTGACCAGGCATATTGTGACAGGGGAATACTGAAAGGAACGCAGTTCACAGTTAGCACGAGAGAGAGAGATGAGAGAGAGAGAGGAGAGAAATGAAATGAAAACCCGAGATAAAGGACAAAAATTGGCAGTTGCACGATCTGAACACGCATCTACGATTCATAGCAATAATGAAGTAAAAGAATGCGTAATACTACTCACCGTTGGGTAATATACTCTTCTGCACTGTAGGCACTCAGCCCCAGCCTTACTGATTCGCATCTTCAGTTGTGCTGCACACTGTGGACATCTACGATAGATGTGAGCCCATCGAGATAGAGTTTGCATCTGCAATCACAGCAATTTATATCAAATTACAAGTCGCAAAACTCACACTACGGTATTACAGGTTCAGTTTAAAATGCGGAGAATACTGGAACTAATAAAAATAATCGCATCGGAAGTGTGAGGTCGATACCGAAGCGTGGAATTCTCCCAACAGAAAAATATTCATAAACAAAAGGATCACATCAATTTATATCAATTTTCAAAAATCTCACTCTAAGGTAATTACAGGTCCAGTCGTTCAGTTTAAAATGCGATAACAGACAAATATTCATAAACAAAAAAAGCTAAAGACTACATAAGGTAAGGGGTTTGAAGAAAGAATCAAACTAACCCGTGCTAGCCAATTCCTCTCCACGTCGTCTTTGAGAGTCAACATAGCGGATCTCAAGTCAATGAACCGACCGTCCAATGTTTTACCCAGTTCATTACGAATCTAAATATTTTATTAAATAAAAAGTAAAAAAAAACCTGTGACTCTCCAAATAGTTTTCCAATAGAACTACACACTACACTAGGACTGGAACGTGGATGTGAACTCGTATTAGAGCTCTATAATCAATGTTGTAGTAGTCGGAGTCGACGAAGCTGCAGAAAGATAATGCAAAATCATAATCGCTCAGGGCTTCCATAAAGTCCCTTGTACTATTTGCATTCCCTTTGGCAAAAGCATAATCGCTAGTAACCATTAGTAGAAAAGGGAATAACTAACGTCATCAATCGAAATGGGTGAATCCTCCGGAGGTGTGGCCGTTTGCACAGTGGTTCCGAACAAAGCGGCCTATAAAAAAGAGGAATGCACACATACGTACAGCTACACACACCTTTCGTAAAATAAATAAATCTTACTCTTCAAGTGGCATACAAATTTATTCAAGGGCGAGGGTACTTCAATACAATAAGTATTAAATCCCCCACTTAAAACTGCATCTAAATTCTTCATCAATATGCAAAAAGAAGAGAATTCAACTAACCGGTAAGGCGCCGTCAGAAGTGTTTGGCATTATGTCTACAAGACAGGAATTGGTTAGATCAACTTGTAATCCATAGTCGGCCAATTTTGACTTTAGGTCTGAAATACAACGTGTTTGAACAAAAAAATAGGCATATTCGAGAACGAAGAAACCCAGTTGAAGCTAAAATGAAGAAACCCGACTTTTTCAACAATGTGTGATGCTTTTTATTTCTGTATAAAGTGTTATTCATATTAATTAATAAGGAGCATAAATCTAAAAGGGAAAGAATAACGTACCACTATGATGGGTCACCACTAAGGAAAGATCATTTCCGCGCCTTCGAACCAGAGGCCTCTTGTCCACCATCAACAGAAATTGTGATCGAGGGAACTCACTAAAACCCAATGTATAAACGTGGGCTTACAGTAAGTAAACAAATGTTCAAGAGGTACATATGCTAAAAGACAAAGAGGAAAAATATACTCAAGACCACAAGGATTAGGATAGTTCCCAGTTCCCAAAATTACCTCAGCAGGTTTGTATAATGCCCTGTCCATGTTTGCGATTCGCACATGCGAAAATGACAAATGCCTGTCCATGTTCAGGCCATTTTACATGAATGTCAAATGCCTACCGTAACCCATGCGAATGACGCGTTTGACATAGTCCCGCAACGAAAGTGTATCAGATCCGTACTATTTGAAATAGACCCGTACTATTTGAAATTGATCAGTACTATTTTGAGATAGATCCATACTAGATGCAACATCGCTGCGGGACCTTGTCATTGACATTGACTCGAACATGGACAGGCATTTGTCATTTTCGCAAGTGCGAATCGCATACTTGGAGAGAGCATTACAGCAGAGTAATTGAATTTTTACCCGAGATAAGCTTTAGGAATGCCCGTTCGTTCAGCGAAGACACGAAAGAAACCACATCAACAGTTTTCTAAATTATCCAACGAACGAAGTTTGAAATGCTGACTTGTGAAAACCAGAAACCTGACGAGAGCCTGGTCATGCAGTTGCCAATGATCGAAGAGGCGCATCCTTTCCACATAACTGGAGAGCCCCCGCCGGACATCTCCGAACACCAAACATGGGGGTATCCGCATTGGCCTGAATGAAAATGTAATTATGCATATTACATAGTCTAACAAGGGACGTGAAAGTGCGAAAGAAATGGAGAGGCACAACACTGAAACCTGCACGTAACTCCGCATAATATATAAATACTTTATATATTATGCGGAGTTACGGAAGTCAACATAGAACTCGTATTTAGTGCCACGGTTTATTTGAAAGCATTTATGAGATACAAAGTAAAATATAAACACAACGATGGTGGTAATGACGCGTACACAGTTGGTAGGGCACGGCATTAGGGAGGCGGAGCTCTCACAAACCGCGCGTTCGTTCCTAATTTGTTTACGCATGGCTTTGCATGTAGGCTCCTCCCACAATATATGAATGACATAAATTATACTGTATTAAAATGGGCACATATTAAATTCTATTGAACTCTTTATTCATCGCACGTAAATAAATGCATATATTAAACCCTATTAAGTTCTTTATTCGTTAAATAAAGTGAAAAATATGACTGAAATGTCGAAAGTGAGGGGACACTATTTCTCAATACATGGTGTTATGTTGTTTCACTTATAATTTAATCCTTTTTTGAGGTTTTGAGGACAGTTATTTTATTCATTATACTGCGGATTATGGATATTAGTTGCATTCCCTTTTATTAGTAGACAATACCATCGATGATGTGTGTATCACAACAAGTGACAAGTATATTTATTTGTAGATTAGATTTGATCTTTTTTTAGAGCCACTCACCGTGCATCTTGTAGTCCGATGCATGCGGAAAATTCATTTTTTTAAAGGTTTTTTTTTTCACTTTGGTTATATACAGAGTACAGCCTATGATATAGGTGCAGCCACCTTTATCGTCATCTTCCACCATTTCCCATTATGACGAGCCAGTGTTTCTTTAATTATGACGAGCCAGTGTTTCTTTCTTTCAACAAGTACTGAGCCTCCAACCACAATAGGAATCCATGTGTTTCCCAGTCTCATCGCGGAATTGTAGCATGACATTTCCACTGAGCTTGCAGCGGCTGAAAGAAGGTATCGCAGTCTGATGTATTCGTCCATGGACGCCAGAAACTCATTGGCAGAATATGAAGTAAAGGCTGCAGCCTCACATTTTCTACTGATATTGTTTTGTGAATAACTTCCACACATTGAATATTATTTTTGCGGTTTCGCTGTCATGATTGATTGTGTGATTGTATAATTTTTTTCACAAAAAAAATGCGGATACTTTCTAAACGAAGGGGAGGGGGGCGACAACACTCCGTTAGGCGACAAAGCTGAAATCGGTGTTCATGGGTAGATGCCTCATCATCTTTGCAGCAGTCTACCAGACATCGGCAACAATTGAAGAAACTATAGTATAGTTTTTTTTTTAGAAATTGTTTAAAGGGAATATGTACCCACTTTTTGAAGTTAAGCTGTACTAATAGGATGTATGTGTCTCATGCAGAAAACAACAATAATTTTTTTCAACGATTTTCCACTAGGACGAGACAAAAATTAATTTCAACACCTGCTTTTTCTCATAGTAAACGCGTTTTTAGAGTTAATCCCATATTGTGCACGCACTTTGTGCACGTAAATTTGATGCACATGCAAATTCGTCTTTACAAGGCGCGCAAAATATATTCGGAGTGCTTTCATTTTTTCTTTAAAGCGAAATACCAGCCGGTTTTTGAAACGCACCTCAAATATTAGCATTCTTATGCAGTTATGCTAAAAGGGGTCTATTGGGGTCTGTTTTTTTATTCAAATTTATGATCATTTGCATATGAAGCATAGGAAAGCAGGGAGTAGTCCATGCGTTTCAAAAACCGACCGGTATTTCGCTTTAAAAATAAGTTCTTCTGCCCACCAAATTTGAAACGTACTACCTCGTTTCTATAGGAGGTAGTATTTGTAGTGGTCTAGGCATTATTTGTAAGAAGAGGCAGTACAGTATTGTACGGAGTGCAGAGTGAAGTACCTTTGCAAAAAAGTACGTGGAAAGGGAAGAGCAATCTCGAACCTGTGCTGATGAAACGTAATGTCGCTTTTGGAAGGGCAAGCCGGTGCACAAGTGTGTCACTGGTGCACCGAATGGAACAAACATAAACTATGCTTGTGCAGCCACCTCGAACCATTCAAGGGGTATGGTGGACTCACATTGGCACCACTGCGACCACAGGCTGGCCACTGTGCGAATGGCGCACACCTATTGCTCCTCACCCCTGAACCCCCGAAAAGCTCACCCCTAACGAATAGCGTCACCCCTAACGAATAGCGTCATATTTGTAGACAACCTCGTTACAATGTACTATATTGACTAGACTACATACATATGTGAATAACATTGAATGTTATCTTCTAACAATCGGTGGGGCACCTAGATAAAATATTACAAATTGAGCAGGAGGTATTACTTAGGTTGAGGGAGCACGTTTTTCAGAACATCCATCAACGGTAAATATTTATGTAAACGTGCTTTATTTATTATTTATTAAATAACACCGAGATGTGCATCAAATAATATGATGAAGAGAAAGCAATGTGCTTGTAACCAAGTAAGAAACCATTGGTTTTGGTACTGTAACTGTAGTCGAGTAGCAACCAGGTATAAGGAAAATGGAAAGGTCTGAAATGTATACTTGTTGGCCTGTTTTAAATAGTTTTTCAAATAGTTCCATAAATCTCTTATTATATGGCCAACATTGTATTGTTGCCTCAATTCCTCAATATTAGCCACACCCTTTTAATTGGAAGGAATAAATGACAAAATCAACAGTTTTTTGTTGTTGGTAAAACAAGCCGTCATCCTTAGGTAAAAGGAAATAAATTGAGCTGATAGTTTTCATGAGCCTCCTCTTTTGAAAAGTTGAATGTACATGATAGCTTTTCTTGCAAGTGACATACAATTCAAGCGGAACAAGTGCTTGAATTTGCTTATCACAACTGTTTTGCTCTTATAAATCACAAATCAATCTGCTTTGGGAAATTTGAGGTCAAATATTGAAGATTTTGCAAAATCGAAATTTCAACCAGTCTCGGAAACCACGGCGTACCATTTTTCTGAAAAACTACTAAAAATTTCTATATGGTTTCTTTGGCGAACTTGTTCGAAATTGTTTGCTGCAGGGCGCTTAGAAATCTCAGCCCGAACCGTTAAGTATGAAATGAGTTATGAAGATTTATGTGAAGCCAGAATTTTCGAAACCGAATTCTTACAAAATCGTCATTTGTATTGTCGCGTACTAATTTCTAGTGCCGTGCTCAACACGAGCCTACCAAGTGTGCGTAGACAAAAATCCAGGTCAACAGATTAGCAACTAAAATAAGCATTGCTCAGCTCCGTTGCAAGATGTTTGTAATTTCCGTGCTGGACAAGGTGAAAGGCGGAGTCTAAATCCCGTGCGTTCGTTGCTATTTACTACCGGCGAAAATAACACACTTCCACACCATTTTGTGCGTGATCACACAAGAATGAAAACACAACACAAAGCTAGTGACAGTTGTTCCTCATGTGTTGATGAGAAATTAAACTAATTGTGAAATAGAGTTTCAAAAACCTCGCTATCGACCCGCTTTTTTGAAAACAAAAAAGATCAAGTCCCTCACATAATCGGGGCGTGATCGAGGCCATATCGCTGTTTAGCCATCTTCTCCGCCGAAAACCAACAAGTTTCACTGAACTGTTTTATATGATTTTCGGATATTTTCATCACGCTATCGCTTCCGATCAAGCTTGCCTAAACCAAAAAAAAAGTAAAAGTCAGGGGCAGAACTTAGCATTACAAACATTAAATCTAAGCCATATTTTAACATCCTTCAATAGCAATGAAATCCAAATTCTAAAAAATATAATCCAACAGTCTGGGTCTGGGCTCTATTTCCTTGAACAAGAAAAACGAAGTATTTTCTCTATGAATTACGAATAAATGTCCAGGATCTTATTGTAAGTAGTATAATAACATATAAGCTGATTTCTATGCAAAATATTTTGCAAACAGCAAGAGTTCCGAATATTGTTTAGTTCAGTAAAGAAAGAGACTGTCGAAATTTAAATTGTAAAAGCTCATTTGTTTTTGGTAAATCGTACACTCGCGTAGGCTTTTGGCAATGGGCATCGAAATGCGTGACGTTTTGCAAGATGTTTGCAAATTCGACGCGAAAATAACGCGTTGCGGCTGCGTTCAAGAACCGCGCGTCGCAAACTACGGTGCAGATGTTGAGATATAATAACCAAAGAATCCGCATTCGACACCAAACCCTCAATGCATTTGCTTTTTACAACAAAAATACACATTATTCACTATCAGCGTAATCAGAAAACACATTTATTGTATGGCAAGCGTCAATGAAGCACAAAGTAATGAATTAGTAGAGCATAAAAAAACATAAAAATTGTAAAACAATTGATAATAACTGAGAAATTCAGAAATGCTAAGACAACTAAATAAGTATCACAACAAAATGCCTGGATTAGTCAACAATCTAACTCGTCAATTTAAAACAAAATAACAAACTACAAATCACAGAAAAGCAGCAAATTAAATAAACAAACATAAACAAGTGTTAGTTAATCAACCGTAAACCAAATAAGTTAAAAAGATAATAACATAAAAATTAAAATACAAAGGAAACCGTATCGGCCAGCACACAATATTCAAAACTGAAATTCAGCAAAAAGAAGATACCTATACCCTGCCGTCCCTGCCTAGAACTGAACCCCAGCTAGCAAACCACGTTTTTGCACGATAAAAAAGTACTTCACCTTATACAAAACATCAATACTTGTTCTGACATCGACAACTCACAACCTCTATTCTATAAAATTACAATCATTCACAGATAGTATTTTTGGTTGGATCCTATCACTTTAGACGTAATTCAATAAGAAAACGTAAAATCATAAAACAAACATACAAAGATAATGGCACGTGGGGATTGTGACAGCGAATATGCAAGTGGAGAAAAATATAAAAGTCCTAACAATAAACAGGCAATACTTGTAGTAATGATACACGTTAGATAACAAATTGCGCTATCAGATTGGCAACTCCAATACCAATAATAGCAAAGTGAATAACTCGCTTGTAGTTGTTAATTGTACCGTAGAGCTGTTCCCTTCTCAGGTAAACCATACAAGGTAAGGCGAAGACGTAGACGAGACCCGACATCGAACCCACGTACCTGGAAAATGGAAACAAATATTGAAAAGCCTCAGATCTAATATAATACAGTTAGAACATACATACAAACACACATACAAAGCACAACACACATACACACGTCACCGCGTCAACATAGCCAGGGAGCTCGGTTTGCCGTGAAATAAGGGCAGCCTTCTGGTAACAGTAACACTACTATGATCTTAGCCTTGAGCTTACGACTGAGTAGCCTACTGCTCAGGACCTCTGCGGAACATGTCATAAGCAAACATCGGTTTGCCAATAAGGGCAGCCTTCTGGTTACAGTAACACTACTATAATCTTAGCCTTGAGCTTACGACTGAGTAGCCTACTGCTCAGGATCTCTGCGGAACATGTCATAAGCAAACATTGAACCTGTATTTTCACCCTTGAATAAAGGTGCACGCTCTTGAAGCGTAAAACAAATTTAAAATTTAAAATTTAATAAGTTGCATGATACGTACCTGAGAATACTTCCGACGTGCGGGTAGAATATGGCAATGTTTACTGCCAAAATAATAACACAAATGTTGAGCAGGACGACTTTCAAAAAGCTGAAATTTTTTATCTCACGTTTATCTTACGTATCAATTTTGCATGCTGGCCATAATAAGTACATTCATAACATGCGCGCAAAAAGAAGGATCAAAGGTTATAACCCTGAAAGGGAATAATAAATAATGTAATAAATATGTGGCGCTGAAATATGATAGGCGTCTACAAGAAAAAAAAGAGTAAAAGAGTAATCAAACACGAAAAGTCGACGCACCCAGGCCAAGTAGTTCCAAAAATTGTGTAGAATAGTTGTGATCTTATAAGGAACATTAGAAGAGGGAGGACAGTGATCATCTAAAAAAAGACAAATAAAAAAGTGCAATCTACACTGCATCGATATGTACAGAACACTGCGATTAAACGTTTGTCTCCAATATTCTACACTGTTATACAGAGTAACTAATAACATCATGGAACTGTGTAGTCAGTGAGCCGAGAATAAGGATTAGACTTCGACAGTAAAATGCGGTTAAATGTAAGTATCTATTTTGTTCTTTTGCTTAGTTACTACAGAATTAGTCCTGCACATCAATTTTCATCCAAAGATACAAAATATACCTGGAAAAGTAGGAAAACACGAGCTGTTGCACTCAATACATCGCCACTTCCAAAATTGTTCAGGAAATTCTGAAACAGAACACATAACTCTGAATCCGGAATCCGTACACATTTGTATTGTATGTTCGCCCAAAAATGCGAACCGTTAGCAGTGAAACTCACTTTCCTTTCCATCACTGCCAGAGCGCAAAGAAGCATATGAGCAATATGTAGTTTACGGGTTACGGTACAACGGTTAGGCTGCTAATTGGTTCCTTGCTATGCTACGGGCTACTGTACATAACTGGAGACAGTACTTTCACTGGGAGATATTCACAGTACATAACTTATTTTTCAAAGTACCAATGATAGTAAACAAAAAGTAAAGAACTTACATCCGAAATGCAGCTTCTTTGTACAGGAAAAGCGGCAAAGAAGGTGAACCCGATGAATACATAACAGAAGCACGCGAGTGCATAACCAATGGACAAATCACGCGCCTGAAACAGGATTTTGTCAAATCTTCGAACCTAATAACTTCACTCAATAGCAAATCCTTCTTCCAATGCTCTCCCACCGCTATCCTCCCTTTCCTTCCCTATATCTCTCCTTCGCTCCCCCTTCTCCCTCCCTTTCCTTCCCTATATCTCTCCTTCTCTCCCCCTTCCCCTTCCTTCCCTATATCTCTCCTTCTCTCCCCCTTCTCCCTCCCTTTCCTTTTCGGACCCTCATTGCACCGTTTCTGAGGATTCGGATCGGATAACCCGGTACTCTTTATCTCTTCCCGCCCTTTCCTTCCCTATATCTCTCCCTCTCCTCCCTCCCTTTCTCATCCTTTAAGAAAACGATAAAGATAAAAAGTAAATCAATAACACACATTATTCTCCGGGTTTTTCTGGTTTCGTAGAATGGTCAAAACTGCGTTATGAATAAAGTAGGACAACGTGAGTGTGCCCGTCAACGCAGGGAATTTCCAACTGAACACTGAAAACAATTACAATCTCAACAAACACACATATGATTCAGAACTAACTACTATGATGAATGTCATTAAAAGAGTGATTCAGCAATCAGGTGGTCGCACAACACCCAATTACAACTTGACATTTCTAGATTTACCTTACAACCAAGTTGAATGGGATAGTATGACCACAAGAAGCCAATTCAAATGTTCAAATGTACTTGTACTTATCAACTCAACATCAAACCCACATTGCACATAGTGTATAGACGAGGGATCCACAAAATTCATATTGAAACCACATTCGACAAGCTTGGAGAAAGTAAAGATGAGGAGGTAGAGGACCGAAATGGTACCTGAAACGCTCAATTTCATACCTCATACTCATAGATAGCGTGCAAATATCTCCTAAGAAGTGAGTGCCGCTCGGCCGCTAGCTAGGCTCGTCTCTACTGTAGTTTACCTACCCAATGTTCCATCGACAGAGCTTGTTCACAAATGGAATGCCAGTATTCTTCCCTATACCCTTGTAAGTATCAACATCAGCTAGGCTCCTTGCACATCAAGTTGCTTTCCAAACCGTCTATCTTTACAATTGGCAACAGTGACTTGCTCGTGAAGGGCTAACAACAATCTCGTGAAACATTTGCATATACATACATGCAGAACATGTAATATAAAATAAACGCACCCAAAACGTTAAACTTGGTGAAAAAGGTCGCTGATCTGAAGTTCATCAACGGAAAAGTGAGCACGGCGAGGAAGATTGGCACGGTTCCCTGAATGGAGTATAGGGTAAGATATATAAACCCATAAACTAGCATGGGCAAAAATGGGATTTGATACGCACAGTTATATTAGGGACACTAAAGGACTAAAGGCAACAAAGAGCAAGAGTTAAAGCAGTGTGTACCTAGTTTGTTCTGTGGTATCGCTGATACTTGCGTCTCAACAATGTCATATGTAAATTGTGTGGCGGAAAGGCACCAAATTTGCATAATTACCATATGAAATTCATGTCATATCATACACAACTTTAACAAACTAGGTACACTATTAATCGTAATACACAACAAAGTGTTTCAGTAGGCGTATACGACACGTTTCCCATGAAAAAGCTGATCCTACGCAGCAGCTGATCAGTGATTGCCAATAAGGTAAAAAAATCAAAAAAAAGGGCCAGCCAGACACGAGCAGAATTGAACAACTCCATGTGGGTTTCGGCTAAAATACGTAAACTACAAAAAACAAACCTGCAATTGCCAGAGATTATCAAAACTCCATGGATTTTCTGCAACGTCCAACAGTTCGTCATAAACTTGAGGCCAAAGTTTCTCCAAGTTATCTTCCGGACAATATACTGGAATTAACATATTGAAAGCACAGTGGAGAATACAGCAAAACAAACACACATAAAACCTTTCGGAGCCAAGAATTACAGAAAAGCGCGATTTGATTATAAACTTAAGAACTCAATATAGAACTGGAAATGTTCCATTAAAAAGAAAGGGCAACCATTACAGTCACATGTATCTAGGAATCTACAAGAGCTAGCTAGAGCAAAGTCAGCAAAGTCATAGAAGAGACGTCGTATTTACAGAACTACAGTTCATGCTACAGTAATAATAAAAGGATAATATGTATTTAGAGTTACCATCAGTACAACACAGGCTACAGTCTACCGTAAGAAAGGTAGAAAATGACAACAGAAAGCAATAACTCACCATCACAAGTGAACGTCTTATTCTCCATAATCGGAATTGTGGAACTATTCGGCTGCAGTGCTTCTAAACAACAAATCCCTATGTAAACTTTAAGCACCACTAACGTAGCGAAAACACTCTTAAAGCGAAATGCTAGCCTCTTTGGAAAATTTGCATATGATAAGCAAATCCTATGTATCCTATGCTAATTTTGTACGATCGTCGACGGCAATCGTACAAAATTAGCATAGGATACATAGGATTTGTTTATCATATGCACATTTTTCAAAGGGGCTGGCATTTCGCTTTAAACTGCTCACATAGTACATCACAACATCGCATACGGTAGTTATCAAAAAAACTTAAATAAAAAGAAAGATCAACTACCGCGAAAACAAGTAAAAAGTAAGCAAGATTGAACCGTTGAACACTTTAGTAGAAACAAGTCGAAAGTAGAAACTTTAGTAGAAACATTAATAATAAACTTACCATATACAACGTTTCCCGTAAAATAAAGAAAGTTGCTCATCAGCACCCAATAGACCATAACTCCTCCCAGTAGTACTGTCACTGAGAAGACCTAAAAGCGAATTACTTTTGGCTACAGTAACAAATAACACATGCAGAGCTAAGGCTCTACATGTGTACTGTACTTTGTTGACTTATTGCCAATTTTCCGTTCAGGAAAAAATACTGCAATAAACAAAGTTCAACGAATCTATTAAACAATATAATATAAACATTTAGGATTTAATAGCAATCAGAGCTCGGAGCCTTAAAGTGATCAAGTAAATGCTAAAACAGTATTTTCCAAAGCGAGCAAAAAATACCACTGATATAATCTCTCCAGGTTTTCCAAACAAAAACTTGCAAACGTCGCTGAATTCGGCCACAGTTGAGTCAACACCAAGCGCTAAAAAGGAACAATATAAAATATATAAAACTGTGCCTTCTTATCCTAGTTAGAACCACTCAATTTCCACAAGTAAGAAGTTCTACTAGTAATACTCATACAAGTCAGTTCACTGGTTCACAATATACTGTCAGAGCCTTACATCGAACCAAAACAAAAATTTATTATTATTCGAAGAAAAAGAGAACTCACGTAGACCTCGCGGACTTTGAACTACTCGGTAGGCAGTATATACAGCAATGCCCGCCACACCGATCATTAGTGCTATTCCACAGACGAGGCCGGCCTAAAGGGAAGACTAAAAGCCTCAAGCCTCCAGGTATAACACTTTTTAAGTGGGCCAGTATCTTTAATACTTTGTAGACAGGAACAGAGATAGTGTTGGTGAACGTATTATATTGAAATGAAATTACCCAAACAAAAGAGAGCGCTTCGCTCCAACAAAGGTCTAAGTTCTTCATCAATAGCCAAGTTCATTTAAAACACAATCCGGATACTGCGTAAACGTTTAGCGAAAGTCAACACACTATTTACATATATTCATCAATTCATCTAAATAATTAAATCGAAATACCGGCCGATTTTTGAAACGCATCTCAAGTACTTGCACTCCTATGCATTTATGCAAAGTGGGGTCTAACTCTACCTACTCTAATTAGGGTCTAGTTTTTATTCTGATTTTTGCTCATTTGCATATGCTGCATAATAAAGCAGGTGTACGCAATGCGTTTTAAAAACCGGCCGGTATTTCGCTTTAAAGAAAAAAAAACCAACCTGTTGCATGGCCCATGGCATGGCTAGCAGCGATGTACCCATCATTGTGTTCCATATAGAAAATCTGAAGAAAAAATTTTAGTAATTTCAAAAACCAGTTACTGTACTGTAAGTGTCGGGCTCGGACAGCAAATACTATTAACTAAACACAAAGGGGTTATAGCCAGCAAGTTCAGTTAACGATGTTGCTTCAAAAACTAAAAACTCACATTGTAACTATACTCGGTTGCTTTCCTGAACTGTCCTTAAAATCATCAAAGGGAAGTATAGAGAAGAATTCCGATGGGATCACATGGTCCGGCATTCTCTAAAAATATTTAAAATAAAGAATAAATAAGCATATGCATGACCAGAGAACGTGAACTCGAGAGAGAGAGAGAGAGAGCGAGCGAGAGAGTGTGAGTAAAAACTGCCCACCAAGGTGTGTCCTCCTGGATCCAGCCGATTGAACAATCGATATCGTATGGCCATGCTATGTTCCCTCTGTCCTTCTTCCGTCGTCAGTGACAAGGTGCTGCCTTCTCGCGACAACCCAAGACCACCTAAAGCCAGAAACCTTTTAACCTCGGTGTTATTTAATAAATAAATAAATAAATAACCACAAGAATACAGACACCCGACTGACCAGGCAGCACTAATTGAAGTATCTGTAGAATTGAATCTATACTATACAAAAATTTAAAAACTCTACGTGGTGAATGTCTGCCACCATTCAACAAGGCATGTAAAATGTTCGAATGCACGAATACATCCAAGCGCTGAGGAAACTTGGCCGGCGTGTTGTCGTTGCCAACACTAACCGAGTACGTAACTGACCCGATGGGGCACACGGAGGCCATATTCACCACTCAATTCCCCATGGGAATTCCCCGTCTTTATCCTCTATCCTCTATTTTCTGTCCCCAGGGAATATTTCCATGAGGGAATCGGAGTGGTGAATGGCCTCCGGAAACGGAACAGTGAAATGTCGGGCGCTCCTGAAAAACTAAACAACCAACCTGTATACATATATGGTCTCCTGTCCCCTCGGCTGTCCGTCCGTGATCTCGCATCTTCCACACTTCGGGTTCTAATACGAGATGCTGATGCCACACGTCGCATGCCCGCTCGGTCAGTCGACAGCAACGGATCGAGACTAAACAATAAGTACTGTACCAAATACAGTAAGGAAGAAGAAAAAACCAAACTGAAATTAACACCGTTGCAAAGATACTAAAATTACAAAACTGTAATCAGTAATAATCTGAAACGTAACGTAACTTAAGGCACAAAAGCAGCATAGAATTCACTTCTGCTTCTGCATAGTAGGCTTAATTAGAGTGCATCTCATATAACTTTCCAATACCACAAAAAGAGCATATTAAGGTATTCATAAAACAAAAACCCACCGTCGCATTTCACAACCTACACCAATATTTACGCGCAACGTAAGGAAAAATAGTGTAGACTACAGAAAAAGATAAGAAAATTTCCTAGATTTCGTCTGGGTGCTTTATCAATCCAGCTAATCGGCATGCGTTCGTGCACTTTAAGGAATTCGATGGGAAAATCAGCCACAGGACTCTTAATGATAGTGACTCCGGACTCATAATCAATTGGCTAATTATCAACCAATTCAAAATTGAATGCAATTAATAACTGACTCCTGAATTTAACAAACTTTCGACAATGTTGTCCAAAAACTAGGGTATAGGACCTAGACGAGAGGGACTAGGGAATGAAATCCAACGTCTCTACGTTACCTTTAACTACCAGAATCCCGATTTTTTTGATGAGTTTAACTAGCTTACTGGCGCCTGGTGTACTTAAGCAAATAAACACAAGCACTAAAGAGCAGAAGAAACAAGCTCGTTGTAATAAATAAACTATCAATTATAAAATATAAACTCACTCGTCCTGTTCAGCTCCAATTGCCCCGTATGATGACATCTTTCCTCTTATACGTCCATTCAATAACTTCTAAACAAATGTGGGGTTATAGTTTAAACCGAGTGATAAGTGATAAGCAAGGTTACGACATTTTCCGAAGAAAACACCCGCCAACTTTCGATACTTATAGAAATGAAACAGTCAAAATATAAATCTGCCAGAAGCCAGACTTGAAATACAAGTTCCGAGTGGGAAATGTTGTTTTCTTCACAATTAATTGATTGGTTAAAACACACAAAAAGATAACAAGCGAAGTATGGTCTTATCTGGAAAACGGTCACTCTACACAAAAATGACCCCTTAAAACTTTCTTTTTGCTCCTAACATTTCAATTGACAAACCGTTTAAACTCGATTAATATGCTATGCTCTCACTTTCCAGTGTTACAGTACTACTACAGTATATTCCTACGGTGTGAATACCGTATATGCTAATTAACTAACACCATCTCACCTCAAAAACCCACCCGGCTGAATATACCTGGGGATTGTTTGAGTCGCATAGTCAGAAGTCAGAAGGGGTGAAGTGCAAATTCAGAAGAAACCAATAATGCGCCAAACAATAGGAAAATGGAAAAAAGCTCTTATCTGCTTATTATAGGGGAGATCACGGGACAACTGACAATGAGTGACAAAATATAAATCGCTTTTTGAAAGACAGGACAACCAATGAAAGAGAATTAATCGACGATCAACATACAGTAGAGACATAAAAGTAATTTTGTTCAACGATCAACCACGCTCGATAATGCTACTGAACAGCGTTAAAAGCATAAAAGTAATTCTGCTCAACGATCAACGGACGCTCCACTAGAAAGAAGATAATGTTACTGAACAGGTTACAATCAAACAAGGTAAAAGTAAAAATAACTCCAGTGAACGGTTTCGCAACCCTGATGCCAGCTTTACACTTCAATTATGAGTAAGAAAACATTTATCCAAAAAAAATGTAGTCAATAAATAAATAAAGACAAAAGATATGAGTCACGGCCAAGAAAAAAACATCACAAGCGAATACCCGAATAAATTAAGATGATTATAAAAATTACATGCAGATAAGCCAACGCATACCACACTAAATAAATAAATAAATAAGGACTAGAAAACCATAAACAGAAATACGACTACTATGAAGATAGCCCAAAACAACCATAAAGACAGATGATCACAACAACAAGATAACCAACAAAATTATACAGAAATTTAAAATCACAAAAAAGTGACTAAATTTGTTCACACTAAATGCTTCAGCAAATTATCACGTGACATACCTATAAGGTATAAGTTATTTATATAACTGATGAGACGTGGTGGCTACACTTCTTTTACAACAAATAATATTAGACAAGGGCAAGAATCAATAAAAAAATGATCAGAAAGAAGCGAACAGTCCCACAATCATAATATCAACATCAAGGACATATACAGAGGACAATATAATTATACACAATTCAGTGCAAAACCGGAGAACGCATACTCTCGCTAATTACAAGCGGCTGTGCGGTTGTACACAGTCTTTGCAAACTAAACTACCGCAATCGTAACCTAATTGCAACTAATTATCCAACTGATCACTCATAATCGATAAAACAAGTGCACTCCAACCAGTGAATGGATGTGATCCCCTTCCCTCGCCAGTACGGTCGTCATAATTTTCCCAAATGTACCCAGAGACTTCCATTTGCTAAATGATGCACTATATCAAGCAAAAACTGACAAAACTTGTGCGATATTTTATGTCCGTAATAAATGTTAATGTTAATATTAATCATCAATATATCTTCATTCGAGAACTATTATGCACTACACTCTAGCACAATCGAAGTAACGTAAAATATAGTCATAGTCTTGGTATCGTTTCTAAGACTATAACAGTCTAAAAAAACGATTCCAAGAATCATAATGAATCATCTACCGCTGAAGCATATAGTGCATAAAGTGACTCACACCTACAGACAGAACAACTTGACGCTGCAAAAACCAACAACGAAAAAAAAAAGAGAAAATCTTACCTTGGCCATGTTGCTCACAATATTAGTTCTCAGCTCCTCGAATATTTCCTGTATACGGTTCTGATAAGGACCACTGATCGTTGAATAATGATGGAGCGCAGAAAGTGTCTGGAAAGATTTTAGACAATAAATCAGCGGGAAAAGGGACTAGCTGTATGGGACGACGCATACAACAGATTCCGCAATTCTATGTAAACTCTAGAATTTGCGCACATTATACGTACAAACCGCACTATTTACAGCCACAAATGCACACTCACGATTCGTGCGTTTTCAAGAAGAAACAGAAACAGACACAGACTCACCAAATAATTCAAATTGATCCAAATATATCCCCTCCAGTAAGGAGCATCATGTTCCGTATTGCGTTGTGCATAAAAAGCACACTTCTGCGACACAGATCGGAGGCCAAATGGAGACCAGAGTTCCTAAACAAATGGAATTTAATTCCATTAATACAAGTAATTACATTCAACAATTCAACTAAACATTTACTGAAACAGTATGAATGTTGTTGAATAGCCGCTTCCCGCTCCCACACATAGACAAACACGCTAGCACACACACTACACACTCATACCACACTACACACCACATCACACAAACTCATCGACCGACACAGAAACTCTAACAAAACATTAACCAAACGTCTAAAAAACCCACATTTGGGTCCGAGAGTCTTTCCAATGTATGCTTCATGTAAACCGAATCCGCGGGAATCAGTCTCGCTATCAACGGGAAGAGACTGTTGTACCCAAACACGTCATCCACAAGTCTCAGTGTAGGTTTCTCATGGGCGACCCTAAATTAAGATACCAATGAATGCTGACATCATTTAGGGATCAATAGTACATTTTGTCCTGATGAAAAATTGACAACATGAAAGTACAAAAAACCTTCACCAACAGAAAAATAAGCTTACCGTTAATAAGTACTATTACCAATATTACCTTTCCTCTAAGGAAATCTTACATATTACACACCTTACACATAACCTTACATCTTCTAAGGAAATGCACTGATTGATTACGAAGGTAAGAGGTAAACGACAATGGCACTTTAGGAAAAAAATATCTACCTCTTCCACACCCATTCCTCCATTTGTCCCTTTTTCTTCACAACAACTCTCTTCAGTTGCACGTCCTTGCTATGACTTCCATAGTCAACAAAGGCCTGCAAGAAAGAATAATATATAATATTCATTAAAATATAGTAGAAAATCGAAAATATTGGCTCCGACGTTTATTACAAAATTAAATACTTGGTGCTATGAAGTTGGGCGTAAAAAGTTATGTAAACCCCCACAAGAACAAAAAAAGACAAATTACAAGTAGTTCTTTATTTAAACATACACCCGACTCTTCGCTCCAATGACGCTTTACCAAATCATCAAAATCGTTGTCACTTTGCAAGAAGCCCGCAAACCTGGAAAAGAATGTTTTTTTGTTTACAAATCGACGAACATAGCCGCATACGATGTAGGATACATGATGCATGATACACGTGCAAAAGTGTAATAATCATAACGGTTTAATAATAATAAAATTTCATAAATCATATAAACATTCACGGAATAAATAAAAGTCAGCAGTTTCTATAAGAACAATATGACGGATTATAGAACAGCTTCGCGTTCCAAAAAAACAGCAAAATTCTGGATTTCGAGCAAAACGTACTTGTTTTTCTCCGCCTCCGTTCCATATTTCTCCGCCAGTTTGTGCATCACTCCACTTGCAATAGCCATCCAACATCGGAGATCCAAGTGGTATTCCTGAAGGAAACTACTAGTTCTTTACTTCAAGCAAAGAGCAAATCGACATTATAACTGGTATGGTACACATGATGCAAGACAAAGGCATGTCTGGAAGAAAGAGACAACACGTCCGAAAAGACAGCCAGTTCATCACGATTGTGAACATGAGACGATGAGCATTATGCAGGTGAAAAACTTGCATGATACAAGAAATGTGATTCATAAAAGCCGGACTGAAGCCCAATTCGTGTATTGTATTAATAATTTTTCAAGAAAAAAAAAAGGCAAGAAATTATATACCACGTACCTGATTGCTCGGATGCGATGCTCTCGGATAATCATCAAGGCCACTCGCCAATGTCTTCGGGTTCAATTCAGTGTCGATTGACGAGTTTCTTCCCCTCCATCTTTAATGAAAACAAATAGCAAGTAATATAATTATTTATAATATATAACACATTTTATAAAAAGAGTGAAAAAAATCCGCAGACCCTCGATTGTAATATACGAAAATTCGGAGAAGCCGAATGGTTTGAAACTAAAGAAAAAGAATTAATGATATGCCTGGGCCTGGTTAAGTGAAGCGAACATTACTCAAAAACACGGATGATGATTTAAGATAATACAAAAATTAAACACCTAATTCGTTTGATTTACAAAACCCCTATTTGCCGGGCAAAGTTAACGGCCAGCTACAAAGAAAAGTACGGCCAAACCCAAAACCTATGCTATGAATGAAGACTGATACCTATAAGTTCCTTGCTGAGGTCCCTTTTGCGAAGTACGTAGCCACAAAAACCATTTGGATAGTTTCGGGTAAATTTGCGAGAGAACAGTACTGTGACGTTTGACGAACTGAAATACGAAGAAATGTTTAGTCAGTTACCTCACATTCAACTTGTCACCTTTTACCAAATGGATTCAACTTGCTAGCTGGAAATCAATTATTAGTTTGTTGTATTTGACCACCCGAGCAGGAGAGTGACAAGTGACAATATGATCATCACACCTTTTAGATGCACTGCAACAATCAATCGTCTTCAGTCAGTGTGAGTGAAAGAACAATACTACTCTCAAAACAATTGTTTTTCAAACACGGAAAGATCGAAAAATAGAAATGGATGATTTACCTCTTCATCGTCAATCATTTTCCACACAACATAGAACAGACTCGGCGGATTGGCGACATCAGTTCTTTGCACAACAAACTCACTCGGAACCTGAACATGAGACAAAATAGCACCTTAGCACCCATATTCAATTTCGCGTAAAAGTACATTCTAGATTCTATCGCACAGCAGAGGGAGACTGAATGCAGCTCTTTGCTCTTCTACATGAGCTTCGCAGAAACTTTCAGATCAAGAATCAAGACAAAAGACCTGTTGCTCTACCTGAAAACACTGACGTCGTACTATGTACTATATTTTTCAAATTACAACTACGTAATAGTACAAATCGAATCACTATTTCCCCAATTAAATGTCAGACAAAGAGTTTACCTTGGACTCTGCTTCACTTCCCAGAATCATTTCCCTCGGTATCCAGCCATCCTCACTCATCGTGTTCAGCCAAGAGACGAGAATCTAAAGCAAAACATATTCCCCATTGACATTTCTCTAATTAGGATTTGCTATATCGTCTCCCACAGAAATGTGCTCTTTGACGGAGTAAGAGTCTAATACACATATAAACATAACGTCAATCACAGTTTTTTTTTTGCGAAAATAACATAATAGTACTAAGTACTACCTATCAACCAACATAAGCGCCCAAGGCAAGTAAAGGCGAACATACATATCCCCTGTGAAACATTTCGCACCTCGAGTGAAAGATCCGGGTCAAATTTCCTGATTAGCATATTGTGGAATCCCTCGTCCCACAAGAAACCACGAGGGAAGAATGGCCGTGAAGGAACGGCGGTCAACAACTTGTGAGGGCCATACGAGACAATTTCAGACGAGCCGCTTACTTGGACCTAAATTATGAAATAGTGCAAGTTGTGGATAATCTTTACTTTGTTTATTTCGTGTAAAAAAATTCTTTTCTAATTTAAGAAGATCTGCACTGTACTTTTCTTTCAATATTCCTTCTTTTGTAATTGGTTGTCAAATGCCAATGGGCGCTATTATGTGACGATCGCTTCTACTTAACCACATTATACAGTGAAGTACATAATGTGGTGTAGCGGTGTTACAATAAATAAATAAACAAGGGAAACAAGGGGGGGGGGGACAAACAAAGCTATTACTCACAATAAGCTAGTTACCGAACAATGAGTAAGTCGTGGACATAAAAAAACTGATTACCTTGTTATGTCCATAAAAGAAACCAATGCTTCCCAGCATATTAGACAACGCTCGTTTCCCCATTTCCAGCTCGTCTTTGGAATAATGCTAAAAGGAAAGAATATTGTTTGCGTTTATAATGTTCACGAATTTTTGATGCATATAAATGTTTAGACACTAATACTATCGTCCCCGGTGGGAAAACTGAATGGAAAAGAACTTTTTACATGCACTTATTTTATTGCCTTAATGAACATTTAAGAGAATAAAACATTAAAGAGGATGTAAATTATATGTAATATTACCTTTAAATAAATATGTAAGTAAATAAATAATATAAGGATGTAAATAAATTACCTTTGTTGACAACTGGAACGACTCTTCGAACTTCTTATTAAATTTAGTCGATCGTTCCTTCAAAACTGCATCAAAGTCGGCACCTGAAAGAAGTACTAAATTAAACTCAGGCAAACCATACAAAATTCCAGATAATCGCTTACAAAATCGTAATAAACTGGTCACCACATGGTCATAGACCGGTCAGCAGCGCACCAGCGGTTTTTTCCCCAATGAAAACCATCTGGTGACCGACCACTGACGGTTTTTCTGTTGCCTACTACGTTTTCCTGCGTAGATTCTGCAAAAAAACTGACCAGTAGGTGGGGTGTTATTTTGCGATTTGAATGCCAGATCAATGATGAAATCAGCAGGCAGATTCAGCTGCACAACAACGAAATTCGCGTTACTAATCGATTCCTGTTGTCTAAGTTGATACAAGAGGCCGAGTTCAGTTTCAGACGCCATCTAAACATTGGATTATTAGAAAAACCAAAAAGTATGGAAACCCTCAGAAGTATTACAAATTGGAAATAAAGCGGTGCGTAAAAACATGCATGAATGCACATAGCACCTCAGGAATGACTCTGGTAGTTTTGGAAGTCATTTCATTACAAGTTACATATAAGATATTTGAGTGAGACTGAGACAGTGAAACCACCGGCCGCTAAATTCCTCCATTTACACACCGGCTTCATGCCATGACTACACGTCTATCAGTTCTCATGAACACTGGTGGAGTAGAGCACAACAAACAATGATAGTTGTATATAAAGACTACATGCAAACTTACGAACCGTGTGCATAAGTAGTAAGTCCTTGATTCTTGGCAAATCAACCCTCTTTCCAACAGAGAGTGATGACACTTCCCAATTCTTCGCGGTTACGTCAATATCGATCGAATAATCTCCAAATACAGGATCAGTGCCTCTGATCACGTCGCGCAAAGAAGAAATAGAAACAGTCTCGTCCACATTTAACTCCGACTCAAAATTCTAAATAGAACTCGGTACGGAAACAAAAAACAAACTATAAAGGAAACACATACCCAGTTACAACCTAAAAGTGAGGTGAAGTAATTAATCGAATCATAACTAAGCACAACGTTAAATGAAGTGAAAAATTCCTATAGTGTATTATAGAAAACTGTTATCACAATAACTCAAATCATGAAGCGCACGCACCTGTTTGGCGACGTAAAATGCAACGGTGTGTCTTTTCTTCTTGTTCACCTGAAAAACTAAGAACTGAAAGCCTAAACCAGGACCCTCGAATAAAAGAAATAGGTACGACCAGTGCCCGTATGAGAACAAGAAGTGGTTGCCAGACAAGCTACTGGACCAATAACAATGTGGATTCACAAAGATCCGGAGATGCCACTACCGTGTTTCCGATGATTCTGACAGAAAAGGTGTCTTCATGACCAATCCATTCCGTTCTTAGGAGAAGACCGGTACTATCGTTCAGAAATTGTTTGCCAAAAGTACGTCCATCGGCCTCTGTCCAAAAATAAGAACGCACTCCATCACCTAAAATTTGACGTACAGTTATAAGTGATAAAAAGTATCTCCAGCAGAGTCGTGAAATTTAACGCGGAATATCAAACGGTTTTTGAAACGTGTATTGGAATTGGACAATTGCATTTTATGCAGTTGTACAATGTGTATGCTAAGTGGAGTCAGTCCATCTTTGATTCTAAACACAATCATTTACATATAATGCCTGGAAATGCATTATTCAATATACGTTTCGAAAATCGGAAGTTATACCGCTTTAATGAAAACAAGGTACAACGTACGGTGCTACTGCCGTTGGGGGGGGGGCACCAAATTTTTTTTGAAGGGGTGCTCCGATCGGACTGAAACTTCACCCAGATGGATAACAGGCCACGCCGAATCGATCTACGCCATCAGTATTATCAAATTATCGATTTATTGATTTTTTTTTCAAAAAATTTTTAAGGGTTCTGGTCACCCAATTTCGATGAACCTTCCTCCCAGGGGGGTAAGAAACTAAGCGTAACTGATCTAAATAGTTAAAGCCAATGTTTTCTGTCTGTTTTCTATTTATTGATTTTCAAGTAAAGCCTAGAGTCTATATAAGGCTTCGGTTCATGTTCAGAGTGGTAAGGAGAGGATGCATCGAGGGGCTTGTAGAGTGGAAAGGAAACGCAGTGTATGTTCATGACTGTGACCAGCCCGAAAAGTGCCTATTCTTTAAATTCTACTGATTGATTGGGGTTTACGACTAGCCAGCAGGTGTACCCCTGAAGACGGAAAATCAATAAATAGATTATTTGACCGAACATTTTGGCTTAGATCGATTGTTAGTAATCAGTGTAGGGTCAGTTACCCCCTTGGGAAGAAGGTTCAGCGAAATTGGGTGACCAGAACCCTTTTTGGAGCTGAAAAAAATTTGAAAAAAAAAATCAATAAATCGATAATTTGATAATACTGATAGCGTAGATCGATTCGGCATGGCCTGTTATCCATCTGGGTGAAGTTTAAGCTCGATAGGCTAGCCCTTTGCAAAAAAAAATTCGTGCCCCCCCCCAACGGCAGTAGCACCCAACGTACAACCACGGTACTCAGTATGCCTGATGCCATGCAAATTTAACGTTAACAAAAACACACACCTTGATCACAAACATGTCGAACATTAGGCATGAAGGCTCGAGAAGGCTGCTCATACCACATCATTCCGAAAAGAGGAGATTGCGGATTTTTTGTACGGAGACCGAAGTAGAGTTGTGACCGATATGTTCCCCATTGGTTCTAAAAGAAGGGAAATTAGAACTGAATAACTATAGTCGCTAAGGAAACCGTTGCCGCCGCAAACTGAGGCCGTATTCACCAACAGACAGGCAGCGGCAGCCCTCCCTAGGGTCACGAGCGATCTGAAACTCAGCTGCTCCCGCACGCTCTACGCACTCTCTAGCTCCCTGGGGAGGCCAGGGAGGGCTCCCTGCGCGTTGGTGAATACGGCCTCTGGTCTGTGAGTTTACACCCTGCTACGATGAAAGGAACAAGACGGTCAAACAAGAGCAGCTCACTAGGTGAGTACGTTCAGATAACAGGAAACAATGCAGGAAAACTAACCGAAGCGGTCGGAAAATTAACGGGTGGGCCACGCGTAAGATGTTTGTCCTTTCCATAAACGAATGCATGGATAAAAAACGCAACAACTGCTAGCAGGGATGAAATCAACACCATAGTAGTCCAAGAGAGGCCTCTTCGCTCCCCTTTACTTCCCGACCGTTTTGGTGGAGCCCCCTTTGGCTTGGTGCCCATCACCCCTGAAATGGGCCAACATTACACGAAAAATACGAAGAAATCAGTCTGTTGTAGAAATTGAAATGGAGAAAATTGAGCAAAAGCCGGCCCCTAAGTCCAACAAGGAAAGCGGAGTAAGATTGGCCTAATTAAAAGCCGTTGTAAACAAACTACCAGTGCAGTAGTAATCACTCAATTTCAATATCAAATAAGGGCGCGCCTTATAAAACGCGGGCCGCGCGCGGTCCTGCGGTCCGCGGATCGCATCAAAATCGTTGCTACGCTGATCTACTATTACAGTACTTTAGTTTCTTAAATTCTAAATTGCATCTTATTTATTGAGTCTCGAAACTATTTACTACAAACGGTAAGTGTTGCTCCAAATGGAGCAGATGTGCAAAATTTTTTTTTTAATCGGCGGCGGTTGTTGTTCATTTCGTCATACGCAGTTCATTCCATTATTCAATTCTTACTACGTGTATATACTCAAGATATAGTCGAAGGATTCCCTGCCTAGGATTTATATTTCCTTTCGTCTCGTGCATTATCTAGCTCACGTAATTTATCAAATGGCATTTCGTACACAATTTTGCAAACACTTTGTCTCATCACGGTCCATTTACGTGCTTGAGAAATGTAATTCCTCATCCGGAATCTCTGGATTTGTTCGTGAGCTGAACGAGCGAGTTCTGGTGTCGTCATCCTATCCATCCGACTTGACCCAGAACTGTTCCTACTTGGAGAAGTCATTGTAAGTTAATTTCTCCTTATTTTTGGCTTTGCAAGCTATCTTTGCAGTTTCTTGGGGTGTTATTTTCCAGGTATTTATCTTTGGGGCGTGCTATGACTTATGATGCAACAGCAACGGAAAAAAGCTCTAAGCAGATAAGCACCGACGAGCCTGCAGTCTGGCCGTTCAAAGGAGTTTGAGTGTTTATTGTTTACCGTTTATACCACCATTTATTCAGAGGAGAAAAGATCCCGGGGATTTATGCTGGTTTTGATCCAACAGCTGACAGTCTACATGTGGGAAACCTCCTCATCGTTGTTAATTTGATGCGATCTATGCAGTTTGGTTGCCGTCCAATAGCTTTGGTTGGTGGGGCTACAGCTGCTATCGGTGATCCAAGCGGGAGAGACACAGGCACGTCTTTTACTTTCTGATACTTGATGGTATACTTCCTACTATACTTTATGATACTTGATGCTATGTCTGCGTATACATGTAGTATTAAGTCGATCTATTCAATATATTGGTTTTCAGAGCGGTCAGACATAGAGCTTTCTCAAGTGGCCGCTAACGCTGAGCGTCTGAAGTTGGAACTAGAATGCCTCGGATCACGCGTATGCGATATGCTACAGCTTCCTAGCTCATCGATATCCATCAAGGACAATCATGAATGGTATAAAAATGTGTGTGGATTTAGAAGGAGTGCTTTTGCTAGCCGCTTACGCTTACAAACAATGAGTTTGACTAGTTTTCGTTTTTTTTTGTTGATAAACAATTGCTATTTAGCTTTATTGGTACGATATATGAGAAAGATTTTGGCGCGTTCTTTTTTTATATGAATAATAGATTGATTATTCTGACTCGGAGATAAATGTATGCACCTGTGGAGCGGAATAATATAATTAAACTTTATTACATAATTTTCTCCAGATGTCGGCTATCGATTACCTGCGAATATGTCGTCCTCTTCGTGTTGGACCAATGACCCGAATGGGAGCCGTCAAGAAGAGACTCGAAAGAGATGCAGACGGTCTGTCTTTCACAGAATTCAGCTATCAAACGTTGCAGAGCTATGATTGGCTGCATCTGTCACGCACTGAGAACTGTTTCTTTCAGGTGAGCCATGTTGATGTATACGTCAGGTGGAGGGGGTCAGGCGGCGCAGTGCCTAAGTCGCTGTCTCAAGAGCAGCGCAGGCACTGCGGCCCGCCGGTTCGACTCCTGCCCCGGGCAGACCAAGCCTGCTCATTAGATTTAGAGTACATTGGTAGCAATTTTGTCATTTATCATGGATAGATGGAACTCACAATCAAGAATCATCATTTGTGATGCCGTTTTGGGTGCTTATACTTATTAGTTTGGTCTGTGTTGTTTCTGTTTGAGGTATCTGTGTCTGTAATCTGCATTTTCATTACTTTATTGTATTCTAGCTAGGTGGATCCGATCAGTTGGGTCACCTCGATATGGGAGCTCATATGATCAAAAAAGTGAGCGGAGCAAATGCGGGTGGTATATGTCTTCCGTTGGTCACCGATTCTGCCGGCAACAAATTGGGAAAGAGTACGGGTGCTTCCTGCTGGTTATCTAGCGAAAAGTAAGTTCAAACTAACTTTATTTTAGCCTGCTTGATGTATAAGTAATAAGTATAACTTGCACATAAAATTTTGGTGGTATGTGTCCCACCTTTTGGCCATAATAGTCCATTTTGAAGACATTTACCTGCCTGCTTAACTTCTTTACAAATGTCCTAGGGATGGATAGGGAGAGTTATTAGAAAGTACATTTAGTTGTTGAGTGTAGTGTTTTGCGCAGGACTTCTCCATTCCATTTCTATCAATTCTGGAAGCAACTGCCGGATTCTGAAGCTGAACATTTTCTTCCGATGTACTCGTTGAAACCGATGGAGGAGGTGGGAATAAACTTTTTTTGGATCCTGTGAATCCTGCTTTTGGCGGTGATTTGGTGTAAGTTGTGTATTGTCATACAATATGTGGAGTTATTAAAGAACTTAACGTCTTACTCGAAACTGCATTACTGGAATAGAATTTATGATTTTACGTTACCTACGAGTTTCTTCGAAATTCAAAGAATAGTAGTTATGTATTTGTAGTTACAGTGTTGTGTATTAATAGTTAAGTTTCAGGTCTCGAGTATCTTGTCCGAGCACAAAGCAAAACTAGGCCTTTGGATTGCGCAGGAGGCACTCGCCAGGGAATTGACCTTGATTGTCCATGGAAAAGAGGGCTTGCAAAAGGCTGAGGCATGTACCAGAGCCCTCTATCGAGGCAGGTCCTTTCAATTCTATTTGAATAATTATTATACTCATTAAAAGAGCGCAAGACCGTGTAAGACGATGAAAAAGGAAAATCAACGTAGATGAAATGCAAATGGACATAAATTATTTGCTGACCTACTGTTAGCTTAGCCTTTCCTTTTTATATGAAGATATCGGTAAATCTTTTGCGCAGTGCGCTTCAATTGCTTGATCCTTTGGGATCTTCAGTACTGTGTATAAGGCGTGTCAGATGTTCCGCGATGTCGGGGCTCGGGAAAACGGTAATGTCAAAAAAGTCAAATATTGCAGGCTCAATCAGTGATTTGGCTGTTCTGGGTCGGGATGAAATCATTTCACTGTTTGGTGGCTCACTAGCAGTTTCTGTGCATGAAGCTCCGACCTTCCGTGATTTGGCAGTTCTGACCAGGCCTGATGGAAAGGGTGCACTGCTTATGGAAAAGGGAGCTTTCAAGGTGAGGTTTTGTGATTTTAGCACATTTTATTGGATTGATTTACGGTGTATAGAGTTTTCGCGATTCTTAAGAAGCTAACACCACTTAAGAAGCTAGACCTCTTAGACGTGTCTAGCCTGTGTGTGTTTTTTTCTCTCTTGTTTGTATAAATATGTACTTTTTTATGGAATGGAATAAAGAGTTAATAATATTCGGTTCCTTGGGGATTGTGTATTGTTTTTGATTGCTTTTATTTATGTTAGGCGTTTCCAATTGTGAAATTCCTTCCAGACGAGATTTCAATTGCTTACAATCGCAATTTCTTCGTCTTTACACGTAGCCGACATGTTTTTAGGTGAATGGAGTGAAGCGCACTGATCCTTTGGAGGTTGTGACGAGATCCAATGTGCTCCTGGAGAACTCTCATGACCTTACTTTGATCTGTTGGGGGAAACGAAATTTCTCTCTAGTTCAGTGGATAGAATAGGAAATTATTAGAATAAACTATGAATGTTCACCTTTGTTCCAGGTTATCTTTAAATTGGGGTTTGAACCCTTTGCAGTATCTCGTATAGTGTCTTTCTTGCAACTGTGTTTCTAGGTTTTTATCTGTACTCTCTGGTCCGATCGTAATCAGCGCTCTTTTCGGACTTTGCTTATTCGTCCCTTGTTTTCATAGCGTTGATGTTCGTTGCTTGTTGTTCATATTGTTTTTTTTATTCAATTGCCTACAGTCATATTTTCTTGATTGCAGAGCGGCCTCTTTCCCTCTTTGCATGAGTGTCCGATCTAAGCTGCAGCTAACTGTTCTCTCTACCTACCGCCATCTATTACGTGCGTCTAGGAATCACGATCCTTCTGTCCGCGAGCATATCAAGTGCGTTATTTCATTCTCAACTATCCTCCTTTTATTAAAGCGGTATAACAGCCGTTTTTTGAAACATGAATTGAACGCCGCATTCCCATATAGTGTATGTAAATTTATTTGCGTGCAAAATGGAAATGCAGTTACACAATTCAAACCCCGGCCGTTATTTCGTTTTTAGTAACCCATTGCATGCCGCGTTTCGACTAATCTCATTATTATTTGTGTTATATACCGTAGTTCTGAATGTGAACTTTCTCCTCCGGTTTTTTCCATGATCCATGATCATTATTCCAATCTATTAATTTCAGGGAAGAGTTCCGCAAGTCGGCTTCTCGTTTTGACCCGAAGGAGACGTTCTTGATTGAATATCACCTGAGACGGGCACAAAGACAGCTCGATCAACTGAAGAAGGGAGAAGTCACTCAGTATTCGAAGATATCGATTAAGCACTGTGGGTTTTATGTTTGTCTCATTTTTATAGCATCATTCACTATTTTGTACGGGTTTAATTGGTAAGTGGATGATTATTGGGTGATTAGTGGAGCTGTAGATTTTTTGTTAATTTCTTTTTGGTGGACTTTTCTGTATAGTTAGGTCAGTTAACGATTGGATTTGTATCGGGACTGCTGGTATTCCAGGAATATGGCTGATACTAAAGCTTTGCCCGTGTTTGCTTACGTTGAGGAGACACAGCAGTTGGAGGAGCTGCGTTCGTATATCAACAAACTTGGAGGAAAGTTGGACGCAAAAGGTGCGATTTTACAAGTTTACGTTGGACGCAAAAGGTGCGATTTTATAAGTTTACGTTGGAAGCAGTTCGTTGTTCATTCGTATAACGTCATTCCAATATAATTTTTAAGGGATACTCTGGGGTTTAACTTTGAAAGTGCGCCAGTCTGCTCAGCAGTTGGGTATTTCTTGTTTCCGACAATAAAAAAAACTTGTTGTATGTTTAGGCCCAACAGATGTGGCAGACAACCTTTTGGATGTGATAAATTCTATTTCAATTGTTGGCAACGTGAACACCAGTTCGGAGGTACTTTTTCATTTTGTTTGACTACATTTGTACAGTACGATGCTACGATCGATAGTACGATCATTCAATAGAACCCATTCCGCTCTCTTAACACGGTGTTTAGAAACACATGTTCAATATGCGTTCGATTCGTACCAACTGTGTTCAGTCGGTGCCAAAAATGCCATAGTTTGTATAGTAAAGAAATTCCGTATAAGTTTCACAAACAACGTGACATATCTCTTAAGGATGCTAATCTTTAGACTTTAAAGTGGTATGTTACTCGATGCTAATCACATTATCAGGTTGATGCTATCCTCTCCTCTGTCTCCTCACTCTTTGTGGTGATTCCGGAGGCTCGTGCTCAGCAGGTTGTCACCTCTTTCTGCAATCAACTCACGTCGGACAAGTTCAAAGGAACCGGATGGCAGAGTAACGTGAGTCTTCTTCGCTTGTTCTTTCTTGTGCCCTTAGCCTTCTTTGCACTTCGTCGTGTCTCTTCTGTTACAAAAGTGCAGCGTAAAGAAGTTTATTTGCCCTGCCCGTACACTTACACTTACGCGTTTCGCGTGATGTGTCATCCATGAACCGGTTCAACCGGGTAGTATAGTTTTAAGTTTTACGTAAGACGTTTTCGATCAATTACAAAATTTGTTTAGTGAAAGTATTAGTGATCACACATAGCTAAATCTACTTCCTATTGTTTCACTTTTCTGTTCTATTATAACTTTCTATTCAGTCCGGCGCTGTTGTCCGCGTCTTGTCCAATCTGTTCCGCGGATTTGCAAAGCAACCACAGACTCAGCAGGTGAGCTTTGCGAGTTTTGGTTTCAACGTCGACTGCTTGTTGAAGTTCAATGTTTGGTTTGATCGTACTTATATTCCCTCCCCGAATTGCTATAACATTTTTTGTGGAGTCTAGTTCACCTGTTTAAAAAAAAAAGAGATTCGCTCACTAGTTCTAGGTTCTAGTTTACACAGTATATTTAAAAAGGCAGAGATTATACAGTGAGAACTTTAGAAATACTATAGGAAGGACGGGCGGGGTTTAGTGGTTTACTCCTTCAATACAAAAATGATTTGCGTTTTTAAAGGTTATCTTCGAACGTCTCATTGATGCAGCCAATTGCAGTCATTTGATTGGAGAAATGGACACTGGTATGGGTTTACCGTTATTTCTTATAGAAACTGTTATTTTGGTACCATTTATGTTTTTATTATTCGTGTCACAGGACGAGATCAGTCAGTTTCTTTTTTCAATTACAGATATATGGTTGTAAATATATGGTTGTAATAATTTCGGGAAATGAAATGGTCACCAATACACCAATATTCAAAAGTTGTATGTTTCAGAGGTGGCAACCATTGAATCTTACCTACAATTGTGGGGCACTGACACTGAAGGAAAGAGACGTATTCTGCGGGCTCTTCATCAGGCTCTGCTCAACGACCACCGTGCTGATCAGGCGGCAAAAGTATGAAAATACTTTATTTTTGATTCTAGTTTAAAAAAAACATTAGTGAGTCTTCACCTGAATGGCTTGTTTTGATGTTGAGCTTAAAGATTAATTAATTATTGTTTGCATTCATGTTCATGCAGTTGAAAACCCATTGGCATTGGCATAATTAATGTATAGTATGTATATCTTTTTGTTTGTTCGACAAGTGTTTGGGTATCACTTGTTGTCTATAGAAAAAATGTTTTCATCCTATGTATTTTAGGTGATGATTGCCCTCCTGGGCACTTACACGGCTAAAGATGCTGGAGCGGCACAGGCCGATGCCCGCGAGTGTGTGAGAACTGCAGTCGTTGACCCGAAGAGTTTCTCGTTTGATCATCTCGTACGACTCGATGCTGTTCAGCAATTGCAGAAGGTGGGTGGATTAAGAGTTAATGATGCTTAGTGAGACTTTATTACATCAAAAGATCATTATGAAATACAAGTGGAGGCATATGAAGAGAAAAAATATGAAGAGCGGGAATATGGGGATTATACATCAAGGGATTTGTGTTGGTGAGGCACTGTAAACGTGGTTCTCGGTGGATGCATTCGCATAACACGTGCTGAGTATTCGTTATTTCCCGGGCAACTTGTATTCCACAAGAGATATTGATTGCGCTTTCAGTCCGACCCTCTAATGCACGAGGCCTTGGAGCTTTTCACATCTGGAACCCTCAAGGACTACCAAGAGTTTGTGAAGAAGAATCCGACGTTCGTCACTGAGAAGCTGAGGGTACTGCTTTAGATTTGTGTAGATGTGTGTCCACGAGGGTTTGTGGTGTTATCGAGAGTTTTGTGTTTGTGCTTCACGAGCCGCGCGTATAGAGTAGTTTATTGTAGTGTGGAGCAGCCAACCAGATAAGACATCTATACTCTAACGCTGTTCACCAGATGTATACAGTAGTGCTATATATGCAAAAACGTCAATGATAATGTTTATATAGCTAGTGGAAACTTCCAAGGTAGTGTTCCTAACAGAAAGAACATTGACTTTGCATTTTATAGGTCAAGGAGGAAGTGCTCGTGAAGAAAATCCGTCTTCTCACGATGATGAGCATTGCCGAGAAAAATAGTGTGAGTTTTGAGCTCCGTATTCTCGAACTACTTTCATGTTTCTATATCTGTTGCGTGTGTTGTATAGGTTGCTGATTTACTGATACATTATCGTTGTTGGAATAGGAATATTCGTTAGTCTTCGTACGCCTTGAGCATCATCTTGGAGTTTGAGCACCGCATCTTACGTGGTAAGTTTTATACGTGATATGGTATGCATGCCTTATTTGTAGGTGATCCCACTTGCCGATTTGGCCAAAGAGTTGGACCTTGCTGATGACGAGGGACTCGAGGAGTTCATCATTGATGCTATTCAAGTCAATGCTATTTCGGTCAGTTTTTGTTGTGGCTTCTCTGGAATTTGCCTTGTTCGTATGCAAAAAGCGTTTGAAAATATTCTGAACGAAGAACTGAAGAACCGGCACTTGTGCGGGATCAACACACCATCCTAAATAACAAAGTTGTAGGGAGTAAGTACTGTGATCGATCAAATTCCTATTCCTTTTTTGAAACTCCTCTTTCAGGCGAAAGTGAATGAGATGTCGCGCACTCTTGTCGTCTCTTCCTTCCAGCACAGATCCTTCGGAAGGGAACAATGGGTCTCCCTCCATCATAGACTTCAGTCTCTCATTGCCAACCTCCGTGTCTCACACTCGAATATTAAGAATGTTACCCAGGCCGTGGATGCTACAGCTTAGAACTTCAGTGTGGTTATTGTAGTTTGTAGTCTTATACTAAAAATCTGCGGGATTATTACTGTTGGAGAAATTATTTGTCTTATTCAATTATAATGAAACGATCATTTCTCGTAATTGTTGTTGTGGTTCTTAATCTTCGGCATAGTTCTTGCACTGAAATCCTTCGGTACAGTACCAATTGAAGTTTATCTGTTATCTGTTGACATTTTCCGGTTGTTTGTTGCTATTTCTAAACTTTCGTTTCCCATTTCTTCTGGTCTGTTACTTGTTACTGAAAATAAACTATTGTTATTAAAGGGTTGTATGTTTAATTCCTTGTTAATTTATGCAAACACTGGAGTCACGTTTTTAAAGATAATTTATTCAAAGTAAAGCGGACATGGAAAATGGAAACGAGTATTGTGAAGATGGATGCTGGAGAAAAAAGGAAAATTCTAAGAGTCGTAATAAATACACAATATCGTTCACTATATGTATAATGTAATAATGGACGTTGACGCCTTGCATACAGTTTCTCAAAATACTCTTAATGAAGGAGTTCATACTACAAACAAATTATGTGCTGCACCAATTAAGAAGGGAAAACAATAGACAAATTATTGGTTTTATTTAATTTCCGATGGGCATAAAACTAATTTCTCATAAGTACATTGTGTTCATGGCTGGTAATATAAAACGAGATCTACAAAAGTACTTAACCGGAAGATCCACTAGAATATCTTTCATTTGTAGAGTTCTGTCGTCAATTCGTGCCGAAGTTATCGCATTACAATCCAAGAGCTGAAACGAAAACAGAGAATAACATGGATTAACTAATATTAATGTGTTATCAAAACCTCCATGTTCAATTCAATTCACAGGAGTGATCTAGGAACTTGATCAAGTTGGTTAATGTTAGTGTATTCATTCCGTAATCCGTACCAGTCAACCGTAAGCGGTAAGCAGCCCTTGTCCTCGCACGAGCAAAATAAGCTATACTCAAAGGGATATAGTCCTAAGATATTGATTTCTTCATCTTATAGTTAGCCTCATAGACCTACCAGTCTTAGCCTCCTCCGCAAAGAATCGGACATCAAAATCGGAGTCCGTAGACAATTGGGTGAGCAGTGCCTTGATATCTCCGTTCAACACACTAAAATACTGGGGAAATATAATACATAAATTCCAAATATAGTAAATATTATAAAACTCTATTAAATAAGTGTTACTTCCTGTATGGGTTAATGAGTGCTTGTCTCCGCAAACAATCGTAACAATATAAAAAATAAACCAAAACATATTCACTTATTCCCACAGATTTATCCACTTATTGGCCGGGGACTATATTTCGAATTACTATCTGCACTATCACTCCAACACCTCCTGAGGAACCACTATAAAAGCTACACAAATCACAGATCTGGACATACCTGGGATTGACAACCTTTCCTATTCTGACGAGGCTCTTGGCAACATTGAATCGGACATTCGGCACACTATCGCCGGCCAACTGAAATACGAAATGAGATAATGTAATCCTTTACAACAATCCACTACCAAAACACATTTATCACGCACACTAATGCAAACAATTACGCTCAAATCAACGTTTATACGTGACAATGCGAGCTAAACTAAATTAGGTAGATTCCTAATTGTAAGCATAAATATCCAAGTACCTGTTTAATGATGGGGAGAATGTCGCTGACAGTCTGTTCCCCACCGACCGCCTCACTCAAACCGTTGAGCATCGACAGTGCGGTCTGTCTGTGGAGGTAGTTTTTGTCCTTGCCGAGAGCAACAGCCTGAAACGCAGGGATTTTTTTATAAAGTTTCGAAATCTCGCAAATTCACGCAGCATAGCCTGAAAATACCAGCAAATTGCTACAATTTATAGTGGACATTTCGTACAATATTGCATGACAATGATTAAGGCAGCACCACTTGATATATTAAAGAGAAAATAAAAGGAATTTTGAAGAATGGAAAACAGCGTAAAGGAGTCATTTAATATATCAATATATTAAATGTAGAGAAAGTGATCGTGTCTTTATATGGTTGGTTAAGGTTAGTAAACAGATGCGCAAAACTCACTTTAGGGATGAGGCACTTCTGCGCCCATTCGCCGCCAAACTTTTCAGTCAGTTGCTTGAGGATTGAAGTTGATGCTTCACGGATCGCGTGCACTACAATTAATTGAATTATATCAGGGAATCAATCGCGTGGAGGTAGTTTGTTCTCACCTTAGTAGCCAGCGCTGTCTATAGACGAGCGCATGGCGCTTCATCCACCCCCGAAATTCAACCTGATCACCCAAAACAACATAAGTAATACCATGATCAGTGAGCCAAGTGACGCAGAGCGGGAGAAGTTTCTCGTCGAAGAATTCGCGACCCTGAATTAGTTAAGATTAAAAAATGAAGATACGCAATATATGGTCAGTCATAAAAACTAGTTGTTGCACATCTCACGGTTTACTTTTTGTTCATCCCTCAGTTCTCACTACAGAGCAAATTTTAACGACTCCACTTAACTCTACTACGACACAACCTCTGCGATAAAGTCATAATCTCTGAACACACTACATTGAGGCACGCCCTAATAAGGTAACCCGTTGTTGAAGCGTAAATGCGTAAATGAGCAAAGGTTCATAGTAGCTCCCAAATGCTTACCAGCTGGGCAGCGAGCAGTGGCATAAACTCGACAATGGCCAGTCTCACTCTCCACTTTCCGTCCTCGGCCAGATCAATGATAGCCGGGAGGAGGTTCTGCGAGAGTTGAGAGGCGCCGATCACTTCATTCACCTACAAAGGAAAAGTAGACATTGACATAATAGACGTAGCGTCCCTTGACACATCCTTAAACTAGTAAATAAAACAAAACACCAACTGCCTAATTCCAGTGTTTATTTTTGTGCGGTTACTTGCGTGGAAATTATAAATACTTTTGTTTGTTTGTTTGTTTGGTGTTATTTCATCCTCTATTCGCTTTTCAACGAGTCTAAAGTCTAATTCGTGATTACTTGCAGACATAACCCAGCAAATCAAACCTATACTTGGCTTGTAGTGATTGTGGTAGCACTACAAAAGCAAATAAGCAACCCACCTTCTCAAGACTGGAAATGATGTTGAGGCGCACTTCGGCCGTCGAATCCTTGAGCATTTGCAGGTAGATGGGCAGCAAATGCTTAATGGTGTGCTCTCTTCCGAGAAGTGGAGCAAGGCCCATGATCACAGAGGCTAGCTCGCCCTTGACATGCTGAAGAGAACAAAAGATAAAGAACACCTCGTAATATCTAACGAATCCCGGGAAACGGTCCGGGCCACTGGCAACCCGAGGTAGTTCACAGTTCCTATACTCAGCAACATGTGATTACGAATACAAATAAATATTAATAAAGAAAGGCTACGAGCTTCAAGTAAAGCGAAATACCGGTCGGTTTTTGAAACACATCGAGTACGCCAGCATTCTTATGCAGCTTATGCAAATGAGCATAAATTAGAATAAAAACTCGAGCTAAATTCGAGCAACTTGGCATAAATACGTACGAATTCAGCTGTCAACGTTGCGTTTCAAAAACCGGCCGGTATTTCGCATTAAACTTTGTTTATACAAAGTAAATACCTGATTGGGATCGTTGACCAGCTCCTTAATTACGGGTAGCATGTGGACGGTTATCGCCTGCTCGCGGAACTGCTCGGGCAGGTTTTTGCAGAACTCTGCAACGAACAGATAAAAGGTTAAGGTTAGCCGGGGCAGGGGAGTCGAACCGACGCGCCGCAGTGCCTGCGCTGCTCTTGAGACGACTTAGTCACTGCGCCACCTAACGTTCGCCAATGGAAATCTATGGCCGGAAAGCGGGAACCAATCAAATCACATAAACTGTACACAGTACACACGCTACACAACAATTCCAAGTAAGTACTGATCGGGATCGAGTGTCCCGACTCCCGACGATATCCCAGGGAGCTTGCTCCCTTGGGCATGGAGAGAGCCGCCTCATGGATACAAAGTTCCGAGCACTCACGTTCAATCTTGGCAGCTGCCGCTCCTCTCACTTCTCCTTCGGCGTCCTTGAGAAGTCCAGTGAAGAAGACGACCACATCATTGCAAGAGGTCTCGTCCTTCATTCCGAGTGCTTGTTGCACCTAGAAAAACCTCATACATAAATGGTGATGGAGTCTGTTTTGCTTAGTGCCACAGAAGCAGTTTATAAGTGGATGTGACAATGAGGTACTGAAATATACCCTTTAATAAAATTACAACTACGAGAACCGTCCCAACCTCGGTGAATTTCTCAGCGACCATGAACCGCACTCTCCAGCTCTTGTCTTCGACCAATCCAAGAAGAGCCGGCTTCACCATCTTTTCCATTTCGGCTGCAGGAAGCACGCTGGCGATGGAGATACACGCGTCCACCATCAGAAGACGTACCGAATCCTAAGGATGGAACCAATAATTAGAAAATCAGAAGCTGTCCGCACGAGACACTGCATTTGTGTCGTCTGCCTCTATCACGTATCTGATTGATTGTATGTGTGATAAAGCAGTGCTATTTACTCTTGTAATATGTACCTTCCCCAAAAAACGAAGAAGATTATATGGTCCACAAACCTCAATAACATAAAAATCATCCATTTGGCGTCGCTTTGGCAGAATTATGTCAGTGCCAATAGTATTCTTGTTACAATAAAATAAACCCAAATTCCCACCTGTTCATCAACCGACAAATCAATAAACATGGAATGAAGCTCGTCAACGATGAAATCCTTCTCGACAACTTGACAGAATTCTCCCATTTTAGCCGCGGCAGCACGGCGTACCATTGGAGTGTCATCACGGCACAGCTGACGATACATACTAAATGGGGCAATAGTTTAGATGAAACTACGTTCGACATACAAACTACAGTTGAATTAGTACATGAAACCAGGGCATAATTTCCGTGCGTAAATGGGGATGGTAGGAGGCGGTTAATTTAGCTTAGTTAGTGATAGGCCGCTTTAATAAAACAACATGTTTCGCTCAAATATTTAAATACGGAATTGCTTGCGGAGGTGGTCAAAACCAACCCGGAGGTGGTTCGTGCGTGTTTTTACGCACCAACTTATACCCAGCATGAAACAGTACTATAAATTCATCTAAGTGAATGAAGTAATTAACATGGATAATACTGTTCGACAATTAAAAATAATGATTAAATAATCACGACTCACTTTCTCAGCTCAGTCTTAATAGCCGGACCGACTCTCTTGTAACAGACGCTGAAAAGGCCACATGCCGACGAGCGGGAAGTGAACCAGTCGCCTGAACGTATATAAAGTAAAGACTGTCAGCGATTCACCTCACATTTGTGAAATTGAATATCAATCAAATCAAGGTTTATCCAACGTTGTTCCACAATTATTTTACACTTAACATTTTCTTTTACCCGATTGCTACTCGATCACAGTACCAATGGTTTCTTATATGTACAATTGCTTTATCTTCATCATATTATTTGATGATTGTAACATAAAGCATCACAGTTTCTACTACTATACCCATGTGAAAGAAGTTCTTGGCACGATATGGTCGAAACGGGGTATCATGTTATAACATGATCTTTATCCTTTATCTACCACATCTTACATTCCTCTTTTGATAATTAGAATACTAAAAATGGATAGTTCCAAAAGAAAATCTAAGGCATCTCGAAACAGCGAACTGACCAGTGGCAAGTCTCTTGACCATCGGAATGAAATACTCTTCAAGGGCAGCGGAACTGTGCTTTTCAGCAATCTTACGCAGAGACTCGACCGCCTAAATAAGATGAAATGAGATTTAGTATTTAGCATTTGAGTGACATAAAAATGACGCAGTACATACTAGGAAAGAACTTAGTATTTGGGAAAGTTTATATATATAAATAAATGCAATAAATTATTAAAAATAACACGTTTACAAAGAAATATGTCTTACCTTATCACGGACGACTGTTTCCTCAACAGTTGCCAGGTTCTCAAGAGGAGGCAAGAGACAGTGGACAAAGTCGGGCCCGCCAATCTAAAGAAAATTTCTGGATAAAGTTTAAAAAGGGTAAGCGAGACCAATCACATACTTGTGGTCGATTTATTGTTCGAAAAAAACTTCATGGATGAAGTTTAAAAAGACCCGAAATTGTAATCATATGACGCATACTTAAACTTGTGTTCTACTTGGAAACGTATTGAACTACACAAATACACGTTAGGTTATTAGTGAACTGATTGTGAGTTACAGAGTCCACAGTTAAAAGCAAGACTAACACCAATATGATAAACTTTGTATACTGTGCCTTTAACAAGAACAATAATTAAACTTTGTATACTGTGCTTTTAACAAGAACAATAATAACACTACGACTAACCAGAGGAGTGAAACTGCCGAGTTGTTCAGCCAAGACGAGAAGCACTTCATCTTCGTCGTAGATGGTATCTAAAAGGTGGTTTCCGATTACAACTTGATTTTCACTTGTTAACGATAATAGGTATAGATTTATCATTGCAAATCTTTTAAACTTTATTATAAAGCAAAAATCACTATTTCGTAATTTATGTAAGGCGATTAAGAGCTTAAATTAAATCCAAATAAGTTAACTGCGTTATCAGCATGGCACGAACGAAAATTGGTTGTGGATCATTGGGAATATAATTATGTAAATATTCTGAAGGAAGAATGAAGACGTTTCAAATACCAAAACTCATACCGGTCAAGAAGTGAATCAGCTCATTGCGAGTTCTCTCGGGTCCAAGGGCGAGAGCAATAGTGCTCAATTTTCGGATCGAGTTTAGTCTAAAAAAAAGTAAATCCTCAAAAATCATATGCAAATATGTTTGCAATAAAACGTATGATTTACGATACTAAAAGATTCTGAAAGCCCAAGTACAGTAAGCATAAATATAGAACCATATGTGTGAGAATGAATATTAATAAGGATTAACGACTCACCGAAGCTGAACGTCCTCATTACGAAGCTCATCGATAAGAACAGCGATTGGGTACAGATTGCCATTATCGCCTTCCTCAACGTTAGATTCCATAACTGCGGTCATCTGCAATGTTCAACGTGTGATCGATAAGATGGAAATAACAAGAAGATTCAGGAATTGCGGACGTACAAAAACACATAATAAATATAGTAAGAAGAGCAGGAACGAGGAACATATGAGAACTCACTATAACTAGAGAACACAACAAAGACAGATTTTACTGATCTTGCTTCCAGACTACAAGTACTCGCCTGAGTGTGAGTCATCACTAACTCGAAATATCATATTCAGGTTCATCAATACTTAAACGTCGCTTCAATATGCAGTTATCAGGAGTTACGGATATGCTGAGCAAGTCAAGAAACACGGATTTCTGCAAAGAATCAAGAAACGATGCTCAACGGCAAATATTCCAAGCAATTCTCGACAAAGTGACACAGAACTGACCGACGGGAGCGTAACTGGGTGAAAGTTTTTGGCGTGATGATACTCTAACTATTAACTAAGGAGAAACATTTTGCTGCAGCCACAAAAGAGGGCCGGAGGAGATCGAGATTGTGCCCCAAATCCCGCACGGCCCGCAAACCGTGACGCAGCCATCCCACCCAGGACGCAACGCGACAAATCATTGCAATTTAGGATCAATTTACGGTAACTCTTCCTATTACTGTATCTCTTAAAACTATTTAGGAAACAAACTTACGCCCACCCCACCCACCCACTAGTCGCATAGTGCATAAAGTATGCAATCTACAAAAAAAAATGATAGTGCTCATATCAGAGGGAAGGAAGAAACATGAAATATTCAATCAAAATTTCGATTAAATTTGGATCTTTCTCGCGCTCGTAAATGGGAACTCGTTTTAAGATGGAATATATACATGAAATAGAGGCGATAGAAAAACTCGAAACTCCATGCCTCAACCACTTATAAGAAGTGATACAAATGACGAAATAGTCATCAAAACAAGAAAGGAAAGCTTCAGAAAGAAGCTAGCACTGATTTACCACAAGCTGTGGTACAGTATACAATACACACTAGGTAGAGGGTACAGTATACACAATAGATAGAGACATCTCTCGCACTCTTTAGCTCCCTAGGGAGGCCAGGGAGGGCTCCCTGCGTGTTTATGAATACGGCCTCAGTTGTCCTGAACCTGAGCCCTCCCTGAGTGTTGGTGAATACAACCTCAGTAGTCGTTGTCCGAACGGGAACCACGGCTTACACCCTATCTCCTTATTAACTAAGGTAAATACCGAATACCGTCTTTTTACGACTCACTAACACGACCTTATTTCATAATTTACTAGTTGTACAACCCCATCAATGTGAAAATGCTCTCCCCCCGGATTTGTACTACCCCAATGAGAAATTACAAAATATTACCCCACCAATTGAATATCATCTACTACTAAAAGGGCGAGGTACTCAGTAAACCCAGTTGGTTGTAAAAATGGGTAGCAAACTTCAGTCTGTTGAGTATTCTACCCAAGCCCCTAATTATTTACTCAGCTATTCTTCAATGAGTAGATCGTAGTTGTGCGCCTGGTTGCGATACGTAAATAGTAGACACCACATAAGATCCATAACTTCTTACAAAAAACGCTATACATCGGATCGGACTCTGAAAATGACGTGGATAATAGCGGCACGCCCACGCGGCACCAAACAAAGTAAATCAATACAAATACATAGAAATAATTCAAAAGATACAAAAGCGTCCCGCACGCAAACATCATTATCAACGAAAAATATGCAAACTTTATTTACGATGTGTACAAATACCTGTGAAAAAATAAATAAGTAACAAAAAAAAGAATAGAAACAAAATTCAACAGGGCGACAACCAGAGATAGGTGAAATGTATGATGACCAACGGCATGCATATTTAACAATCTATCATATTTGTAGTCAATCTCACGCAGAAGTATGAGTCCTTATAAACACAAAAAAACACTCGATTAAATTCTGACAGTACTCTAGGCACGAGTCGTCGGCATTCAGAGTAAACATCTCAAGGTGCAATAATATCCCTCAAAAATCAAAATAAACAGTTAGATAGCAAATAAACCTTTAGAGTTTATAGATGATGCTCCAATGGTAGTCGTGCTTCACGGAAACTACCGGTGAGCAATCTGTCCTTATTTCTTGGCCGCGGGTTTTTTCTTGTCATCCTTAGCATGGAGGGGTTTGCCCATGTCCTTGCCGCGAAGCTTCACCCCGAGAGCACGCTCCATCTAAAGCCGGTTAAAGGTTAAAGCGGTACGGCAACCGGTTTTTTGAGACGTACCAAGTACCATGTACAAGTACAACTGCATTATTGTACATCTGTGCCAAATGGGGACGAAATAGTGTCCCTTTTTTCCAATCATGCTCCTTGGCAGACAGTTATTCAACGTTTATGGGAAGGCAGTTATTCAACGTTTCCAAAAAACCGACTGTTATAGCGCTTTAATAAAATCAATTAATCAATACACATTAACAAGTAAAAATGGGTACACTTGTGCCCGCGTTTCGTTCAATACTGATACTTATGTGAGTATTCAAGCACTATTATATTCAACTACGCAGGACCTATATCGATTAGAAAACCGCCCGAAAGTCTGAAGAATTCTCGTAATTAAGAATCGATACACAAAATTAACCAATCACCGAATCAACTAACCTTTGTGAGAATCTGGGAGTTGGGGATCGCCTTGCCACTTTCGTATTCGGTCACAACCTGTGGTCGCTCGCTAATCTTCTGCAAAATGGCTATTGATTATGTATCAAAAAAAAAGAAAGACGGGCGGAGTATGAACTGCGGTCGCATAGCAACCGGATACACTATCACAAGAAAAACTAGGTTATTTGTGAGTGTGTAAATATTCGATAAGACATTTTCCTCTATTCACATGAATATGAAGTGAGATTAGCTAGTTTTATGAGTGGCGTTGTGTAATAATTAAAACAATAAGGTTCATAAAAATTATTTCCGTTTTCGTCTTCAGAAAATTTAAAGCTAACAAAAGAACGTACAAAAACTCACATTTCTGGTCGTATTTTTTGTCTCGTTTTATAGTTTTATTCATACTTTCAGAATACACAACAAAATGTTCAATCTAATATAAAAATAACTCACAGTAGCCAAATCCTTTTGGGACCAACCCTGCACATCCCTGGCCTGTTGCATAGTCTTTCCAAGGGTCTGGGGCACACGTTCGTGGTGCAACTCCTCAGTTTCCTCGTCCAGCCTGATATTAATTCAATAAGTACTTTGAATGAATGTTATGGAAGAAACAATAACGCTCTCCTATTCTGCAACAACCTTTAAACGGTTATAGGTGTATGGTGTATCGTGAAACCCAAACGGTTCACTCCTTATTCCATCAGCCCTTGCAGTAAAAGCCATAAAAAATGAGATTGAAATCCACTGTGCAGAAGGTGTTAGGTGTAGTGGCGCAGTATTACGTGAAACTGTGCATGTAATCGCCCAAAACTAACTTGAGGGTATTCTTGGATGAAAGGTGCTGTCTGTTGAGAGAAACACCGCTCTTCGGCTGAGTGACGAGCTGGACACCGGATCGCAGGGCTGCATTAACATCCTGAAGCAACAAGCAATATAAGCATAAGCTGACTTTCGTGTACGAATGCGGGCTTGGCTTAGTGTCCGGCACATTTAACGTGGAATGTGCCAACTATAGTTTCACTCAAACATATGAATTTCAATTTTTGGGCCTGTTCAAGCCATCCAGAAGTGACTTGCGCACCATGGCACGACTGCATAACAATTTCCATGCAATGCATATTATATCACAGTTTCATTGCTCATTGGTACGGCTTCCGTTTCACCTATCTCAACTCCAAATACCGATGCATGCCATCTTCCGCCGAGCGCATAAGACCACGGAGTTAGAGCAATTTCCATAAAAATCTCCACCTTCTTTCAAATAATGAACTTACCCCTTCCTTTCTGAGGATGGTAGTGACAGGCTTTCTCTTGCCAATTACGGTAGCAGAGTCCCGATCAGTATCGGAGTGCAGATTTCCCATCTTAGACATGATGAATGCTGATTGTATGAAGTACCTAAGAAAATGTCAAAATTCTGCATAACCATGTCAAGCCAAACCAAACAATCACATGGATGCAAATATAGTGGACGTAGTGCAGTCTAGATATATCGATTGGAGACTACTACCATAACAATCAATAGAAGCGTAACGTTTGGGACTAAATTACAGCTTCCCGCATGCGATATTTGTATATTGAGGGCAGAGGTTCTCCCTCTACGAAGACGGCATTAGAAGACAAATTCAATGGATTTCATTATTAGCAAAGCGGTACGACAGTCAGATCAGATTGCACAACAACAAAACAACACCACTTTGTGCACTCGTGCCGCGAAACCAGAAAATTCTTTACAGTATACTAATCTTTTCAGTACTTTGTTTAAAGATGTATGCATTCGTGCATTTTTTTTGCGCGCGCGCGGCGAAATCTTCGAAATCGCCGGGGAATTTTTGTTTGTTGTCTTTTTCATATAAAATTTCCTTACTTATTTTGCATTGTCTGTGCTTTATTTTTTGTTGTTTCATGTCCCTTATGTTGCCCACTTTAGATGAACCGGTCGCTGATGGAGATCAGCTCTCCAGATGGTCCAGAAAAAGCGGCGAACACTGTCTCTTTATTCCTTGACAATTTGCGGGATAATGCAGATTTTGCTGACAAACTAACTCAGAATGGTACGTTCATTGTTTACTGGGATCTATTGGGATTGAGGTGCCCCAGCGGCGGAGCACGGAAAAAGGGGCGGGGCTTAGGGCAGAGAGGCCAGAATGAGCCATTTTCGTACAACTAAAGTTTTCTAAAACTTGACGTGTGTTTTTAATTAATGCTTCTTCAACAGTGGCTGTTCTGGAAAAATGAGAAAATAGAAGATTGCACGGAGTTACAAAAGATACGGTTTGATGTAGTGTTTCGGAGAACCTACAGATTAATTGTACATGATTTTTGAGGTACCCCCAGTGATTCAGAGACTCTGAGAACCTACTAAGTCATTGCCCTATAGCCTAATGATTCGCAGAACCTACAACGGTTTGAGGTAGCCCAATGATTCAGATTCGCAGAACCTACAAAGACTTTGCTCTCGGTTTTAGGTTCCCCACCACACCAGTGACTTACTAAGCAGCAACTTTATGGCGTGCAAGCGGCAACCATAGTCCTTTACGGCGTGCAACTTGCACATCAGAAACCAACGGCTTGCCATTTTTTTTCACGCCACATGCACGCCGTAAAGTTGCCGCTTGAGCGCCAAGTTTCACGTTGATACAAAGTCATTGCACTCGGCTTGAGGTACCGCAGTGTTTCAGAGGACCTGCAGATTAATTGCACATGTTTTTTGAGGTACCCCAGCGATTCAGATTGCTTACAAAGTCATTGTGGTACCCCACTGGTATTAAAAAGTGGTTGGAAACAATATACCCTTGCAAGTAGACTAAATACCTCCATTACATTAGAATTAGTCATTTTTGGATAGGCTATCACTCTCTAGCCTCTCTGCCCTAAGCCCCGCCCCTTTTTCCGTGCTCCGCCGCTGGGGCACCTCAATCCCAATAGATCCGTTTACTGTGTGATATGTGAAAAGTAGCGTTCACGTTCACGTGCGAATTTTGCTTCTGTTGTCTGTCTCGGAAGCTTTGACCCTGTAACTGTAACAAACACTAGGATTTCTTCCGTCGTAGACTGAACTGCGGAAACCGTATATGCATAATGTATCTGATTTTTAATTAGTTTAGTCAGATAGATAGATAGATTTGCGTAGCGTGGGGACGTTACACTTCATGTTTTGGTTAGTGGTTTTTAGTCGCGCTTAGAGTGTGTTCTGCATTTCATGCAAGTCCTTTCGGAGGCATTCTACGGCCTCCTGTTGATACTCATCCGAGGATTGTTCCACCTTAAGGACCCGAAAAAAGATGTCGGCCGTTCGGGATGGACGAAAAGAAGTGTTTGAAATTTGAAAGACAGTGCAAACTTGCAAAAACAAGACTTAGACAAAGCCCGCAAAAGATTACTTATTTTTCAAATTTCCTCATGTGTTAAATTTTTTCTTTTCGGTCATCCTGAACGGGGAAATTGAATTTTCCTTTCTTTCGGTCATTTTAAACACCTTATCAGTCTAAGGATATCCCTTACAGGCTCACTCAAACATTCGGGATTGGGAGACCGCTTCTACGTTAAGGAATTGAATGAATTCATTCTTGCAAGACAACTACCCATCCCTCCCGAATTAAATCATCAAATGAATAGTATGTTTCTGAATTTTTTTAACTATAATTCTGCTCTTAAAAGGACCAGAACTGGCAATGTGATTTTTTGTGTGTACGATGAATATATGGCCGTCTAGCATCTGCACACTACTTGCTGTTGAATTACTCAGAACCAAAACGTAAATAATCTGATGTCGTTGAACATAACATTTATTTTCAGACATGCGGGCCCGTTTCGAAATGGGTCTCTTTCCCGAAATCACAAGAGCTTGGGTCACTATCGACTGTGATATTTTTATGTGGAACTATCAAACAAAGTGCGTTATTTTTTTATAATGTTAATTGCGTTATTTTTTTTATAGTAGCTCATCAGCTCATCTCATCCCCTGTCGCTTACTCGGGCTTACTGCTGAATTGGGGTACCTTTGGGTATAATGATGAGCCCTTTGCGTACTCAATAACTTAGTGTTTGGTTTGTTCCCAACATGTTATTGGGAAGTTTTGCTTACTTTTCAGTGATGACTTGGCGTATTTTGACGGAATTCCGAACACGATTGAAAAGATTGCTCTAGCTCGCCCGAAGAGTGGAGTTTTCCAGGTAACGATTCAATGGCCTAAGCTTTCTTTGAACACTGTATTATTTCGCTTTTGTTCTTTTCAGAATAAAGTATTCAATAAAAAAAAACAATGTTTCACACGTATTTCAGAGCTTACAAATTGTGCAACTCAAGTGTTTGCTTTTGATACATTTACATTAAAGATTGTGAGTTATAAGCTCATGTTCTTCGTCTGATCCCGTCCTCCCACTTCCCACTTATGGTTGATTATTATATATGCTTCACACGTATTGCAGAGCTTACAAATTGTGCAACTCAAGTGTTTGCTTTTGATACATTTACATTAAAGATTGTGAGTTATAAGCTCATGTTCTTCGTCTGATCCCGTCCTCCCACTTCCCACTTATGGTTGATTATTATATATGCTTCACACGTATTGCAGAGCTTACAAATTGTGCAACTCAAGTGTTTGCTTTTGATACATTTACATTAAAGATTGTGAGTTAGAAGCTCATGTTCTTCGTCTGATCCCGTCCTCCCACTTCCCACTTATGGTTGATTATTATATATTTGAATAGTTTTATTTGTTTATTTCAGAATCATGTTCAGTGGTTATTGGTTGTCGGCACTACACTGGATGTGGTGCTTCTCGCAGTCAGCGTTACAAATGGAGAGCTGTCCGTGGTACCAGACCCGCTATTTAAGGTAAGGGGTTGTATCCGTAATTGTCATCTTTAATTTTTTCATGAGTGTAACAGGTAACAGGATGTACTGGTCCCAGTGGTCCCGATGAAACTTTCGTAAGATTGATTTCCCAATTAGGTTTCTCTGGTCAGATGTATGTTCCCTGTTCGCTCGGACCTGCGCTGCCAGTTTTCATATGTTCAGGTTGCTATGCAATTCATTTTAAGGTTGACTTGGAGGGAACAGTTCTATCGGATATTGTCACAACTTCGGAAGGAAGAATCTTTTTCGCTGCCAGTGAAAACTTGTTCGAATTGGAATACAGTGTACGTCTCATTTCATTATTCATATTTCTACATTGTGTTTTTGTTCCACGATACTGTCTTGGTTTGACGTTGCACTTTTTGCTTTTGCACTTTGGCACGTTGCCTACATCTGCTAAAAATGTATACATGTTTTTAGGACAAGGGATGGTTTCAACGGCAGTGCAAGAAAGTGAATCGTTCTAGCAGTCTTCTACACACGCTTGTTCCTTTCTTCACTTCTGTCGCGGGTGAGTTGATTACTTTTTGCGAACTTGTATTTTATTTGTATGAACTTGAACTTGAACGACTATATGAAACACGCTACCATGTGCAATCTGAACTACCCTAAACAGCGAGCTTGTGTATTTTTTTTTTGCGAGATTTTTCATTTTTAATATCTTAGTATATCCATAAGAACTTATTTGCCTTTTTCCTTTTTATTCATAAATAACATAAATGCGTTTTCAGAAGATATTGAGCACTTGGTTGTGGACAATTCGCGACATATTTTGTATGCCCTCACAAAGAAATTCTCCATCCAGGTACGGACTTTGATGTAATATTTTATTATTGTGAAAGTGGGGTTCTTACTGTATTTATTTTTTAATTTTCTTGTTTCCTTTCCTCTTATTTGGGCGAGCGATGTTTAATTGCGTAAACTACTCTACTTTCATAGGTGTTCGATCTTGGTGCCAAAGGTGCATCCTGCTCAAAGCTGACGACCATTAATATTGGACAAATAATTGTGAGTTTTTATAATTTTTGTTCCTCGGTGCATCTCACACTGAAGTCGTGTTATTGTGCAGACTTTTCTGGTGTAATAAAGCTACAGTTTACGCTGGCTTATTAAAAAGGTAAAAGATTCTCTTAAACCTTCGTTTTTTTTAGCAATGGTCATGTAAACTTTTTCTTTTTCATCAGCATTTTGCTCCAAATTTGTACGTAGTTAATTTATTTTGTAATTAGAATGTTTCCTTTGAACCTTGATGTCTATTCTGAAGAAATCGGACGAAGTAAGAAGTAGATGTTTTTCAGCACCAAGCGAATATTCTGACCGGAGGCGAACACGATGTTTCCTTCTTCTCGAATATCGCCAGTCTGAATGTGCTTCCCGCGAATCGATCACGACAGCTATGCCTGGTTCGTTTTCGTTTTTTGAAGCCATCTTTTAAATGTACTTTATTTGAGTCATTATTATTATGATTATTATTTGTACTTTACACTTTGCTATCTTGCTTTATTTTCCTGCTGTTATCTTTCATACATTTATAATTATCTTGCTTTTCCTTTTAGTTGCGGAAGTTACCGCAAATATCTATATCCATTCCATTACTTCTTACCCTTTCTGATTCTATGATCTTTTATTGTATTTGTTCAAGGTTGCCGTGACGAGCAAGGGAGTCCGACTTTATTTCTCTGTATACCCGGCCAGTCAGCTTCAGCTCGTGCAACAATATAATCAGCAGGCGGCTTACACCAACCAATTAGTGAGTACTCTTTTTTTTATTAATTACTCACTATATGATTTATGATACCTGAGAGAATTGAGAATAGTCCATTGTCATTACAGTGTTATTTTGCTGCTGTTCTGAAGAATTCGTTATGTTATTTTGAGTAGTTTTATACATTTAGTATTTTATACACTTAGTTTTATTTGCAAATGTGCCGATTGTCTTGAGTATACACAGCAAATATTTGTGTATTAATCTATATTCTATGGTTTTTCTGACGTGATGGCGGTAGTATTAGTGTTTTCCAAGCTGTTGTTTCTCATAGGTTTCTCAAGCTGAAGCACGCCCTGCATGTATCCGGCTTGTACACGTCCGATTTGCGCCCGGCGTTTGTCCGTCATCTGTATATCGTGACTCGCCCGATGGAGTCTACATGTCTTACACGGATAGCTGTGAGTTTTGATTTGATGATACTTTTGATCTGCAATCATATGTTGTTGACCCATTTTTGGTAGTCAGTATGCGTATCCAAACATGATGTTGATTAGCAGATAGTATCAGATTAAAGCGAATTAGCGGTCAGTCTCAACAAAACAAAAGAAAAAGAGGAGGAGTAAGCAACCGTGCGTTGATTGCATTTAAACCGTGCGTATTTTTTGCTTATTTCACTAGTAAATTCAAAATATTTTGGTAACATTTTGTCATTTGGATGCCGCCGAATGTTTAATTATTTCAAATTCTCAGGTGGCGTTTTTTTAGCTATTTTACTAGGCCGACCGCCATGTGCGGATTTTTCCATACAAAATCAAACAAAATTCTTAGTTTGCACACATTTTTTTTGTAATACGCACTTATTTGTTTGTGTTTTCATATTTATTTTCGTTGATAACTATTTTTAAACTATTTTTGGTGAAAAAACCCCAAACCGGGTGATATTTTGCTTTAAAGCGAATGTCAAGCCTGATTCACAGATATTCTATAACACGCTGTCACAGCTACCGTAGTTTACACAATTTCTCTCGCGCTCTCCTCTTTTTCTTTGCTGACTTAAACAAATTTCTCTCGCGCCCTCCTCTTTATCTTTGCTGCCTAACAGCAAACGGTCCTGCGGCAGAGAATAGTTCTGATTTTGTCCACACGACTCGAATCCCATACTGAAGGAGTTTTTTGGAGGGGTTTGAAATTGTTTTTCTTCTTACATGAAAGTTTTTGTTTATTTTTATTTTCACTTTCCTTACCTTCAAAACACAAGCTTTTTTTTGAGCCCAACATGCAAAACCGGCTTGACATTCCCTTTAAGTAAAAACAAATTGAATAATTGGACGCGTTGGTAAATTTCATCGTAGCTGTGGAGGAAAATGTTTCGACCCATTTGACGAGATCTTGTTGAAGAACAATGCTTTTCGCAGGCTCAAGCGTCATGGCTACTTCGGATAGGAACGTAGTGTGGGCGATGTCGAACCTCTATCATCCGAACAATGTGCATTTTACGGAAAATATGGTTTGTTTTGTTTGTTCCGTTGTATGTAGATTGGCAGCCCCAGTTTCGTATGTGTACACACTCACATTTATTTTTCTGTGTTGTTGTTGTGTCTCACCCAAGTATCCCTAGTATAATAGCTAAGATTAGGTTTGATGTCGTAAACCCTCAATGGAGTATTGGATGATTTTCTTTTCAGATGGAACTGCACGTGAACGGAGCTGTTTGGGCTGTGACACTGACAGAGGATCCGGTAAACTTTTTTTCACTAACGTTTTCTATCGCTACTCGTTTGTTTTATTGTTTGAGCCTTTTCTCATGGTTAATAGATAAAGAATATCTTCATCTGTAATTGTAATAACATTATTATAGTTAGCAGATAGTATTGTGATAAAGCATGTATACCACTTTGTAATCTTTATCCTAATGACTATGGGGGTTTAAATGTTCTTTTGTTACCGCGGTTGCTTCATAACTTTTTCGTATTAGATGTTGTCGTCGTGCCTGCCGTCGCCTTCGTCTGATATTCTTCCTCCAGTGGAGCCACATTCATTCTTCCAACTTGCTATCAAAAACTCTCCCAATCTGCTCATCTTCACAAGCGAGGTGGGGATTTTCTATGTTCTTGATAGTCGAAACGTGAAAAACTAACGTCTTATTCCAGTCGTGGGTTAATATTATGTTTTGTTTCTATTGTTCGACAGAGCTGGGAAATTTTCCTATTTCTACTGTTAACTTTCCATTGTAGGGTCTCAACATCTATGAACACTGTTCTCCGGTGCGAATTCTACGCGATGCTCTTTTCGATAAGGTATTTTTTGGTGTTTTTTTCTGTTTGTATAATTTGTGGTGCCACAGATCAATGTTTTTTTCAATACTTTACTTTCTTATCTAGCCAAATTTGGACGCCTAAGACATCTCTTGTGCCATTTTTAACCAAACATTACTTTCAAAACCGTGTTCATTTACAGGGCGCTGACGGTGATGGTGTGAATAGATTGTGGCAACGCCTCGGTGCCACCGATGTCCTCGTTCTAGCTCTTATGTTGCTGACTAGCGAGAAGCCGGTTGATCAGTCGGTAAAAGAAAAGGTGAGAGTTGCGAATCAGGAGAATCGAATACTTACAGTTAGCCACACTCGAATTAATTCAAATGTATCCAGCAAAGTTGACAAAACCATACCACAATATTACGGCTACGTTTTTAGAAGTTGTGTTTTGTTAACAACTCATCTTAACATTGTAGATTGTATATATGCTTTACATTAGGCAATCCGGTTGTTCTTCTCGTGGAAAGACGAACCAGAAATGGTCGACGCGGATATGGTGCACCGAGAACAACAGCAATGGAGCAACAACGATCAGAGCATTGCAGATTGGCAACATCGCATTAGATGTAAGTAATTTGAAAAGTTGTGGCTTGCAATGTCTTTATCATGTTTCTTAGTTTACTCGTTTACTGATGTTAAAAAAAAAAGATTGTGCTCATGGCGATGCTTTATATAGAAATCTTTATTTGAAATAATCATCAAATAACTACAATTCTAAGTCCACGGGTGTCCAGTAGGTGTCCACTGGTGTCTGGGTGTATAGTCCAATAAGCCCAAAGTAATTAATGTTCGATACCTTTATGTTTATTTGATATTGGACAAGTAATTGCAGCCCCTCTGCAAGCATCAACTCCATTTGGTGAACGGCCGGCGCTCAGCCCTATGCAGTCTCCATTTGCATCCACCGATGCCTCATTTCTGCACTCGAATGCTTACTATCAGTTCAGGTTAGCGTTGGGTTTATGTCTTTCGAATGTTCCTAAGTTGACGTTCTTTCGTTTTTACTCTATGTTATTTTCTATAACATTTTTATGATAGCGTTGTTCACCGTTTCAGACATGCATGCGTGTTGGTTGTTCAGTAATTTATTATTATTATTTACGATTGAATCCGAATTCAGGCCTTCAAAACGTCACGATGCTCTTTATTCGTATTTCTGCCGGTTGATGGCGCCCATTTGGAATGTGCCACTACTTCAGGCACAGGATAAAATGGTGAGTTTGGCTTTTCCGCATTCTTATCATAAAGGTAAATATAATATAATAAAAATTGTTAGTGCATTATTTGTTAGTTTCTGCCTCTAAACATTGTATTATGGGGACGTTAGTAGAGCAGTTACATTTATGTTACGTTAAGTTGTGTACAAATCACTATTGTGGGAACTATATTCGAATATTATTTGTGCCTTTTTGTGTGCTATTCAGCACACCTTATGTTGGGCTGATTTGTGTTGTTTTGTGTATTATTATTTACTTGCAAATTATTTTTTATTATATAGTCTTATATTTTCCAGTCGTATTTTTTTTTACTTGTACTTGTCATTTTCAGGTTTGGTGTCCAGTTTCTGAATCGGATTTGGAGTGGTTATCCAATCAACTTCGACTACTTCTCGCGGTGATTGATGATCACGGACTCATCCCTCGACAGCAGAACCCGAGCAAGGCCGACCACTCACTACAGGCCAAGTTCCATGGTTGGTTTTTCTTTTTTTGTTGTACGTTATCAAATTATCTTATTATATAAATGAACACAATTTGTCTGTTTGTTTGTGAGGATTCGTGTTACGCTTGTTATCTCGAACTGCTAAACTCAGTTCGTTTTACTCCACAGCACAATGGAATTTGGGGTAGTTTGACTTGACGCTGTACTCTGTACATCAATGGCGCCACTTACCTTGGTGTTAGTCGGTCTGCAGAATAGTTAGAATGTAGCCGTGAAGCCTTTTTGATGTCTACTTGATCTTGAAAACTGCAAACTAATATCCATTTTAGCCGAGGCCCTATCCAGAGAGCGATCTTCTCTACTCGCCCTTCGCTCACTGATCATCAACACTTTTGAAACACTCTCACTATGGGCAGTTGCAGTATCTCATGGAATTCATGCTATCGCGTCAAGTTTTGATTCTCAGGTATGGAATCGTGCCAAGGTTTTCTTTTTATATTGCTCGTTATATATACTTAGTTTAGTGTTTATATTTAATATTCACGTTACAAGTACAGTGTGTTTTTAGGGAATTCGCAATTTATGCGGCCGCCGTTTATGTGAATTGTGCTGTGAAAATGTCCACCACAACACTGAGCTTATCAAGGCACTCATCAAGTTGGTGCTTAACTATCATTTTACGCTTCTTACTTATTTTTGTATATTGATTTCAGTGTCTTAGGTCACTGGTAAAATGATTAGGAATTTGGGATGGTGGGAAGTTCGTAAGCAGAGACGTACCGTAACCCGGTAACGGCGTACCTTGTCTTTTCTACCATAGATCGGTGAGTGTACTGTAACTTGGTTTAGGTACTTCTTGGGCGATGAAGCCGGCACTCGAGAACTGTCAAATCGACTGCGTGCTGTTTGTCCAACGCTGTACAGGTGAGTGTTTTATTTCCGCATTTTTTCCGTATATGGTCTAAGAGCTTTGTTCTTATTTATTTCACTCGTTCGTGTTTGCGTATATTGACATGTGTTGAACCAGTTGAACATTTTAGTCAAGAGGATGCATTGGTGACAAACGCCACAGAAATAATGGAGCGAGCTGCGAAACTTGGTCCTGGAGCTGAGTATGTTTCATATTCGCTTTATATGTCGGTTTCTAGAGGCTATATTTTAATCAATCAATATTTTTGCTTAAACAATTTAATCGTTTTGTTTGAGCTCCTAGGGGTATACTGTTTGTGATCAATGTTTTATCGCCAGTGTGGGTATTTTTCTCAGTCTCAATAACAGATGCTGAAAAGAAGTAAATCTCATTATATGTTCAGCTCACGACGTCTTGTTGACTCGGCAATGTCACTACTCCGACAATCAGTACATAAGCTAGCGTTGAGCGCTGTGTGCGAGAAGTTGGCACAATGTAAGTTTTTTTTTCAATTGGAACACTGATATAATTTCTTGAATCAGGTTGTGCGCATTATATCTGCCTTTTCCCCTTTCTTGCTGTATCGTCGCGTCATGTCAGTACACTATTCGACTTTTCTTTTTCTTTAACAGTAACTTTTGTTTCATTTGTAACAGGTTATTTATCATTGATTTATGATTTCGTATTCTTCATTTTAGTGAAAGCCTTTGATTGTATTGTGGAACTGGCCGTATTACGTGCCAAGAAGGATGATCCGAAACAATTGGCTCTAATTGCTTACCGGAACGAGCTGGGTGACGGAGATCGGTATGTGCAATTAAACTATATATAAGCAAGTAAAAAAATTAGGAACAGAAGATATACAGACCGAGCTGGCTGCGCACTGGTGTATTATACGAGAATAATAACATCAGAACTCAGAACAGGAAAAATGGCGTTAAAAAGTTGCGTAGGATTGCTCAGAGGCATGCTTTGTGCTGATTTTCTAGTTGTATGCGTAGGGTAGGTAACAGGCATATGAATCTCCAATGCGGGACTAGCTTTAGCTTGTTACTTTATCTCGAATGTTTTTCGAGACATAACACTCGTCATTTTCATTTTCAGTGAAACAGCCAATGCCTCACAAAAGAGAGAAGAATCTTATCGAGTGATAACGAAGACGTTGGATGATTTGGAGCATACCAGTCCTTCAGTGACGTCTGCAGACCAGGTAGCTTTTAAATACCTTTGATTGCTTTGTGCGTGTTCTTTATTCGTAATTTATTTGGATACTGAATATTTGGACCATCGGCAATCGTGTACGCGATGTACTACTTCATTTAAGTTGGTATTCGGTGAGATGAGAGTGGAAATTCTAAAGTCAGGGGTCCGATTATCGATTTTTGTGCGCACTTGTAGCTTGTTCCCGTATTAGTAAGTAGTAAAGGCTAGTGGGACCTCCTAAGTTCCAGTTACATGGTTGTTTCTATAAACCTTTATATTCTATTTCAGAATGTGCACCGTGATTTGATCATTCAATGTGTGTTAAATTCGGATGATGAACTCGCGCATGCGTCTTTGTTCCGTTGGTTGGTGGCTAGAAGCAGGACCAGTGTCATACTTCAGGTTTGTTTGTTAGTTTATTACGACAACGTTTAACTATTAGTTAGTTTAAGGGTTTCCACATGGCTGTCGATAACTAACTTATGTGTCTGTATACGTGATTACATTTTAAGTTGCTTATCGGAGCTAGCGAGCGGAGCGAGATAGCTCTTTTTGGTTCTTTTGCTACTAGTTCTGGCATAAGTACCCGTGCTTGTTTGGCATCGCAAATAACTCATTTGTAATTTGTAATTTTGTCACAAGTCATATACTTGTTTATATTGTTTTTTTTTACTGTTATTCTTGCCGCATTTCTTCTTGTTCTAAATGGATTTGTTATATTTATCCAAGCAGCATAATATCTATTTCAGTCGAAGTCTGCCTATGTGGAACAGTTTCTCACGCACGAGATTTCGAGAGGCGGAGGTCACAAATATTTGGATCTATTGTGGAGGTGAGTACTTTACTTACATAATTTATACAGTACTACTTTACTTGTGTTCCAAAATTGGCGCGATTTCAAGAGTCGTATTTTTACCCATTTTTACCCCTTACACACTTTCACTTTTGTGTGCGGTACTTTCTTATCGAAGCGTAGCGTTTAAGAGGCTTATTTTTCTATAATTATTGTGGTAATCGCCACCTTCTCTTTATTTATTTATGTGATGAAACATGGGTTTTTGATTAAATTAGTATTTTTTTAGGTTCTACGAGCGATCGGGAGCATTTAGCAAGGCAGCCAAGCTGTTGTGCAAATTGGCCGATAGCGAATCGTGAGTTCTTTTTATTTGTATTGCGTTTCTGTTTTCTTTTAAGGAAATAGCTTCCGTAAGCATAACTTTTCGTTCGAAGGTTAGAATCTAAATGATTTGCAGATTTCCATACATTTCACGTTGGTTAATTTTAGTTTTAGATACACGAAATCAGTCGGTCCCCTAGTATTTTCGAGTTTCAAGTTCACAGGTTCAAACCTGCCAGTGTTTGTTTTGTGTCAATCATATGGTTTGGGCGATAAAAAGAAGTAAAAAAGAACATAAACGGTCACGTGTGTTGTGTTCTCATTCCCACATATTTCTTATCTTGTTTCCGTACTACCCCGGGTCGGGGGTCGGGTGGGTTTTGACTGATACTGTTTTGTCTAAGAGAAACATATGGGAACAGGAACAGTCTCATTTGGGGGTAGCTTGACATTGCATTTTGAAAAAAAAATTGTGACCACTACGTACATGAACTTTGATAAATGATATCTTGTTACTTTAGTATGATATGTAATGGAATAAGTAGATTTTCTTACAGGCCAGAGGTAACTCTAAACTACCGTGTATCTTATCTTTCCCATGCTATCATGTGCGCGCAGTCAGCCCAGGATTCGGCGTCGAAGGTTAGTTATTTTTATATATTTTTTTCGTTTTTTACATAATGCATAGTTTTCTTTTTATACTTCTTTTCTTCTTTGTCAACCAATTTTCATTGTACTTTTTCGAAATTATTTGTCTCATAGCGCAGGGTTCTCCGACACCGTACACTGTCAAACTTTCAATATTGTTGTTGCTTTTTATTGACCCTTTCGACGTGCTACTGCTACCTTAATTATGTTAGCTAATTTCTTGGGTTTAGGCTTCGATTCAAGAAATGCGAGACAAGCTGGACGTTGCGAATATTCAGTTATCAGCTAAGTAAGTGATTGTCATTATTTATTGTTATTTTTACGTGTTCTTTGCTTACCCGTATAATTTGATCATTTCTGTTTTCTATTCATGAGCTCATGTTCATATCCTATGTTATTGTTTCAAATTTGAAAAAAAAAATTGTTATAAAAAATTTGTTTAGGGAGGCGCTAGAAGAGTTGGGAGTTGATGGCGCGGTGGCAGCACGGTCATTGGACAGGCAGCTTCTATCTTTACAGGTATTTATTGATATTGTTTGACGCTGATGGTGATGATCACCCATTCAGGATCTATCAAACATCTCGTCTGAATCTGTCTATCTATCGAAAATCCCGTCTGGTTCCCGATGTAGATCGTATATATTAGTCGTAGATATTAGAACGCTTTTTTTTATGACATCACACAATTACACTTGTGTAAAAACATTTTTTATGTATACCTTTGAAAAAATTGTATATTCGACTGATGTTGCTTGTGGTGTAATTTAGTAAAAGGATGTGTCTTTCACTCAATTTGACTGACTTTCTTTTAGGATCTCTGTGTACGGTATGCCCGTGCATACAGTCTGTGGAAAGTTCAACTGGCCATCTTCCGGTGTGCCAATTACTATGAACAGGATACTGTGGAGAACGTCTGGATGAATATTATTACTAGTGGTGGGGTTTTTGACTTTCTTATTTTTTTAAAGAAAAATGAATTTGATGATAAATTGTAGCTCGACATTATGATGAGGCTATTATTTTTTCGCAAGTAGCTGATTTTTTTAGCATAGTTCTTCACGATAATTTATGGGGCATTTGAATATGTGAATTGATTTCTTGTGGTAGTGTCGATTTTGGGACTTCTAGTTCACTCTTGCATTGTTATGCCTTTCTTTCGTTTGCACTTATATATTACTTTTTACTTTTTACTTTTATTGTTTGCACTCATGTATTACTTCTTGCGTCTTACTGGTTGATTCTATTTCTATGTTTTTTTTTTCTTCAGAAATTGGAACCGGCGATTCTGGACTGGAGAACCGTTTATTGACGTGTCTGGCTGATCTGGCTCTTCTCTACGCGCCTTCGAATTACTTCCCCACAGGTTTGACATTTCTCACTTGCTTGGAACATTACAATTGACTGTGCGCCTTATTATAACGCCTTTTTGGAGGACTTCCTCGTTGAACGTTTTATTGTGATGTTCAATCCACATGCTTCTGACCAGAGTGTGAGTAGCAAGTTTTTGGAAGGTGTGAGAGACTGCGAGGTAGTCACCTGCAATCGGCGGTGTTTTATGATTTGCTTCTGGCTTTGTTAGCCCCTCGATAGTCCTTATATAACAGCTCGTGAATTCGTCACCGTTTAATTTCAGAGTTCATTCTTGTCACTCTACTCGGAAAATGCTTCGAGAACCACGTCTCTCCGCATTTCTTTGTGGATCTGATCAACAAAGTCAACATCTCATGTTCGGTCTTCTTGGATTGTTTAACAAACGAGTACAGGTACCGTATATGGCAGTCATAAGCGTAAAATGCTTTTAGGAATGAAGAGGAAGCTGATTTGTATGTGTGACACTACATTGAGATTGAGACTGGCAGGGCAGCGCGCTGAGTTATCAATAGCTATCCGGAAATTCGTTCATATTATGCAATTGAAACATGCGCATATGATGGAGTAGATATTGAAATCCACAATGGTTAACTGATCATGTTAGGTGCAGTGAAACTAGATAAGTAAACGTAGATTGAATTTTTAAGAGGAAGTAAAGTGAAGATTGTCCTTGTAATTAATGAATGAAATAAAGCTGGTGAATTGTCAAGTTGGCGCATGACAGCCTGTTTCAAAATGTCAGAATTATTGTTTTAGAACCGGTGATCCGTTCTGGAAGGAGAACGCTCGCGCCCGGCGATATGTAATTGACACGGGAATAGCTGTGATTGAAGCGTTCTTGGAACAGGCATCCAGGATGAATGTACAGAAGAGGTGAGAACTATTTTCTATGCTTTTGTGAAGCTTTTTGTGTTTTTAAAGGAATTCAATTAGGTTTCAGTGACTTGTAAGACTGTTAGTTCTTTTCGTTGAGGAGTTTTCGAACGAATAACTGTAGGTAGTAGGGTAGAGTGGCATTTGTTTTCTGTTGTATATGTTCATTAGAGTAATCTCCCTCGTTTTTACAGATCGTCTATGGCGGCGGAGTGCGCGGCGTGCATCTCGCTCTTCTCTCTGGATATACGATCTGTGTCAGCCGGCGCGCCCACGGAACTACAGACCCAATTGGACCTGCTCAACCATAGAATATCAAGCATTGCGTAAGATTCGTATAGGTATTTCGTGTTGTAAGAAGGCCCAGCCCGGTCAGACTAACATTGACGGGAGTAGTGAGATTTAAACTGCCATACTTCGTGCTCTTGTTGACCCGATTTCATTGCGCATGGAAAATCCTTTCCAGAAATGTAGGTGAGACCGGGCTGGGCGCTGGGGTCTTTTTCAGAAGTTTACATTATTTAGTATAAATTTGCATTCGAAATTGACGGATTTTGTGGCTTTCACTGATATTGTAAATGTTAAATTATTCCGTTTTGTTCTTCTTTGTTGTCTCTTGCTCATGGCGCATATCGAAATTCTTGCGATTATAATGGGGGTTTGTGTTTTGGGCTTTGTCCGGTTAGTTGTCTTCATGAATGGATGCCGGTGAACAGAGTTATTGTTTAAGAAGAGTTAATTATTCTAATGATATTTTAGAACTGATGATTATTAAATTAATGTATGAAGTAATCTTTATTATTGTGTTGTATGAGTTACTTTTGTAATGCTAGGTGAATTTTAGTTCTTCGTGTTTGAGGGTAATTTGCTGTAATGAAGTTTGATGCCAGTTTTTTGTACTTTCCATTTCAAGAGGGTTAATTATTCAAATTGTTATGTTTATCGTTGTTTGTTACTTGTTGGCACATAGTAATCTCAGCTCTATGTATCTCTTTTGTTGTTATTTCTTCATTACGCTCCGGTTTACATTCGTTAATGACGTGGTAGTTTTATTCTTAAATTATATTATACTTAGGCATTGATAGTGTTTTTGATCTGTTTTGTGTATGTGTTTATATGTCCGGATGCATCTCTTGAAATTAATGTAAGGGGGAATATTTAAAGCAGAATCTTTGTCGAATTCAGTTTTTTTAGAATTATTAGTATTTATATTGTATTGTCACTATTTCGCGCTTTTCATGTTGTGGATGTTGTTTTCATTCGAATTAAAGATTACACATTAATTGTTTCTGATTTGTTTCTTGAAAGTGAATGGTGACACTGTTTTGGTGCTCCTATGGATATATCTGTGATTATGGGAATTGTGCATGTGAAATGTTGTTATGGATCTAGTTTATGATTTTCATGCGCATGGTCTTATACTGTGCTACATAGTGTTGCACAATAAGCAAAGCTAGAGTTCGAAAGTGTTTTGCCCTAATGCTTTGTTTATAGTAAGCTAGAGAATAGTGCTTCTAGTAAGTTCTAGGCTTTAGTTTATGAGAATATTTTTTGTTGTTTTTGATTGATTCGTGTACGTCTGAGGGGCTTTATCAACAATTTTTGGCGTGCTGTAACTTGAACCTTGAACTAATTTGAGGTTTGTCTGCTGTTGGATGGATGAGATTGTGTGCGCCCTGCGTGACGAGAACGCAGCATTGAAATATGAGATCGACCGATTGAAACGGGCTCTTGATGAGCAGAAGAAGAGATACAACGTGTATGAATTGGCGGTTAGTTGAAGATTTTATTGATTTATTAAGGCTGAAATTTTGAGAACTTACAGTAGACGCTCAACTTAATGCGGAATTGGGGGGGGGGGGGCGTACGGCGTACCCGTACACTACACTACAGTATGTAATTAAATCTGATGTGTTATATATGGTTTTCATAAAAGTTCATACGTGAGAGTAGCTTACGGTGCAACCATTGCGTACCGTAAGCAAGTAATATTCGATTAGTGGAATTTTCTCTCGTACTGATGAACTGGGACTTGACAATGGTTGTATCGTTGTATGAATTGTTTTGTAATCGAGTTGTAATTTTTTTAATACAATACTGTGTTTCATCAGTCCGACATTGAAGGGAACCGTGTTTTCTCTACTCTGTGCACATCTACTTATGTTTCAGCGATTTGAAGACTTCCTATTACTGCCTGCGGAAATACGAGTTCACATTCTCTCCTTCCTTGATTTTGACACACTATTTGTGAGTTAACAGTTTTCTGGTCTAACGCCTGTTCTTGCATACCATTAGGTTGTTTTTCTTAGAGCAGAAGTCTGAAGTCATGATTGCTTCATCTTCATGATTGTGTAATTTATTTTTCAAAAAGCCCTTTTTAGGCTTGCAAACAATCGGGCCGTGTGTTGAAATCGCACGTCGAAGCACTTCATGGAAAGATACCGTTGACTGTCACCATTAGAAAATTGGTATGTTTATGTCACCTACACCTATCATCGAATAGTTTGATGCACATACAAATGTTAGCAGTGTTAGCAAAATAGATAACACATGATCACAAATTTCTGTGCCACTTGCGTACCGTAACGAAGTTGTTCGATACACTTATAGTTCTTTCAAAAGTTATAGTTTTATTAGTAATAGTAAAAAATATATTTAGAATAGAACATCCTTTATATATTTACAACATTTAGCGTCTCGCCGCTTTGTACGAGGTGGAGGTGTTGACGCAAAAGAAACCGATCCTTAGCTATGAAATCTTTGATAAAAACTCGTTGGATGATATTATGAAGAAGGATCTGAGATGTGGGGAACCGTAAGTTTAAGTTCATTTATCGTGTTTTTTTTAAACTTGCTGTTCGATTCATAGTTTGGTTACATCATTCACAAATACCGTATGATTTTTAGACTCTTAAGCTACAACTAAACTTCTTACTTCTTAAGATCTGCTTCTTACTTCTTATCCTTTCCTTCCAGATGCTTCTGTGGCGGCGTGTATAAGCGAGGCGAACGATTTGGTGGTCGTGAAATAGAACGATTCAAGGCCAAAGGATATGGTATACATGGACACTTACGATCGAAGACTAGAAGGTATGTCAAAAGGTTAAAGCTTAATTTAGTGACCAGCTTACCAGCGAAAGAGAACAAGGAATTGGAGCAAAAAACAACCTGGTATAAATATCCAAACCTTTCCTTACCCCTTACCTCCGGAGTCACCGGCGAGGCATATACCCTGAATATATGTGTGTAGTGGCATCTGTATCAGATAAAAAATGTTCTTCATTTTTTGAATGCCCACCTAGTATTTATTTAGGTGTTACACATCAGACCCTGTCGGTTCGATCGCCCAGCATCTACATCGCTTCTTGACAAATGAACTCTTCGCGGTGCATCTCGTTTTCGGCAAGGTATGCTGTTTATGTGATACCCTGTATCCACTTTAATATGTGAGACCCCCTTCCCCGCTTCGTTTCGTGTTTCTGACCGATTGAGTTTTTTATTGTAGATCCTGATACTTGAAGACTTTTAGTGATGATGACTTCCGCCAGCCCTTCGTGTGTCATCTGCTGAATTGTAGTTTTATCATTTAGCCGGATCTGGCCGACTACATGTGTTTGTTGTGCTTCACCGATGAGGAGATGCAGTATCTGACCGATTCTCTAGCGGAAATGAACTTGGCAGAGCATAATACTATTCACTGTGTGGAAGCGAATACGCATGAGGCTGTACAGTTTATGTGGCAAATTGCGGCGGTGGGTTTTCTTTGAGTTTCTAATAGAGATTGTGCTGCTTGTATTCACTGTTTTTGCACGTACGGGGCTAGGCGCGCAGAGCGCCCTTTTGGTTTACATACTGTGGAATACTGTGGATAAGCTGAACTGGGCACACAAGCTTATTTATCGCAAACTTTTGAATTGAAACATACGTATTCATCGAGATCGAGGAATAGAATAGTATGTATGTTCCAAAAGGTGGTTCCCTAAGGTATCCTAATCTAAGGATAGGTATTTTCCAGAAGGTGGGTGCCCTGTCGGTGCGTTGTCCTCCCTCTCCCCGTTCGGCCACTCTCCTCCCAGTTGATGCTCCTTGGATAACTGCGGCTCCCCGATGTGCCTACATCCATGTATACGTGAATAATGTCAACTCGAGATTGCTCAACTCATTGATTAAGGTAAGATCCAGAACGACTGGATTTACTAAAGGTCGGGTTTGCTACAAGAGATCTAGTAACTGTTACGTACGACCACCAGTTGAAATTGTAAGCATGAAACATGATCATTTGACAAGCTTTTCCGAGCATACCTTTTTGGGTGTATGTTTACATACCGAGGGGGGGGGGGGGGGGGGGGGAGGGCGTGTGTATGTGTGCTGGAAAGCCGGTAAAGTACCCTAACAAACTTTTGTTATTTTGTTTTTACACAGAGACTGGAGAGAAAGGGAGTGAGGTCAGAGAAGGTCGATGCCATAATGACCAAAAGAAATTCTGATTGCAGGACTGGATAACTGGGAATCGTGATCTGAGATGGCTGATCTTAGAAGGACAATTCCTCATTGATCTTCCCACGCTCCTTCATGGTGTACAACATAAAGCATTGTATGGGTCTTTGAAACAGTAGTGCGGATTGTCTAACATGATTTTATTGTTTGAGTTTGGAGCATCTTGTTGTTTGTTGTAATTTGAGTTAAGATGCCGGCTGCTTGAAAAATTCGTGAGAGTTACTCCCTCGTTCTGAGGTCATATTCACCATTCAATTCCCCATGGGGAATACCCCGTCTTTTTCTCAGCGTGTCTCACATTAGAATGTTATTTCCTGTCCCGAGGGAATCGGAGTGGTGGATATGGCCTCAGGAACGTCCGTAGCAAATAAAGTAGGCTCGTGACACGTTAAGTTTTCTGGCGCAGTCATTTTTTTTTATAACTGTTTATCGTGGGTATTTTTAGCGACCGTGTTGATGACCCCGAATTCCACATGAAGAACTCGAAAGGTCGCGAGCTGCATGGAACGATCACCCTGTCGGGAAAGAGAGACGGGGACAAGGTGGGAGAGGTTATTTAACAAATATTTCCTTTTAAAGCCGTATTGAACTATTTTGGGAAATTTGTGATACGCAAATCCTAGTTATCCTATGCAAATTTGGTGCCCAAATTTACATAGGCCAAATTTCCCAAAGTAGGTGCAATACCGCCTTAGTTAGTACTCGTCTACTCGTCCAAGATCGCGTCAGTGTTCGTCATAGTGGTATGGGTTATTGTCTTACAAGTCATTCTTGTGAACTACCTTTTGGCTCGACGCGTCACCGTTTCGATATTATAGTGGTGAAGAATATAGTAAAATAATTTAGGTGCTAGTCAACTGTCTACGGCTGACCGACCCAGTTTTGGATAGCGGACTGGCCGGGCCATCGGCTGAGTTGGCGGCCGGGACCGGGATTCTCGGCGGCCCACGACAATCTCCTGTTGGATTCATTTCGGACTCGGCACATAATATGTTCGCCACAGGAGCACTTTATTGAGGGAGAGGGAGCGCAGAGAGAGAGAGAGGTACTACGGTACGCTACCTTTTGAGCTACCTTTTGACTCGACACGTCATTACCTATTATATTATTCACTTTTTCCGAATATCAAGCCTAGAGGCAGCTGTAAGTGTGATCGCTTCAAAATATTGTGGGTGGAGGCTTTTTTATAATTTCCCAATTTCCATTTGTCGGAAATGGGATTTTATCGTTTTGTAATTATGTTTCACCTGCCATTTGAGTCGTTGAGGCTCTACATTCCCATGTATCTTTTATTATAAATGCCTGTCCTGCAAAAGGACGAATGTAGTCCGTGCACTTTAGTCTGTAGCCTGTAGTATACTGTACTATAATTGTTTGTTTGTTCATGCAGACAAATTAGAACTCTCTTATTGTATAGCTTTACTTTATGCTTGACAAAATGGCAAACTCTCACGTATTGGGAAACGTCTTTGACGTTAAAGCGATATGACACGTGGTTTGTGAACTGCATTCCCTGTACTGTAGTGTATGAAAAATGACACCAGAAGACGCGATTTGAAATGTTTCACAAAAACGCGTCACGTTGCTTTAAGTAAGGGAAAGGTATATATATATTATGCAAACTTATTGAAACCCCCTTTCCGTTTGTCATGCCTTTTCGTTGGTGGCTTGATTTTCGATCTTTTGCTCCTTATTTTGTTTAGTCAAGAGTCAAGTTTGTCCTTGCGTGGGTTATGCGATTGCTTCCCTTACTTCGCGTGTCTGCATATGTATAACCCCCCGCAACTAAAATTTGCGATTTCCCCTAGTCTAGTCAACCGATTTACAAACCAGTCCAATATGTTTTTATTTTGTTATTTGTATTACGTATATTTGTATAGTCGATGTGACTTGACTTGCAATGGTACTTGTTTGATTTTAACGCTTTACTTGTACCCCCTTTTCCGTAAGTTAGTGCGGTATGGCACGGGTTGAGAACGTATGCTGGACAACTGGTTTCCCTGTGTTCAGTGCTGGATATGCACAGAAGGGCACTGTAATTTGCATGTAATACATATGAATGCAGTTGTACAGCATACGTTTGGAAACCAGGTGCCGTACCGCTTTAAGAAAGGGGCAATCGAGATATTCTTTGTTTGACCGTTTTATAATTAGATTTGAAATGTTGTTTCTATATAATTTTTATACACTTTGCTCTACTTCACTTCTTTAATTCAGTCAGTCCACCCGGGTATTTGTGACTCTTTTCATTTTCATGGAAATAATTCTGGTGGTAAACAATTTCTGCGGATAGTTAAAGCAGTATGGCACGTCGAGCATTTACGGCCCATAATGGAACTATGCCTAAAATGAACCATCAGTGCCGTGTTTCAATGAGAATGAAATACTTGACTATACCTCTGTATAGCTGAATACTACTGTATACTGTATTTGTATCGAACGATTATAGTGCCACGTTTTATTATTACTATTTTACATTGTACCTTTTTCAACCTGTATCCCTATATGCTGATTTTTTGTGTTATTACTAACTAATAAATGTACTTTTTTAAACTGCGTTTTCGCATTTTCTAGTCTTTTCTCGGGGACGCTTCTAGGCGGTATGATACGTTTAAAGGGATCGGTTCACCTTAAATTGTGACTGTTTTTTTTTGTTTCTTTGTTTTCTATAAGGGATAATAAATATTTGGGATACAAAAAGTAGTGTTCAATTTCAATACTCACGAAGATATTGGGTGATAAAGTGGTGGATTGATCGGCCCCGAATGCAAACAGGGTAACTGTCTCTGACAATTACCCTTTTTGCATTTGGGGCCGATCAATCCACCACTTTATCACCCAATATCTTCGTGAGTATTGAAATTGAATACTTCTTTTTGTATTCCAAATTTTTTATTATCCCTTATAGAAAATAAAAAAACAGACCCAATTTAAGGTGAGCCGATGCCTTTAAGGTGGACGTGTATCCTTCTGTATTATGTGCAAATATATTGCAGTGTGTGTCGGAACTGTTGAGAAGGGTGTATAGTACATGCTAATTTTGTGGTCCGGCATATGCATCGGAACCACGTGTCATCTGCTTGAAAGGGGATGCATTTTTTGGTTGGTCTCACGTGATTGTGATGAGTGAACGAGAACTACGTTTATTATAAACTCGGAGTTTCTATAGAAATTCTGTGTATATTTTGCGCATGGATAGTGTACTCTGATTAGGTTCTTTGAAAATTTGAAACGATTCTGTGCTCCATTTATCATTTGATCTCGGTTACTATATGAAATCATTGGCTCATGAAATCGTTGTTCTTGATTTTAAACCGCCACGCCCATTTGTGAAGCGCCGCCCCTTTTACATATAACTCACTAATTTTTGGTGATTATTATTCACTGCAGCTGTCCACCTTGAACTATGAGGAATCTTCTTATTCTGTTGTTACTTGTAGTGACAATCCTCTATCATTCACCGGAAGCAGGTGGGCAAGAATAGAATTTCTTAAAGCGGTATAACAGCTGGTTTCCTGAAATGCATGTCGGTACGGTAGCTCATCGATGGAACTTTTGGAGGGTCACTATTGAGTGTTATGAGTAATTTTTCTTATATCCTTATGAAGTTCTGCACAAGAAAAATTTGGCAATATTGTTTTCCCGTCCCCGTGGACCCGACTTCTGTAGCACATAGATCATCGTAATTCGTAATTATAAAAATGACTTTATGCGACAAATTGCGACCGATTCTCTATTACATTTTTTAATATATACTATGTAATATGACGATTACTTCTTTGGATAGAAGAAAGGGTTGTGAATATTTTGCACATCATAATAATAATACTACAGTCGTCTGAGGTCTGAGCCGTGGGTATATGCATACTGTTTGTATGGGGATTCAGTTAATTTGTAAAGTCTAGTGGGTGGGAGTCTATTGTTAATTCACACGCCCTACTAGCGATCGAAAACCAGTACTAAAATGTTCTTTTTGAAAAGTTTACATTTTATTGTTTTATTTTATAGTTGCTGAGACGAAACATACTTTTTTTGACAATGCGTAGGTAAGACACGAATATCATGCTTCTGACATCACTGGCTGTTTATTAGTCGCATAAACTAATATGGCGGTTTTTACATGCACACTCATAAACCATAACTTCTGGCTATGCACTTGTAGTAACTTTGTATCACGGTAAACAGTCTGGTAACGTATGCAGGAACTGCGCGGCGGACACCTGCATTGATAAGAAATGGTATGTGTTATTCCAGTTGGCGTGCGGCTCGCTTTTGGTACCCCTTGAAGGTACTTGTGCCGCAAGCGCGCCATAAGTGAACCCCATGTACGCCAGCTAGAATTGCACATCTCTGCGCGGCAATTTCGCATCCTTTTGTTTTGATGATCCAATTCTGAGTAATGGGGCTTTCTGACGAAGCGACAGGGAAATTACACATGTATTTTACTCAATTCTATAAAAAAGTATATATGGAAAATAGAATTCGTCGAATATTTATTCAAAATTAGTGGAGCGGAAGTCAAGTCGGAAATGGTTTTATGGAGTTAGATAATACATACGTGCCGCAGGCAATTACTCACTAATTGCCTTTTTGGAATTACTGGCGCTGAAGCATTTTGTTTCTATTCAAAATTCTTTTTATGAAATTCTGATTTTTGAAAGCCCTTTTATGTAAGTCAAATATCATCACCAAACATGAAAACGGAAAATCTATTACAAAATAGTATAAATGTATAAATACCGTACTGGCTTATCGGTATTTATGCTACCGGCCAGTTTTTGAAACATCGTGGACAGCTGTATTAAGGTATTTATGCTAATTTGCTCGAACTTAGCTCGTTTTTTTATTCTAATTTATGTTCATTTGCATAAGCTGCATAAGAATGCTGGTGTACTCCATGTGTTTCAAAAAAGGGCCACTATTTCGCTAACAATGAAGTTCCTATGCTTGTGTCCGGGGTAATCTACTCGAGGCTGCCGTGTAGAAACTCTATGGCCGTATGTACGAATGCTGGGAGTATATGTGCCCAGAATCCCAGTGGGAGGAGAGAGAAACGCGGATCACGCGAAAAATGTAGAGACAAATTCTCCGAAACAGGAAGGCCCAGTGTTCACAATGCGCGTGTTCGCATGATGTATTATAATTATTCCGTCGCTTACGTACTATAATTACCCCCGCCCATTTCAGGTTCCCTCCGCCATCTCCGCAACTTGGGCACTCTCCGCGCAATGGGCTCTCCATACGGAAACGGAGGTGGACCACGCTCATTCAAGGGTTTATTTATCGATCGAAGATCGCACACTAACGACTACGGTACGGCGGGCATGTTCTAGTGCACACACACCTATTTACCGTCTAATATCCATATCAATAAACTATTTTTGTTTTGGAATGAACAGTTTTTGGGAAGTGAACGCATCATATTATTTATACCAAAGACTGAACGCTTTTGGAATGTACCTCTGAAGTCAGAAGTCAGAAGTACGAAGTACCGTAACGTTAGCATGCGTATGTTTACAAGGGAACTTTGAATTAACCTCACCTTTGATTTTTTTTATAATTTTTACGTACGACAGGGTTTGATTCGATGTAAAAGAATATTAGAAGCTGCTTATTGTGAACGAAAAAAATGTATGGGTCCTCATAGTTTCGCTGGTGCTCTGTGTTCAACAGAGTTATTTCAAATCGGTGGAATGTGGCGGGGAGGCTAAATACACTAATTACGATAGCATATACCCTTCGTTATGTAACGGTGCGGAATGATTAGAACTGTTATTCACAATAAACTACAAATAAGAAAAATTTTAACGGGTTAATTACCAAAGTTTGAGGAAATTATTCTGAGCCCTGAAGATGGCGTAAGCCGAAACGTCGGAAATGTGTCCAACCACATTGTTGGTTTTCTTGTTTGGAATAAAGAAGCTCACACACAATACTCTGAATTAAAAAATTTAATGTTCACAATTGCACGTTCGTCTTCATCTAATATATGATTCTCGAGTTCAGGTCTTTTTATGCTTGGTGTTATGCCATGCACGCGTATTTCCTGTCTGTACTCAAGGAAAAGCTCGTATTCTCTCTCCCCCCCTCTCTCTCCCTCTCTCGTTTCTCTCTGTCTCTCTTTTCTCTCTTTTTCTCTCTCTCTCGTTCTCTCTCTGTCTCTCTTTCTCTCTCTCCCACTATCTTCCTCTCTCTCCCTGCCATATAAGAAAGAGAGAGAGAGAGAGAGTATTCTCTCCCTGTAATGGTATCTGCCCTTTGCGAAAATACCAGTCTCAGCCTACTTTTTCCCCTGCCTAGTTCGCTCTTGCCAGACCTTATGCCTTGAGGTACAACTTTCTCTTTTCTCAGCCACAAAGCCATTACAGTTTCGCCGTGATTCGAGACTTTTGCCCTTTACTTCTGGCATTGGAGCTTTTTACTTGTTTCGTATATTTATGAGCAATATCTTTATTTTTTTATTTTCCACATTGCAATGTGTGTGCTATAATTATCAGCGCCAAGTAATGCTTTTATAATAATTAGGTTTGTTTAGTTTTTATAGAGCATTGGAGCAGTTTTATGCTAGTTGTTGGTTTGATTTATGAGTGGTTTACCTATTAGGAACTGTGGTGGTTTCATTGTGGTCCTTAGGCTAGGGGTCTTAGTATTAGAATGGGACCAGCACATGCACACAAATTAACATATTCTGAATTACTTAGCGGTGGTTCGCATACTGAATCTTACGCTTTGAAGCATTTAGAATTTAGAAACACAAAAGTGTACCCCGTTCCCCTCTCTAATCTGTCTATCTCTGACTGCCTCGTGTCTCTTCTCTTCTCTCTATTTCGATCACCAATATCCACAACAGTTGTTCACAAAAGTTGCGTATCCTACTCGTATTCCTTTCAGGTTAAAATACCTTAGGTATGTGGGTCCTTGTCTGGCTTCTCTTCGTCCTCCATCTCGGTCACACTCTCTCGCCCGAGTATTCATTCCACGGGCGAAAATGTGTATGTCCAAAGTTGGAATGTCCACCCCAACCGCCATGTCCAAAGATTCCGAGTATGAACTTTTATATGGCCGCTAGCGCGCGGTGCAGCTACCACATAGCGCGCTCGATTTTTTTGCGGCGCCGCACTGCAGTGTAGCCGTAACCACGTAACTTCCTGCGCTACTACTTGTTAGCTTATTAGACTCATCAATAATATGTGGGAATTTTGCTGACCAAATAAGTTCCAAAGGCCTGCCAGTATATGGCTCTAAAGACTTATTTCTGTTGTTAGTTATGTGTTTACAGACTGTCCGCCAAGTCGGCCTCTATTAGTATGTACTTCTGGCTCGTCTACTTCGCCCGCTTCTCGTGTGGTTAGGGTAGTCCCGTCGACGCCTTTTCCAAAAGATACCGATGGAGATGTAACGCCACAACCACCACTACCACCATATAAGCTGAAAGCACGGTAAGTGTGTAATTGTGTAATTCGGGCAAAGGACCGAAATGTAGTGCCGTTCTGTGCTGATTCGGTGCTTTTTTTTTTTTTTTTCTTGTAGATTTGATTATGATCATCCAGATATAATAATTCGTAATTATTTTTTAAACACCGATGATAGAAGAAAATGGTACTCCTTTCCATTTTTGTTTTACCCGTTTGCTAATCGACTACAGTAGCAATGTTTTCGTTATATGTACACGCGTCCTTCTTTTCGCCATATTATTTGATGCACACCTGGGTGTTATTTAATAAATAAACAAAAATATGAACATCCATAAATAATAATTTAATATTTTATACACGAATCACTCCGCCCGCCACAACATGCAATAGAGGATATCACCAAAGGAGAACGAACAGTTCTAGTCGAATCTTTCGACTTTGACAACGACTATGAAGACGTGAGGCTTTTAAACTTTCTTTGCTTATTTATTCATTGTTTGTCTGTATGTTTGTATAATGCGCGTTACACTCATTCAGTCTCGTTCGGCGGCTCACGTTCCACTGAGTCATCCCAGGCCATACAGCGAAGTCAATATATTCCAAATATAATCAGGGTGTCGCACAGTACCGACGAGAGATGTTCACTAAGCGGTATTTCGGCAGTATCTATGAGCTTCTAATCTATTAACTAAAAAAACCTGATACCTGTAACCTGAAAACGTGTAAGACTGAAATTCATTTCAGGAAAAGAACCAGTACGAAGTAGAAGCGGCAACAATAGCTACGAATGTCGGAAAAATAAGAGAGAAGGATGAGGCGAAGGAATGGAGGACCGTTGGAGCAGCGGTAAGTGCATCGGTGAACATAAAGCATTGGCGTGCAAGCGGCAAGGTAATGGCGTGCATGCTGCCTGGAAAAAAGGAACGCGCCGTTGGGTTCTGGCGTGCAAGTTGAGCGCCGTAAGCGCTTGCACGCCGTGCTCAGATGCGCTAGGGAGTGCAGTTTTCACACTTTAAAACAGCAACCTAGGGTATCTATGTTTCTAGGCAAGTTGGGTTCAGGGCAGCTGTATGTCTACTCATTATGAGGCGAGTTCGTTTTTGCAAAGTAAAATACCTTCGTGGTACTTATGGTAGGGTGCTCTAGGGTTTATATCATTGGTGTTTTTCAATAAAGCATAGACACTTGTCCCCTAATGTTTGTTGTTGCAGACCGCAGCCCCCTCTGGAGGTCGTTTTTATTCGAAACGGCAGAAATCAAACCTAACAACAACATTACTGCCCTCTGCAGCAGTAGAGATGCAGCGCAACACATCAAGAGCTGATACAATAGAAGCTGCTCCTTCGGTGAGCCAATCGGTAACGGAAGGAACTACAACCTCACCGCCGACGAGTACCACAGCACCTGTTACGACAGTGTCGAGTACCGTAACTACTACACTGCCAACGTCCACCAGGTATCTTGAAGGAAGCTGTAGTCTTAGAGCTTACGTTGTTGGCAGGGTATTTCCGTCCAGAGAAAATTTGCTAGGGTGGTTGTTAGGCCAATTTCGCCAAGTATTCGCCAAGTAAATTCAAGGGAACTGTTGATTTGAGCGCAACAACATCTCAATCGTCCACCACAACAACAGGAGTTGAGTACGAGTACATCGAATATTCTGCAGAAGTTCCGATTAACGAAGAAGATGGAGGAGTAAAGGAGGCAGTTTATTATTAATTTATTTATTTAACTTACCTTTCATTTATTTATTCCCGAAGTTTTCCTGTTTATTATTTGTGTAACTTTTGAAACATGAGTCTATTAAACATATCGAACATGTGCGTGGAAATATACATTTCCATGTTTATGTACACAAATTTCGGGTACTGGTTTTTGAAAAGCACGTGTCACACCGCTTTAAAGATTTTTTTGTTGAACAGAAATTCCAGCCCCAATTATCTCCAGTGATCAGTACGGATGATGGGAATGAAGGAGAGGAATCTGCACAGAATAGTCAGGTAAGAATCAGAAGAATATGAAGAGAGACTGAGAAAGAGAGGAAAACAGAGAAGAGAGAGAGAGGGAGGGAGTGCGTGACAGAGAAAGAGAGGAGACGGAAACAAATGAACGAAAAGAACGAAACGAGAGAGAGAGCAACTGAGAGAGAGAATAGAGCGTGAGAGAAACGGAGAGCGAAATAGAGAGATAATACGTGTTCTTCAGTATAAATTTGTTAAAGCAAAATAATGGCCAGTTTTTGAAAGATTCTCGTTTGAGACGTTTTGAAAAGTGAAAGAAAACGTTTTTGAAATCTCTTCAGTCAATTCCGGGTTTCGATTCGATCGTCGCCGACGTCAGTGTTCCCGAACGGACTCCTGCAGAGGAACTGGTGGTGACGTCGACGGCCGTCTCACTCACTCCAACCACGCAGAGGACAGTGGTTGTATCGGAACCGACAACGCAGAATCCGAATAGTACTATGTTTCACTGTTTTATTTTAGTGAACATTCAATGTGCTTTGCTAGTTAGCGAAAAGTAGCCATGGCTCGTGTTTCTGGTACATGAATTATCCACAGGAAAACTAAATAATTGCCGAAACCACATCTTGCCTGGCTCGTGACCATTTGGTGACCAATTGATGACGGTTTTCGATGAAACTTGGTCACCGCACGGTCACGAAGAGGTCATTAAATATGCTGGCACATGAATAAACCAATGAACCGTCACCAAATGGGTTCACCCATTTCATTTCCAATGTTCGTGAACCGAAAATACGATTATAATACGATAATTTCTCTAGTTTTTCGTTATTATGATAGACTAGACTATTGCAGTCATAGTTCACTATTCTAAGCATTAGTGTATTTGTAAGGCGTAAGTTAAGGCGTAAGTTATCTAAGTATTATTCCATGTTCCAGTTGCTCCATCCGGTTACAAGTCATCGGTGCTTTTCGGATCCGAATCTCATACATTCGACCCCACAAAATGCAATAGCGATGAATGGATGCATCTGTTATTAAAGGTGGGGCAAGTGTCCTTATGGTTTATTATTCGGCTCCAAACTCTAGAGCCTTATGACATGACTTATTATTAGGATGTTGGCGTCGAAATGTTTCTGCACGAGGCTCAGGTCGCCGTAAATGAAGTTATATGCCATTAGTAATAGTTTATTGGTTCACCGCGTCGAAAAGTTCACATTAACAAGCTCTTAAAATAACATCTAGCAACTCGAAAGCCAAAAGGTACCCTAAGATGTGGTGCAGTGAAGACACCATCATACTAACAAGGGACCAACATGCCAAAGTATAGATTTAGAGAATAATTCCTGTGAAAACTTTTCAGGAAATGAAAATCAGTGACGCGAATGAATCGAAAAAGAGGATCTCACTAAGTCTTGGGGAGGATGCACTACAGCGGGTGAGTTCCAATAATCGATTTTCTCCGACGATCTTTTTTCGCCGAGCTTGATTGATTCAGAGTACCAGAGGCCATATTCACCACTCAATTCCCCATGGGGAATTCCCCGTCTTTTTCTCTCCGTGTCTAACATTAGAATACTATTTTATGTCCCCAGGGACACGAGGGAATTGGAGTGGTGAATATGGCCTCTGGATGTTTTGTTTGTGGAAGGAAATTCAGCAAGCATTCTCTTATATTATTTCACTCCATCACAGGGAGATCTATATTCGAAAGTCTTGTTTCCTTTCACTTTATGTTTCTACATAATAAAGGCCCTGAAATTGCAAACTGGTATATTCTAATTTTAGGTGAGCGTTCTCTGCTCGAAGACCACCATCAGCTTCCGGCTCGTAGCAGCCCGTTACTGTCAACTTACCGCCGGTGATAGTACTTGCCTGCTCTTTGAGCCATGAATCGATCTCCGAAGTTACGCTTTAAGACTTACGTAGTCCACCATCCATGACATAAGTGACCATAGATATCTTCTCATTTAGACGTTTCTCGTTATTAACCTTGATGCTCAGGCCCACGTAAAAAACTATGATTTTTGTTACATACTGCCTTACTATATAAACACGCGGTATCCTAGCTATTCAATATTAACCTTTTATAGTATCGCCTTTTTTTGTTTGAAATGTATTCCATTTACATTGCTAGTGCCGGCGTGTATCAAATATGCTCGGGTGATCTTTCTACAAATTTTTGTAAATGATTTTGCTTTTAACTTGTATTTATATTTTGGTACCCTTACTAAAATACAACAACACCAATAAAATAATTAAAAAATTTTTTTATCTCTATCAGAATAGGAAGTAAATCGTAAAGGCAAGAGATTAGCCCGTATTCTCGGGTCGACGGGAATGTTCCGTTTGGGAGCTCATTCGTATGCAAATTTTTCCTCCAGCTAGTCTAGATAGTCGAGAAATTTGCATACACAGGATTTCCCAAACGGAACGTTTCCATCGACCCGAGAATACGGGCCAATGTTACTAGTTTTAAAATTTTACACTCCAATAATAGCCCGTATTCTCGGGTCGACGGAAACGTTCCGTTTGGGAGCTCATTCGTATGCAAATTTTTGGTCCAGCTAGTCTAGATAGTCGAGAAATTTGCATACAAAGGATTTCCCAAATGGAACGTTTCCGTCGACCCGAGAATACGGCCTAATAAGTGAAATTGGCTATTTTTTCCGATCTTTTTTAAAAATCGGCACTATATCACATTGTACTGAAGCGTATTTGCAAGCCAGTTTAATAATAAATCAGAAAAACGAGTATTCATTATCTTTTTCCTTTGATTGGGTATAAATATCAGAAAAATGTGCTATCTGGCCATTTATATACTTCTTATACGCAGTCGCTTAGATAGGTAAGCTGTAATATTGTATTTTTTCCACAGTCTATTTTCTCACTAGTTTTGGCTTTCCCAACTTTTCTAGTTCTCTAGTAGGAACAGTACGACAAGATGTAGAAGGTGAAGGGAGATAAATGTAGTAGCCGTCGTATGTTCTCTAATCTACAGCGTGACTTACGGCGCACCCATGGCGATATTCTGGCGCACAGGTATTAGCAGCGCGGCGCGTCCATGGCCTTATTATGGCGCATCTATGGCTATTCCGGCGAACATGTATTAGAAACGCGGCGCGTCTATGGCGGTATTCTGGCGCACATGTATGGGAAATAAATAAATATTTGCAGCCGTATGATCTGTTGAGGCATACTGCTTTCACATAATCGGATTCTTCAGTTGGAAGATTTCACTTCAATCGGGTATGCATTTTGTGTCTATTCTACTGTTGAAGCGGTTTAACAACCGGTTTTTAAAACCGTTTTTTTTTGGATGACTGTATTACCACGCGTCACATATGTAAATGGCCTCGGAAACAATAGACCAGAGACCAGACAACTGCTAAACATATCAATTTATCCCTTACAATGCCAATTTCAGTATATGACAATGATATTATGCGAGGGCGGCAGCACGCTGCTCGCAGGCTTCGAACCCGTACTCCACCTGGCGTGCGTCTGCATACTTACCAGTACACTACTACTATGTTCGGATAGCAAACCAAAACACAAATCGATAAGTCGGCCGCCTTCGATTAAAAAAGACTCGACAATGGTGAGAAAATAACTACATACATAATAAACTAGGTCTCGGTAGTACCCTATGTGAATCTTAGTTGCGCAATGTGTATGTAGATACAGTTCATTGAGGTGCACTACGGCACACGAAACATAATGCACACTCCCCGAGTCGCCGCGGAAAATTAACCGGTCTGCCAATTAGTGGCGGCGGCAAAACCTAATGTTGTAAGAAGGTGCGCCATAGGTGCGCGACACGCAGCATGCGTGAATATCATATGCGAATTAGTGGCGGCGGAAAAACCTAAGGTTGTAAGAAGGTGCGCCATAGGTTCGCCACATGATATAACATGTGGCCCACACATGGCGCTCATTCGGCGCACATTCACTCATATCAATAATGGAGCAATTAAATTGACCGTAACGCTAAGTCACCTAACTTTTGAAAATTACATATTTTCAGAAAGGGGCATCTATTAGTGGTCAACCCTTACCAGCGAAAGGTAAAGATGCACAAGCTAAGACTACCACGAGTAGTCTAGAAGCTCAAAAGGACATCAAAGATAATTCAGCAGACAAGGTGGGTAGTTGAAAAGGGCCCGAAGATTGGCTTAGACTTAGGAAGCTCGCAACGTCCATGTTACGAAGTGCCTGCTACTTTTCGTTTATCGTTGCCACTTAGAATCAGTTTAACTTTAAAAAATCGTGGTCTTCTGCAGAGTTAGTATTATGGGTAGTTTAAGATGAGCCATATTGATATTACAAGAGCTTATATGACTTTGGCACAGAAGTACTAACACTTAGATGCTCCTAAAGTTTCCGTAAGAGCGTAAGCGTGATTCCGCATTGATATGTTTAAAGCTTCACCTCATTATTAATTTCCAGCAAACTAAATCAAAAGAGAATGCCTCACAAAAAGCTTCAATGAAGTCGGGAAAGAAAACGAATCTAATTGAGGAGCCAACGCAAAAAGAAGTGACGCTAAGCAAGAAAATGGTAGGCCCTAAAACAGTTTTCGTACTTCGTGTTTGTTATAGCATATATACAGTTGAACAGTAGCACTATCATAATTAATACTATTATGTCAATGGACATGAATCAATAATAATATGTCTTACTCGCTACTACACGACTATATCTCTTTGTAAACCTCCGATTTTCTTATTGGTCACCGTACAGTACCATAACATACCGTACGGTACGGTACCGTACAGTACCGTATCGTACCGTACGGTACAGTACCGTACCATACCGTACCGAATAGGTAAATGATGAAACGACTCAGAGAACGGAATCTAAGCGTCCCGGTACGCGAAAAGGACTGTCGAACTCGAAGTTCACTGCCTCTCAAGAAATGACTGGCGCTAATACTGCTGGTACGGCCGGAGCACGTACTGTAAGCCTTTCTCATTGTTAATTATCTAACTATCTAATTGCCTAATTATAAATAATTACCTCATTGTTATATGTAGACAGAAAAGGGGAAAGTTAACCTTAAAGGGTCAGGCCCATTTCAAATGACCCCTGTTTTTGATGATTCCATCTGCTTCTCCATGTCAAATATAGTAGGATACGATATTTTTCTAATTTTCAAGCCCAAAATTCAGGCAGTATTCAGCAATTTACCATTGCCAGTCATACCCAACTATTTATCGCAGTTGTCACGCCCCTTCGCGCTAATTGGACAATATGCTCTATTGGGCGTGGCAATTGTGATGATGGCCAATGAGCGCGAATTGGCGTGCCAACTGCGATAGATAGTTGGGTATGACTGCCCACGGTAAATTTCTGAATAGTGCGTGAATTTTGGGCTTGAAAATTAGAAAAACATTGCATCCTACTATATTTGACATGGAGAATCAGATGGAATCATCAAAAATAGGGGTCATTTGAAATGGGCCTGACCCTTTAAAGGGAATGTCAAGCCGGTTTTTCATGTTGGGCTCAAAAAAAGCGTATGTTTTGAAGGTAAGGAAAGTGACAATAAAAATAAACAAAAACTTTCATATAAGAAGAAAAACTATTTCAAACCCCTCCAAAAAACTCCTTCAATATGGGATTCTGGTCATTTGGACAAAATCAGAACAAATTCTCTGTCCGCAGGACCGTTTGCTGTTAGACAGCAAAGAAAAAGAGGAGGGCGCGAGAGAAATTTTTTTAAGTCAGCAAAGAAAACGAGGAGAGCGGCGCGAGAAAAATTTTGTAGACTACGGTATTTGTGACAGCGTGTTATAGAATATCTGTGAATCAGGCTTGACATTCGCTTTAATGTAAGCAAGTTTGTGACTAACTAATAAGTTGTAGAATTTGTTAGAGCTAAGGCTGAGCTAAAATTTTATACCAAAACCTAGTCATCTGGAGAATCCAATGGACTCGCTCTCTCTCTATTCTCTCTCTCTTTCTCTCTCTCTCTGTCTCTCTCTATCTCTTTCTCTCTTTCTCTCTCTCTCTCGCTCTCTCCTCTCTCTTGTAAATATTCTTATTCGGAAATAAAATTTATGGATTTAGGTTGACGACGACACAATGGATAATGTCGAATCGTTGAATGTGGATGACAAGATGCCGGCGACAGAAGACTGCGATAAACAAGAGAGTTCGAAAGAGAAAAAGAGTGCTGAGAAATAAGAGGGAATAAAGAGTTCGAAAGAGAAAAGAGTACTGAAAGTGAGAATCAATAAAGAGGTCGCTTTGAAGTGTCGGGCCCAATTTCGGCAACCCCAATCTTTGATCACTCCATCTGATTCTCCGTGTCAAATATGTATATGGTAGAATGCAATATTTTTGGATTTTGCGCCTGGTACTTTTCCATTCATAATTAGCGTATCGGTGTGTGTCTTTCAACAGGAACTTTTGTAGATGATAATTTTGAGTTCTATCTTGTATTTATACGTTGGCACCCTTACTAAAAAATAAAAACAAAACATTTATTTCAATCAGAATCACAAGTAAATCATAAATGCAATAAAATATTACTAGTTTTCAAGTAGAGGATCAAATACTAATTGAAAGTGACTTCATAAACATTTATAAGTGAACAAAATCAATAAGGAATGTTTAGTCAGTTACATGGAAACTTGACCTCCTAAATTAAACCCTAGTCAGTGAATTCATATAAAGAAATATTCCCTAAAATATGACCAAAACAAAAGTGGTTGCAATGAAATGCTGGACAAATGTGTTCTAGTTCTAAACCAAGGTAGCTAGTCCCGCCAAATTTACGTGAACCTCATAATTAGGCAATTACTGCTCGAAGTTAAGGAGTTTACGTGGCAGAGCGTACATTTTAGAAAGTGTAGCTGCTCTCGTGATATATTTTATCTATTGAGATCCACTAATGTAGTTCCTCTCCTAATTATCAAATTAAATGCACTTCTGGTAATAATACTATAAAATCTTCTAAAAAATGTTCAAAGTAAAGAGTTTCATGGAAAAATTTGGTAATACAATTTAGAGTATAAACTCCCGTACTAGAAAAGCTGCATTAGACAATATTTGACACTAACTGGTGAGTGGAGGCATACACAACAATCTATACAACAAATTATTTGATTAGAGCGAAATAACGGACAGTTTTTGAAACGTATTTAGACCATTGCATTTTCGTATGTTGTGTGCAAATAAACATAATTAGACTAAAAAACCGAGCACCAGTTCTACACTACACGAGAAAACAACGTTCAGGATATGTTTCGAAAACCGACTGCCATACCGCTTTAAATGATTAAAACACGTGAATACTCGCAAAAATGTTTCACCGATAATTGACAACGCAAATAACTGTATGAATGCAATAGCGAAGAGTGCTAAACAAAGACTGAATATGATAAAATAGAAATGAAATCGGCATGCGCTATAAAACATGAAACTCTCTTCGAGTGATACTCTTGTTAGTCATTATATAACGGCAGGCACACGATCACTATATAGGTGTGCGATAAGAGTGCCAGGGGTGGGCGAACCGTGCACCCTGTTTTGGAATAGTTTTGGCACCGCTGCTGCACCCTATTTTCTTCAAATTTGTGATATATTTTCTCATGTGGCACAAAGGCGTGCGCGCGAAAACAAGCCCGCACTCGAACCAAGCTATAAGTCAATGTTGGAATAATACACATGTAAATACAATGATGCTAGTTATGTAGTAGGTACGCTGTATATTATTTAGGCACATGGGTCCGTGTTGCCAGAAAAATATTAAATATGGGCAGTTTACAAAAATTACCGTGTTATTTTAGCTACCGTAATTTTGCTCTCAATCATTTACAGAAAATCTCTCATCGCAGGATTAATATTACCATTGATATCCGTAATTTGCATATTATTGCAGTGTAATTGTCTTCAGTGCATCTCCTTCGCAAATTTCCAACAAAACTTCTGTTCCGTGGTTGAAGGGAATCTTTCGGGTGCCATCCAATACCAAATATGCATTGGAACACCTGAATTTTGAATGAATTAGAATATTACATATGGATCTGGACATACCCATTCGAAATTGGGGTTGTATATTAGGCGCATGTAATTGGTAACAGAGTAAACCGGCCAGCGCACAAATAAAGTTTATTTGTACTGAACATTGAGCGAGTGGATTTTCGTAATCAAAAAGTTCCGGTAAAAGACTGAGCTAACAGGCTTATGTAAAAATGTAATTTTTTGTTCTTACCTGCTTTTTAACCTCAACCTAGAGGCGAATCCCCGGCTCGCTGTCCGAGGGAATGTAGCGTTGAAAATAGGTTCTCGGATTGTGAACATCATGTCTGAAAATATAGGACATGTCTTCATTCCTCCAATATTTCCTTTTCACTCACTTTACTTTTGTCCCTCCTCTCTTTCTCTCTCTCTCTCTCTCTCTCTCTCTCAGTTTACTTCTCTCTCTCTCTCTCTCTCTCTCTCTCTGTGCTAAAGGGAAGAAATTTAAAGATTACTTGGATGATCGGGATCGAAAGTGAGTCTCCTATTCACTCTCTCGGCTACTTGTCCCGCCAGTGACTGCATATCCCCAGGGAGGTTGATCCCCATTCCCTTGAGCACTTCCAACATCCAACTCACATTGTCCTGCTCCATTCGGTTCATGGACATATTCCTGAAAGATCCCACGGTTAAAGCGGTATGAAACGTGGTTTTGGTGCGAATTCTGGTATTTGAAAATAAAGTGTGCGGCGCACTTTTCCTAATAATATCCTACTAAATACTTACCATGCTGGGGATCCGGTGCCCGTGCACACAACAATCCCACTGCTCTTCTGCTTGACCATCTCTCCATCATCGATGGCCACCTCGTAGTAGGAGACTTTGGCCGCCTCACGCTCGCCGATGAACACCTAGAATACATAAGACAAGGTTATATATTGGTAAGTAAATAAAGATTATAGAATCAATAGCAAAAGACAAAGTTATACACTGATAAAGTCTTACATAAGCAATCAGTAACCCAAGACGTAGACCCTTCAGTAAACAACAAACAAAACAATGACAATGATTATTAATCAATAAACTTTGAAGGTAGATGGCTCACCTCATTGAGAGCGAGTATCTTATCGGATGTGCTTTTATGTCTGCCGTTTAGAATAGTGACACGGATGCGGTTGCGGAACATCCAACTGAACACATTAGTTATTTTAAACGGAACGTGTAACTTAAAAGAATCTTCTCTTCATGCCCTTCAACATAAGAAAAAATCAACTGTTGGACATACACGGAACTAGAATATCAATGGTTTTTAAGGTCAGATTGTATGAGAACTTGAAATTCTCGTGAATCTATCCCTTTCTTGAGTACATATACCTAACCCTGTGGTACCAGTGGTAACTCACCTAAACTCTCCTCTAATAAGCCGTTCAATTAGGTCGGTAGGCGGATTCTTGCCTCCAACACAAAGGTGACCTTCCGATCTGTAAATAAAATCATTAATTTAACAAACACTATTGTTATTTGGCTTTTCTATCTGTACTTTACCGTAGAGGCCCAAAAATTCTAAGTAGCTTCTGTAGTAAAGGTAAACTAGGCAAAAAGCAGTTACTTCCTTTCTACGCTAGATGCTTCTGTAGTAAAACAGAGCAATAAAAAAAAAGCAGTTTTGCGGTCACGTGCCTAAACCGATCTTGAAGGCACTTTTTGAAAACCATATATTTTGAACTGAGCTTAAAATTTTTGAAAGTTGCGCAGAAAATGATCAAAAAATGTTGAAAAACATTCTTTATTTTCCCATTGTCTGCCAAATTAACGTGAGACTATTTACATGTGATTAAATTGAAGGTAATTAAACTTTAGACTTTATTAATTGATGGATCAGCATAATAAACAGAATCATATTTGTACATTGGTTTTATGCACGTTGTTGTTTCTCTAGCCTCATAAAGGGTACGTAAACCGGTCATGCGGAGAAAGGCCTAAGAGTAGGACGTATGCGCAGATACTCTTTGCGTATGGGGATTTTTAAAGCGGTATGACACGTTGTTTTATAAAACGTGTGCTGGACAGCTGCACTATAATCTATTGTATGTAAAATGTGTTCCTTTTTGTGGTGGAAATTCCCAAAACGGACAAAAATTTGAATATATAGAACGGGAAGCTGTTGTCTAGCATAAGTTTCGAAGTCACGCGCCATACTTATTCGGAGACACTCTCGACACTCGAAGATTATTGCGGTATTACCAGAGTATCTCTGCAAATGTCTTACGGTCTTACTCTGAGGAGCTTGCTCCCTAGGGTATCAAAGATCTTTACCCGGTGGTAATCTAACAGTGCTACCCAACTCTAATGAGGGGTCTCCTTCTCCTTACCCAATAGGATCCGTGTTGATACCGATCACTGGTTTCTCCGGGTTTGTTACCAGAGCGGCAGCGGTAAGGAATGTACCATCTCCACCAGCTGAGAGTACCAAATCAGCATTTCCGATCACTTTGGGGTAGTTGGTGGCAGTTAGGTAGTCAAAGCTGATATTGTGGGCCCTGGGAAGGATTAATAATTAGTATTAATGTTAGGTAAACATGCTTTCCACAAGGAAAAAACTTATTCCAAAAGCCGACACCCCGGGAAAAAACCTTGTGTTGAAGTTTTGTACAATGCATTGTTTAACTAGTGGAACGTCGGTAACAACCGGAATAACATGTTAGAGACTCTTATTTTTGTTATCCAATAAATCAACTAGATCTTACATTTATTCAGTGTAAGCATTTTAAACGTGCGCATTATCTCGTATCTTCTCACGCAACCATGTCACACATAAAGAAGGGCTCAAAAACAACTCCAGGAATTTTTGGAATGATCAAAGTCACTCCATATTTGATTGATTTGGAATAGAGAAAAGATAAAATCATGTGATTTCCATCGTTCCCACAAGGCTTCAATCGTGCATTGATCAAGGGTACATGAGCGCAGTGGGAGAGATAATGCTTGCATCACTAACAGGGACAGAGAGAAGCCAAATACGGACAGAAGAGAGGAGAAAGAGAGAGAGAGAGAGAGAGAGAGAAAGAGAAAGAGCGAATCAGATGAACGGCGGAGGTGGAGAGATATACAATGAAATAGATATAGAGAGAATACAGAAGAGAGAGAATGGGGAAAGAGATGCTAAAGAGAGAGGTATATGCATAAAAAATGCCAAGGGTGGAGGGAGCGGAGGAGAGAAAAAGGTAGAAAGAGAACGGTAGATTGGAGAAGGCAAAGAGAGAAAGTAAATAAACCTACTGTAATTTGTGAGCGATCCCATCCAATATTGTCCGTTTCTGTTTTTCGTGCTTGGCCTTCAGTTCAGCCACGTCAGTTCCTCTTGACCTTAACAAAAATATTGTTTATACAGTAAAGCGGGAATACAGTATGAAACTCGCCGATAACGCCGCGCACCTATGGGAGCGAAAAGTGTGCAAGCGCGCGGCGAAATCATGGCGCAAACATGAGGCAACACAGCACATCTGTCCTCGGAAGGCGCTGCAGATGCGCCACAGGTGCAGAATTGCGCCCGCTCAAAGCAGACTATTTGTTGGAGTCAGGAAGTGAAGACTATGCACATGCATAGATGGACATCCATTAGATGTGGACGAACGTTTTAAAATGACTCCAGTTCAACTACACATCAAGTTTACAGTAGAAAATAGGTACATATATAGCTCAATACACCTCGCCGAGCAAATCAACTCTCACCTCAGCAGTTCTTCAAATTGAGTTTCAGAAAGTTTTTCATGTTTTTCCCGCTCGTAGTCCCATCTAGTCTTCTTGGCCACAATTAGAACACGGTTCAATTTCTGAAAATTCAAACAACTAGGTATTTGTTTGGCGTAGATGCAGGTTACTGTAAGTCACTCTTTTGTCACGCTAAATGTTTGGGTTCGCTTCAACGTTCGACCCGTCAGTGCTTTACACAAAATGGGGTGAGCTTTACAACTAAACCTAAATACTGTAGAATTTCGCCGACAAAAAGACATGCTTGAATAAAAAAAAAAACAATAGACGGTAGGGTGGAGATAAGAAATATTTGCAAATAAACTTTTACACACAGATTTAAAAATCTTTGTCCCGGTAAATATTTTTGGTGTTTGATATCATCCTTGTGCTGCTACCAATGCTTCACAGTTTCACACCTATTGCTGTCCTGGAATTACACAGATGAGCACGACCACGTGCCGTACCGCTTTAATGAACAAATAAGTTCTCTTACCACTGGTATGGCTTGCTGGAAGAGATCAGTACTGGATGACTGGAGGGTCAAGGTCTGCAGCCCTGCCCTAACAGCCTCTTCTGAACTTTCCACCACAACACCCATTGATGAAGAAAGACCAAAGGTTTAGACCAAGTCTGAAATGTGGATGATATTACAGTAACCACAACGGCGCGGTCGCGTAACGGACGAGAATTAGATAAATTTTCGAAATAAAAAAGCAATGAACATTATGAAATTCAGTAGTTAAACACATGTTTGTGCGCAAGTTGTGCGCATGTCAAGATCATGTACGGTGTCTATCGTTTATTGATGAAAAGAAAAGCATAAACCATAAATGCAAGCATGGAAAATAGGCTGCATTATGACAATTTATCAAAGGATGTGTTACGGTAGCCTCAAAATTTAAAGTTCAAATATGTGCGGGTAGAACGTTAATGTAAGATGGATTGTAACGCGTAATTAAGAAGTCTATGATATTCAAGAAACTAAGAAAAATTAATTTGTCTTCATTGTAGCAAAAGTTCAGGGTTCAGACGCGGAAAACATCTGCATGTACATCTGTAACCCCGGAGACGCCTCGGCTCTATGTATTTTAGTGTGAAGGGTAAACTGAAGCGGCTGATTTTTAAAGCTGAGAGATATAACACAACCTGAAGAGAACATAAACTGCAGAACATCGAGGGAACATCATAGACAATGCTAGAAGGAAGAGAGTATAAGATGAAGAAGAGCGAGAGAACGCCAAAGAAAGTTGTAGAACGGAGAGGGTATAAGATGCAGAGCATCGAGATAATACGAAAGGCAACGTTATAAAAAAATGAAGAGAAATGCAAATATAATATTGGTACCAAAGATCAAGTCTGAGGGAAAAAACTGTCTCTGTGCGCGCGTGGGAAACTCATCATAGGATTCGACATAAATCACAAACTTGCATACGATTATAGTTTGTGGCTGTCTTCTATGGTAGTGTAGTGAGTCATCATACGGTCTAGCCACAGAAATTTGCATATAATACATAAAAATGACAGTGCAGGGAAGTGACAGTGTTTGAGCTTAAAGTGCGCAGCACACACGCCAGGTCGGGCCACAGGTGAGCCACGAGCGCACGAACAGAAAATTCGTTCAATAGAAACAAGAGGATCAAAACGGTGACTTGGCCATGCATAAAAAAGCTCATAAAAATAGTGAAGAGTTCTGCTTTAAATTTATTTATATATTACCAGTTTAACATAATCACGAGATGGAAGACCAAAACAATACATAACATATGCGTTCAAGTTCAAATAACAAATAATTATGAATACATCATTTTATTATGTATAGACATTGTGAAAGTAAACTTTGCTCTTTATTTTATTTGCTTCCGGGTGATTTCGCTGTATTATGATTGGAATTACAGTAAATAGGAAATAACAAAACTGTAAAAGATAAATTCCGTGTCAAGGAAATTTTGATTCATATTAGTACATAAAAGTATAATTTCCAAGCAAATAAAATAAATAACAAAATAAGAAACTAAACTAAAGGAATATGAAAGACAAGAAAATTGAAATATGTCAGAAAATCGCACTTTTATGTGGATTTTAATCAAAAGTATAAGGCAATAAGCAAGGTAATAACCATTCAAAATGGTCCCATATTTCCGAGAAGTTTGATAAGGAGTGTGAGAAAAAGGTTTGATGCGAAGCAGATATTTTACTATTAAATAAACACATTTGATGATAAGGTGATAAGTCTTACCGTAACCTATAATGTTTAACCCTTCCTTATACCATCCATTTATATTAGGAGTGAGCTAAGCTATAAAACCGTCCATCTAGCGAAAATAGAACCCCTGATCTATTTGCGTATGATGCATGGAATGCAGTTACAGAACATCGTTTTAAAAACCGGATGTTATTCTGCTTTAAAACCATGTATCATGAGTAAGCACCAAAATTTGCGCAAGAATTTTACTGACTAAATCACTAAAGCGTCAAGAACAATCGTGTATTGGTTTGCAAGTTTCTAGCTTCAAGATGGCTCGAGAGTACCGGTCTCTTGTTATATTAGCCCAACACTACCACTCAACCACGAATAGTTGCTTCCTTTGCTCAAACTATTTGTTTGTATATTTGCTTGTTAAAAGAAGGAACCGTAAACTCAGAGGTAACCTATAAGCTCAACAAATAAACTAAATTCAGGTAGAAGCCGGATTCAACTATGTTCTAGAGTATGTTGGGATTACTGCATTCTTCCCATATGTTGTATGCAAATGAGCATAAGCAGGCGAAAAATAATCAACATAGGCCGGCGGCTGGCCGCCTGAAACTGCAAGCGTAAACAATGGAAAGGTTAAACCAGTATTACAACGGGAATTTCTTTGGATTGTCAAATTTTTTTAAAACAAACAGTTATGCAAAAAAAGGGCAAGGAAAAATCCTATGCCAGCCGAGTTTGCTTGTGTTCCTAAAGGCAAAACTGGCAATTAATTTGCACCTATCGTTATATTCAAAGATGACGCTTTGTAATGGCTTATCAGATCCGAATGGCACTATATTTGTTTGGTGAACGAAAGAACACTGTCAAATTAAACTACAACTATGAATAAGAACTTAAATAGTGTAAATAAGTAAACTGTGTTCGCCCAAGTATCACACCACCATGATCTAATAATAATTAAAAGATAGGAATGGAACTCTATACAGAAATTGGGTACTGATACGAAGCAAATATGCCATATGGATATTTACTAATGCGGCAACATGATATTTTGGGAAAGTCTATCCAACAAAAATGTATTTTAAAGGGATGTTGAGTTCAATCTAAAATATATTTTAAAGGGATGTTGTCCGGTTGTCCGTTTTATATACCCTCCCGCGAGGGCGTGCGTAAAGTCATCAGTATCTACTGTATACATCAACTAATGCGCATTTATTTGTCTAACAAATAGAGCGTTCGTCATTGGACAACAAAAAACGAACAACAAATTCAATTAGACTAAAAGGCACACTTGATTGGGTAAACTAATTCTGAGTGGGCAATTTTGGTTGGGTAAACAAAATGGTAAATTTGAACCTTTGGACGCTTTGGAATGCGGTAGTGATGTCAATTTATATACACAAAACCTACGCAATAAAAGTGTTGAGTTACTAAATGAGCAAATAAATATGAGCGCACCGTAATTTTTTTTGTCTTAGAGGCTCATGCCACGTATAAAAAGTTTTCCTTAACTTGTCTGAGATAAATCTCCCAGATTCCTCAAACGCGGCTGTGAAAACCGTTTTGCATAATATGCTCAGCTAGTTACCGTAATCAGCACGTGGGACTGTGCCTTTAGTACATTACTATAAGTTGCAATTACAATAGAAACATACCCTTTGCTTTTAATTATTATTTATTATATTTGTTATTGGAAATTTTGAGCATAACATAACCGTGAAGCAGAACACAGAGCAAAAACTTTAACTTTCCTTATTCTTATTCCTACTATTATTCTTGAAAAAAAGAAGACTTAAAGCGAAATACCGGTCGGTTTTTGAAACGCATCGTGGACAACTGAATTCAGAATTCTTGCATACTTATGCTAATTTATATTCTAATTTATGTTCATTTGCATACGCTGTATAAGAATGCTGGTGTACTCGACGTGTTTCAAAACCCGACCGGGATTTCTCTTTAAAGCGAAATGCTAGCCCCCTTTGGAAAATTTGCATATGATAAGCAAATCCTATGTATCCTATGGTAATTTTGTACGATTGCCGTGGACGATCGTACAAAATTAGCTTAGGATACATAGGATTGCTTATCATATGCAAATTTTCCAAAGGGGCTAGCATTTCGCTTTAACTGAGTAAAATACCCATTTAAAATACATCTCTCGTTTTACAGATTTCCAAAAGCCATAACAAAAAAACATTTACCGTATGAAATTATGTACAGATTTTTTTCTGTTGATATACCGAGGCGCGGGACGTTGTGGAATTTGTACTACGATACATTTGAGCGAGTTGTTTTGAGTACACAAAAACAAACAGTCAACAACAACAAAAAAATCAGGAACGAAATCAGATAAAAAAGTGTAAAATTCCGCGCAATATGTTGTATAAGGATATTTTTTCGTAAGAATTACACAACATCGCACGATTGCATGCATCGAAGTCAATGTTGTATATATTTTTTTGGTATAAAAGAAGTGCGCAAACGCGTATCTTTAGCCTTTAGAAATATTGCGAATATAATACAGCAGGCAGGTAAGGTTATATATTTTTCTGGAATATACATACATAGTTTCTTTTATCAAGAGTATAGGACGAAAATTTCGTCTAGAATTACCAAAACTGTAGGGTTTTGGTAACTGCATTTGATACAGTTACATAGATAAATTACCAAAACCCTAGAGTTACCAGCACAAAAAATTCCACATTTTCCACTAACTCATATTCATATTTTAACCCAAGCCCAAATGACAGTAATTTTAGAAGCCTTATCACCTTATCAGAACTCTAGCAGTTTCAGTACACTTCAAAATAGTAAACTACGCGACCATTGTTTGATTAAACAAAGGAAGTTGCCTAAGCCACATCTATAAGTTCTAACCACATAATCTCCTCTAGCCCTTGCCATCAAAGCAATAAAAGTATGAAAGTATAAGTTGAAATAAATGATGATCAGCTCCACTAAGGCAACACGAAACGATCTTTTCCACACAAACTTTCAAATCAAATTGAAAATGGGAAAATCGGGTGAAACGCTCAATAATTAAAAAAGTGAACTACCGATGCGGCTCGTGATAACAAATTGTCTCATTTGAGAGAGTGACAGAAAAGAGATAAAGAGAGAAAGAGAGAGGGAGAGAGGGACTGAGCAAGCGAGTGACAGAAATTGGAAAATAGGAGATAGAGAGATACAAACCAAAAATGTTCAATAGAATTTTGATGTTTTCGTACCAACAATAAACTTGATCGAAATAATACTAAAAATTCCAAATTTGGTAGTGCTCAAACATCTGAAACGTACTTACGTATATTTCCCACAAAGAACGATCGCGCTACAGATTGTTAGATAAGTGCGTGTATACTTGCACCATATTCCATATGGGTAGATGGAGATTGTAGATTTACTTAGCTGACGTCATCTCATAACTCCTAACGGTAACATTTTTCTTCACGTGTTTTTTCAAGTAAACAGAGTCGATCCGCCCCTTTAATTGACTTAGCGTACTCTTAACTTATACAAAATGTGAAGGAAAGCTGTTGGAAACTTGATAACTTCTTAGTAGCAGTTCCAAAAAATTATAGGAAAAAAGAAAGAATTTACAGAACGTATCATTTCGAATACCATTAAATTTGGAAAAAACTAAATGCGATATGAGAATGTCCACCATAAAAGGAAGAGAACATGTGGCGTCATAAGTCATAAATCATAATGTAATTGGCCAAAATATCTCTCACAAATTAAGATATCAATCAAGAATACACGAAAATAGATAACATATGATGATGGTGTCTACAAAAACCACAGAAAACCACAATTAGGAAACGATCTTGGTTTTCGTTCACAAACTTCCCAAAAATGTATTATTTATTTATTTTTTGGTTATCGGATCCATGTAGAACTAATTCTTTTAATTAAATAATTGCTCTACCAATGGCCTAAGATAAAAAAATATAAATGGATAAATGGTTAAATAAAATATTTTATTTGTTTTATTTTTCGAACAAATGCGTGTAACCTAATTTTCTACTAAAAAGGTAGAAAATTTCGAACATAGACGCAAGAAAAAAAAACGATTTCAATATTTTTAAACGGAATATTGGATTACAATTTGTTTATTACTTTGTTATGTGGTGCCGGGTAAAAGCAGAGTGCGCTGTTAATTTTCACAAAAAAAGGATCTTACATTCCCGTATAACAGCCGGTTTTTAAAACGTGTTTTTCTTTGTATTACCATTTAGTGTATGCAAATCGCTGCGCCACTGCACTACTTTTTTTTTGTAACTAAATTCACTTGCATATGACGTAGAACGCAGTGTCCAACATAAGTTTCAAAAACCGGCCGTTATATCCCTTTAAAAACGAAAAGGTGTAAGGGACTGAGCAAGGTGTGCAGTCACCAAAAGGCATAGACTGGAAATAGAGATGATCTGCCCCGTTTTCCCTTTATCGAACGAATTGAGGGAATAGCATGGCATATCGGGAGGTGGCAGAGAATAGGAATCGGGCAGAAGCAGAGCTGGAAGCACTAAATCGCATACCAGCAGGCAACACACACACACACACACACACACACACACACACACACACACACACACACACACACACACACACACACACACACACACACACACACACACACACCACAACACACACACACACACACACACAAACACACACACACACACACACACACACACACGCACGCACACCGCACACGCGCACCTCACGACTTGGTGTAGTTGATGCGGTAGAGGGATTAATATGACAAGAAGAGAAGATATTGGATATGGCCAAAGATTAGGTTTCTCGTGTTACATAGCTGATCTTTAGCAGAGCACATAGTTCATAGTTTGTAGTTTGTGTAGTTTATAGCCCCCTTCAGGGCGACCGTTGTCCTTTGCTCAGTTTATGATATGACTCAACGACCAGACAGATCTGCCTCAAGATTTCGAAAAGTGCAATAGACTGAAGAATTGGCAATTCTTCAAAAATGTGCCAGACAAAGAATTTAGAACTCAAGTCTCAACGTAGGGGGTAAAGAGAAAGCATATACTTGACAAGCAATAAAATTAAATTAGATAGTAAGTATAGTAGGAAAAGCTTACTAACCGACTTCGGTTTTTTTTTTGAAAACCAAAAAAGGGTTTTTGCAAATTAATTCTTGGCAGGGGTGAAGGCCACGGCTACCGTAATACTTCGATTTGAAATGGCACAATTGCGCTAAATATTCAAATTTTATATGCAAATTTATAGAGTAGGCGTGGCTTACGCTCATGTTAAAATTCATTTCGAGATGCCCATCTTGAATGTACTTTTGGCCTATTTTTTCTGTTTTCGGTATCCTGACCGCGTCATTTTGATAGTGATTATCGGTTTTATTTACCAGTCTGTGGAATTTGTACACAGTACGTTGCTAGAACATTCTAGTCTAGTCTAGTGCTATCGCTATCACACTACAGTAGTTGCTCTTGGCAACTATCCAATCTTTCTTTCGTTTGCGATAATATCAAAGGTTCTTGTGGACATATCAGCCGTAATTTGCATAAGGGTGATAATCAATTGTTGCAATAAACATCCCACGCAAAAAAATATAGGACGAACGAGCGAACGAGCAACTTTTCTGCCTTTTAAGATAACTTTATTTTTGTTTTATTTTAACCTGTAATATATTATTCACTCGTTTTACTTTGCGAGAAAGATTTTTAATAAATTTATTATAAATGAAACTCCATCATCAGTGAAAGTACAACCAACAACAAGTGCACAAAAAAGAATTCATATGGAAATTGAAAACTAAAATAAAGCGAAAATAAAGGACCTATAATTCTGTAGTAAGAATCACCGGAACCCAAGTGTCTGGCATTAAACTACGGCGAGAAAAAAAGGACAAACAAAAATTATAGTAAAACGATATAACACGTGGTTTCGAAACATATCCTGGACAACTGCAAGTGCTATGTATGCAAACAGTGCTTCCTTCGGAGGCCGGAATTTTCTACAGGCCCGATAAAATTGCATATAATAGCGTAGTTATCCAGCGCTTCACAAACCACCTCTCGTACCTCTTAAAAAATCGAGATATTGCTGTATGATGTGAGGCCTTCGAACACATGGTAAGCTATTTACGAAATATTAGTTGGCGATTAGAAATTAGCATAAATAAGTATGAATACCAAATTCATGCTTACAGTATATCTCTAGGGAAAATTAATTAAGAGATCGTATATTTATGGCAGCCGCTGACTAAGTCTGGCCTTTTCGAAGGGAATATATAAAAAATATATAAAATTAAACAAAGTAGAAAGGGAAAACATATGGATAAAGTTCAATATGCAGAAAAAAGTGAATTCGATACATATATCACAAATTAGAAAAATATCACATTTTCAAAACAGTTTTTTTACAGGGATATCAAAGATATCAACTTTGAAATAAATTCGGAATACATAGGACGATTAGTTTGCAAAAGAGTCGAAAACTTTTAAAGCAGTTATGGTACGTGGTTTCGTAAAGTGTACGGGACAGTACATTTCCATGAAATGTATGTAGATTCTGTGGGCTTCTGAGCTGGAAGCGCAAATAATGGAGCAGAAAAGATGGGTCTATAGCATACATGTTACGGACCACGTAACATTCCGCTTTAAATACTTCTTAGCAGGCACTAACAGCAATGAAGATCATAAGTCATAAGTAGAGAGTCAAAGTCACCTCGAGCAAACAAGGAGACAGAAAACAATTATTGCACAACGGAATACGATCGTTATTACAAGGAAACTACTGTAGTTCTCTTGCTACACATGTTGTAGTTTCGCTACATGCCACACACACATATTGTATCATGTTTTTGTTTCCTACTACAAGATAGTGTAGTTTGGCTACAGTTACTGTAGTTGGCTACACTCTGTAGTTTGCTACGCATACTGCTACAAGTACGGTAGATGTATTCGTTTAACTTATACAACTTCCGATCTCGAGGGTCTCATCGGCACATCGCTCACGAATGAGCTGTTCAGTGTGTCATTGATACTGTTGCTACCTCCAATATGAGCGGGGGGCACGAACTGGGGCTTGCGGAGGGCGGATTCTAAAAATAAAAGATTGCAATAAATAAATTACATTCCTTGAGCATGAGAAATATAGAACAATTATTCCTAGGCGAAACATTTTTGTTGACAACCTATGACAGTCAATCTATATAATTATATATTTTACCAATCTAAGCCCTTATTTTTCAATCTATATCTCCAATGCGAATTACACATTAGTATAGTTTCCGCACAGATATATTTAACTAACTTTTTTTTATTAATTGTTGAAACTGGCACCTTACGAGGTTTTGTGAAGTTACGCCGATAAACGTATTCTCAATGGCTACTTTGAAGCCACATGTTTCAAAAATAGATAAGTGAACCTACTTGCTGGCTTGGCGTCAAGGTTTGGACCTCCAGGTGAATCAACGGGTTCCTGTATGTGCGAGGCCTGAAAAAGTTAGTAGTTGCCATCGTGTTGTAGTAATTCCTTGTAAGAGGCAAGGTTATATAACCATAATAAGCATGAAATTGTTCTGTATTGGCTCCATGTTTTTTGTTCAAAATTTGAGTGTTATTTCTTCTTATACGAGATCTATACTATACTATACAATCAATATCACTGAAAGGATTGCTTATCTATACGGTTTGTTTGCATGTTTCAAAAATGTAATTAACAAAACACGCGAACTTCCGGATAAGCGATATGGATATGGATAGAGACGACAGGGATATATATTTTATAATTAATTTAGATAATTTCTACATAATTTATGTCAATTACCTGAAGGAGTGGCCGGGCTGCCTGTCCGTCGTGTGTTCTCTGTGCACTTCTGTAGTTGTGGCCGGGCAGGCTTTCATCAGCATCGCTCTTTTTGCAGCATCTGTAAGGAGAACTAATAAGTACTGGAGGCATAATTCTCTCTCTACGTCTCCCTCTCTCTCTATTCTACATTAGTCTGCCTCTCTCTCTCTCCCTCTCTCTTATCTTTCCCCTCTCACCTCATGCATAAGAAGAGTGCTGCGATCACGAACAAGATGAAGAATACAACGGTGAGAATGGCCAGAATAATTGCCGCCAGCTTCCAGGATCCATCCACGACTCCCTGGAAATTATCGATTTTTTTTTAGAATTGATCGATTCAGTTTTGTCATAAATACGGACAAAGTTAGTTTGTTCAAGTGTTAGTTAGAGTATTCAGCTGGACACAGTACGTACAACAAACGGTTAACGACGGTTGTTATTACATAACATGTGTGATGGTTGACGTGCATCCAACCGTTCCAAAGTCAAATCTGGCTCGCGGCGTGGTTATGGCGAGCAAGCGGCGCGAAAGTTTGGTCGCCAAAACGGGGCAGCATACACGCCAGCTTTTTACAGGGTACTAATTTGTTTTGTAATCCTCAGGCTCTCCATGCAACTTTGCACACAATGTATTTGTATGTGTGAAAAATTAGTGACCGTTAGCCGTTAGTTGGTTAGGTGTCAAATGTTCCTAGATGTGACAAAAATGTTGCACAATACAAAAAAACGTCATTTTATACCTCTTCGTCAAGGTAATAACCCTGCAAAGGAAATAAAGTTTAGTCTAGTGTTTTATTAGTCTAAATAAGTCAAAACACACGTCGAGCGGTTTTATACCATAAGTTCTCTACTAGAACTGAAGTTTGAATTTCTAATTGTAAGTACTATAATACTAATATCCGTAGAAGAAAAACAGGAAGCATTATGCACCTACAAAGTCTCCGGTGGCGATGCCCCCTTTCAAAAATCAATAACCTGATATAAATAAGTGAAGAACCACAAATAAAGTAAAATAACTTACAGCTGTTTCGGGGTCTTGAACTCTTCCGTTTGCATCCTGACAATAACTGTTGTCTTTCACGCCCCATGCACAACCATTACAGTTGTTAACCTAAAATGTTAACCTTATTGTTTTAAAATACTTTAGCCGATTGCGTCCTTTTGCCGTGCCTTTTGCACATTGTGATTGAGTTGTCTTTTGTTTAGTTTAGTTGTTAGGTAGTCAATGATCGGTAGGCGAGAAAATTGAGACATGAAGCGGGAGGACCGCTTATTATATGCAAACTATGTGCACTTCCAGCACTTACAATTCCATAACCAAGTGCCATCTTCCTTTAAACGACTGTAACCAACCTGTCCATTGCCCATTTGCGAGCAAATATAGTAGAATCCTGTTGAGTTCGATTGGCATATGGCCTTATCACCGGAGATTTTAGATTTTTCGCATGAATAATCACAAGTTGGGCCTATCAGATCGCCCACACAAGAGATTGAGTAGGCGAGTGTGAGTCTGGAAGGGGAACATGTTTATATTATAAAGATGGAATACTCTCGGAGCGCACTACTTCCGTAGACCAGAGCGGACTGCAGAGACCCCTTCGGGGCCCTGAACGGTCCTAGCCTAACTTTAACCTGTTTTTATACTACTTTACATACAGGTACATGTACAGGTACAGCGTACTGCGTACAGGTAAAAATTTTCTAAATACTTGAATAGCGAAGTTTGAAAACAAAATAAATAAAACTAACTGAGTTCCAAGAATAGTTCCCGTGAATGTTTTCGGTTGCAATTGACCGGCACCACCAACAATTGGAACTTCGTTGTTGAGAGGGACCTAAATACTTTTATTTATAAAAAGAAATATTATATATTTCATAAGCAGGAAACCGTTGGCTGATGGATAAAGGATCTCGTGGCTCTTGGCTCAAGTCTAAAGCGTAAGTGCGTAAGGCTAAGGGCTTCGACCAATTTGTCATCTGGAACTCGTTGTCTAATTTTGCTGAGAATCAAAATTGATAAGCCTTGCAAATATTGTACTGAAACAACTTTGGATAATTTTATCTAAAAAAAAACAATACACATACAGTTCTACGACACAACTTTAACGATGTTCGTGTGAGTCTAGCTATAAATTAAAAAAAAATGGTAAGCAAAATTACAGGCTTACCACAAAAGTGTCAACATGTGATAGCGTATCATCGGCCACAATGCTTCCATCCCTTGCATTGATTACCTTGCCGAGATGGTGGACGAACACATCAATGGCAGACTGAAACGAGGAAAATAATATTTAACCAATAAAATCTTGCTATTTAACAATTAAATTGGTTTGTTTATTTGTTTGTTCATATCCGTTACACAAGAAAAACGAAACCAAAAACTGCAACAACCTAGTTTTTTTTTCTAAACGAAAAGAGAAAACGCGAGAGAGAGAGAGAGAGAGAGAGAAAGAAAACGAGAGAGAGAGAGAAGAGAGAGAGAAGAGAGAGAGAGAAGAGAGAGAGAGAGAGCAAGAGGTAAGGAGAGACACAAGAGTAAACAAAAATACCGGTTTGCTGGGAAGTTGCACTACAAAGTTCTCGTCCCATCGCTGAGTATTCGAAGGGCTGATCTGCCCTTGGCTATCAAGTTTGAGAAAATCGGTGGCGAAATACCTCACCGACTGGCTGAAACGATTTTGTTGTTGTTCTTGTTGTTTGTTAATTAATACTTACCTAGACCCATGACGACCCCGATGGGAAGAACGGTCCGATTTGTCTATTAATCAATAAAAGGAATTATAAATGTAGAGAGTTTAAAAAATAATAGAACAACAGGAACTAATGCATCATGTTTATAAAAGGTATAGAAATTTGTCTACGGGAAAATACATTTTTGGATAGAGTTTTTAGTACTGATTCAGAATCTACCAAGAAAAACTGCTTCCCATATTTGCCTAAGGAGCTAGGAGGCTCCAAATTTTTTTTAAAAAGAAATGTGTAAAACTTACTCTGGTGCCGAAATGATGAAGGTGAATCCAAAGTCGCACATGGGTGGGTTCTTGAACACGCTCATGCAACTGTCTCCAGGACACACACAAGTGTTTCCATTCGGAAGTGCAAGTCCCGGATTGCTGTATCCTTTCAATTGGAATTGGATGGAAACTCCACCACCGCCGACGGGAGAGGAAGAAGGCTAAAACACGAAACAAATAGGATAGATAGTAGATCACAAAACAACGAGGGCGGGAAAACGTGTACACCGTCACTTGGTGGCGCACGCGCGGCGCATATATGGCGCACCTATCCGCCCCATTCTGATTTTGCAAGTGACAATTCATAGGTGATACGCGCTATTTCTTTAGTTCAGGCAAGAAAATACGTGCTGCAATGTAAACTTGGGCCTGTTAGGCGCGTATGCTTGCCCGTATTACACTGGCCGTGCTAAATCGTGTCACGCTTCGTCTAACAAGTGTACGAATCAGCAATTAAGAAATAAAATATATGAAAAAAATTCAATCGAATGAGTATAGTAAATCGCATAGAAGCAGTAGAAGTAATTTCTTGCAAGGAACACAGCTCTAATAGAGAATTAGAACGTAAAATCAGTGCCGTGATATATTCATATGATACCTCATTATGTCGCTTTTTTCTAATTGAAACCTAAACTGAGGAGAGAGTTTTATGTCGTTTTAGATTCAGAAGAACTTCTTTTGCTTTCACATGTTTTCTTTAGAAATATTCATCGTACTGGATTTCTTAGGTCTGGAGATGAGCGGAATGCTTAGATTTAAAGCGATATACCGGCCGGTTTTTGAAACGCATCTCAAGTACTTGCATTCCTATGCATTCATGCAAATTGGGGTCTAATTGGGGTCTATTTTTTATTTTAAGTTATGTTCATTTGCATATGAAGCATAAGAAAGCAGGGGTACGCGATGCGTTTCAAAAACCGGCCGGTAGTTCGCTTTAAAGCAATGTGAGATGACATGTGCTATTAGGCACCTTGTACCAAAAATTTACGACATCATGTATTATATGCTAATTTATGTACCTTTAATGAATTTCTGGCAACAATTGCATATAGTACATGGGAATGATTACATAACATAAGTTTCAGTAACCAGGTGCATACCACTTTAAAATTTCAGATATATTGGGTTGCTATTCGTTTGTTGATTTAAAAGCAGAGGCCTAGTAAAAAAATGTGAATTAATTGAAACTCACATGTGGAATACGTTGTGGAGAAAGCACCGAGTTGACAACATTTCTTTGGTTCGGGTCGCTTGGTTGCTGCTGCTGCTGCTGCTGTTGTTGTTGCTGCTAAAAACATAACTATAAAATAAATAAAAAATACGCTTCAGAGCGTGTTTTCCATGGATCAATACAGTGTTTTCTCAAGGGCTTCAATGGTATTATTGAGCGAAGAACCTTATTATTTATATTTTCTTAGAATACGTTTGTTCTATCAAAACAAAAAAGCAAAAAATATATCCCGATATAGCGCTGCATATCCGCGAAAGCGGCACCGGTCATGTAGCTGATAAATAGTCAGATTCCTGACCACGACAGTTACCGAACCTGTGAGCTATACATGACTAGCGGTGCACTATTTCAGTACATCACCAAGTAACATTATCAAATTTCCCACCTGCAAATTACTATTCCATTGCGCCGTAGCTAGTAAAGCTGTTGCTGATAATAGAAGGAGCTTCTTCATGCTTATTCAAAACTGAAAGTATCATTTTTACAGAATAAACTGTGCTATTACTATATGTATAAGACTCGCACACGCTAGGCAGTATAAACTGGCAATAACGTAAAAAAACTCGAGCGTATTTCAACGATGCGTCATCACGTTAGTATTTGCTATTGAAACAAAAACAAATTCATAATTTCGGCTTATTTTTATTTATAACAAACATGGTTTCCATGGTAAAGGACCTGTGGCCTATTTTTAGATACTGACGATGAAGGTTAGCTAACAATTAGCAGAAATCTAAAGACTGTGTTTTACAATTTGTTTTAGAAAAAGTCAATATATTATCTTCATCTATTAGTGTTAAATCAATAATACCGTGACAGTGTAAGAGGCAATGCCTACAAAGCATGTAAGGCTGAAAAGGATAAGGTTGAACTTATACGTTTTAGCAGAGAATTGAACTTTACCTGAATATCGTATGCATTTAATTCATTTAATTTAATGAGTAGGAAGTGTTCACGTATAGTTAGCAAATGCCCTATTATAAAAACTATAGAAAAAAGTACGTATGTTTTTGTGTAAGAAATATCTAGCCCTACATGTTGTGTGAATCATTGATAGCTTTTAGCATTACCGAGTGGGCTATTCTTATCAAAAAGTAAATATCGAATATTTAAAGGGGACAGTGCGCCGTTATCACTAAAAGGCTATTATTGGTATTTGCGGCCCACTAGAGCAAGTTGAGATGGTCAATAGTTGATAACATACAATCAATAATGTGAAGTTAGATATACAAATTTCAAAAATGAAAGAACAGTAAAAAATTAATAAGACAAATTGCCGACAATTAATAGGAATAGGGGAACAAGCATGGCAAGTTTGGAAATGAAGGTGAAGAAGACCGTTTTTATACCTAGTAAATAAATTATATTTATTGTTTTGTGGAAAATAGTATGTAGGAAAGCGAAACATAGTTTTCTCAATTTAGAATTATGTTTATATTAATAGTTTTTATTAGGGTAAAGGCTTCGGCACACGTAGAACTTCAGTTCGAATTCTTCTCCGCTGCAAAAATAGTAATGCAGATAAAAATAAAACGTGCCTAAGTTTTCGTGACTAAATGAGCGACATGTTTATACCTACTTGCAGGAGTATGACTCACTTAGAGGAAACCAGTTATAACACTGCAATGTTGTAAGGCTAGTAGAATATCAACAAATTTCAAGATATTCCAAAAGAGTGTACTCTATTTTTAAGAGCATACCAGTACCGTTGGAAAATAACAAATAGTATGAAAATATTAGGGTAGACAAAAAAAAGCCTAACTGCACACCGCACTGGTTCTCAATCAACAAATAAAATACATAATCATAATATCATAACTATAATCATAAAATAAAATAGTAATCATAATTCATAATCCATAAACCAATCCAGAGTTATCACATGAAAAATTTATGATTATGTAGAAAACTATGCCGTGAAGCAAACTAGGTTCTGAAATCTACTGGACAAGAAAATAATTCTAAAGTTGCGTGTGTGGGATGACACATGACTCGAAAACTATTCTGAAATCGAAAAGCTGAGAAGACGTTCTTATCAATGAATTCTGGACTCTTTATAGTGGGGCGAGATTCCTTCCGATGACTCACTTTTGTTAGAAAATATGTAAGAAAACAAAAATTTTATCGATTGACCAATATTGAATTTGGTGTTTGTTTCATAAGATTTCTCGTGTACTTGGGTGAAGTTTGCGTAATGTATGCTATTACTTTGAAATAAGCGGTGCAGAGTTCATCTGAGAAAAGCGTACGTTTCAACTATGTTACTTGTACGTAACAAAATACTGCTCGGGCAGTCCACATGTAGAGCAAAGATGAAAAATGGCAAATTCCAAATTAAATTTGTGAATAAATTACTGTAAAACAGAGAATACGGTAATGGCTGTGAGAAACATAAAATCACATCTAAAAATGTATGAGTTTGGCTTTTGGATGATATTTGGTGAGTTCTTACTGTTTGCCCATCGATTTGTACTACGTGTATGTACAATGTACAAGTACACACTACTATAGTAGGATAGTCGTATATGTTATTACTACACACGTATATTACTAGTATAATACATGTTGTACGGATCATGAAATCATATATCTGGAATGTATAAAATATCTTCGGAGCTGTGAATTCTTCTGACTCGTATATGTCCAATATTTGTAAGACAAGCACATGCTAAGGTAGAAGGTCGGATCTTATGTAATAGAATATTACTACATGTGATCTTACAACAAAGTATGGCACATATTGTAAGAAAGATAAAATCTCCAATCTAAAATGTGAGAACTGCTTCGGAACTGTGAATTCTCACTGTTTGCCCATCGATTTGTGTCCGTACGGTCTCCTCTTCCCTGTGTGTCCAATATAATACAAATGACGATGATTCATTTATTTGTATTTGGGCAAAAGGGGAATGAGCGAGAAGGTGACTAATAGGCAGATCACCTTACAGACTATACATAGAAGAGAAAACAAGAGCTTTTGAGGGGGTGCTAGCTTTTAAGGGTTGGCGCCCGAGAAAAAAGATGGGGTGCACTTTTCTGTGTGGAAACTATATACCAATTTGCAATTCGCCGTGCAGATTATAGATTGGCAAAATATAGATTTATAGATTGATTGGCATAGGTTGGCAAGATAAATAAAGACTTTTGAGGGGGGGGGGGGGGGGGGGTGCAAACTTCAAGCTTTAGAGGGACAGACCAAGGAAAAAAGATACGCTGAATGAAAAAACTACAGGTGAAAACCGCATTAAGATATTCGTCGCAGTAAGTTTTTGTGTAACAAACTCGTCCTCATTAATGTTCCATAGTCTGAACAAAAAAAAAAGAACCGTGTTTATGAGAAACAAAAAAAGCTGGTTTGAAGTTTGAACCCAAAAAAGAAAGAGAGTATGTATGAACGGCCCAAAAGGCAAAATATATTTTTTATTAATATAAGCACAACACTCCTATGAGTATACGAAATGAAGTAAACACCGTTCCAAAGTGCAACACTGTTTTTTAATTTAAAAACAGAAGGGAAACAACCATTCTTCCGCCTGAAAATAGCCAATTTCAAAGTAAACTTGCAAGTGTAAATACTTCAATGAGAGGATTATTTTGAGTGTCTGTATAGTACATGTCTAGTATAGGTATAGTATGATTGACTCGTTGACCGATGTATTGCATATATTCTAATAGAGCACTCGACCTTTACGGAGCAGAGGATTAGCTGTGATTCCCCTATTTGGGAGTGCATAGCGTTGGTAGAGGCTGGCAGCAGCCAGCGGTAACATAGTAATTTGTTAGCATTGGGTTAGCATCGGATTAAACGCTTGCTAAAAGGACAACTATCGCGATTCAATTTAAATCTACGGAAAACACGTAGACTATTACATTTTTATTTTCTCAATATTCTGTACAGTCGCTTGTTTGTTCACTATAAATAAGATTATTTTCATCAAATAACTAAAATTATACATAAAAAAAAATAGTTTTCTCGAGCTGACCAACTCATGCACACCCAATTTGACTATTTTTAAGAGGTCACAATTGCATAATAGGTCACAATACGGTCTCCTCTTCCCTGTGTGTCCAATATAATACAAACGACGATGATTCATTTATTTGTATTTGGGCAAAAGGGGAATGAGCGAGAAGGTGACTAATAGGCAGATCACCTTACAGACTATACATAGAAGAGAAAACAAGAGCTTTTGAGGGGGTGCTAGCTTTTAAGGGTTGGCGCCCGAGAAAAAAGATGGGGTGCACTTTTCTGTGTGGAAACTATATACCAATTTGCAATTCGCCGTGCAGATTATAGATTGGCAAAATATAGATTTATAGATTGATTGGCATAGGTTGGCAAGATAAATAAAGACTTTGAGGGGGGGGGGGGTGCAAACTTCAAGCTTTAGAGGGACAGACCAAGGAAAAAAAGATACGCTGAATGAAAAAACTACAGGTGAAAACCGCATTAAGATATTCGTCGCAGTAAGTTTTTGTGTAACAAACTCGTCCTCATTAATGTTCCATAGTCTGAACAAAAAAAAGAACCGTGTTTATGAGAAACAAAAAAAGCTGGTTTGAAAACCAGAAAAAAAGAAAAAAAAAAAAAAAAAAAAAAAAAAAAATATTTTTTTTATTAATATAAGCACAACACTCCTATGAGTATACGAAATGAAGTAAACACCGTTCAAAGTGAAACACTGTTTTAATTTAAAAAAAAAGGGAAACACCCATTCTTCCGCCTGAAAATAGCCAATTTCAAAGTAAACTTGCAAGTGTAAATACTTCAATGAGAGGATTATTTTGAGTGTCTGTATAGTACATGTCTAGTATAGGTATAGTATGATTGACTCGTTGACCGATGTATTGCATATATTCTAATAGAGCACTCGACCTTTACGGAGCAGAGGATTAGCTGTGATTCCCCTATTTGGGAGTGCATAGCGTTGGTAGAGGCTGGCAGCAGCCAGCGGTAACATAGTAATTTGTTAGCATTGGGTTAGCATCGGATTAAACGCTTGCTAAAAGGACAACTATCGCGATTCAATTTAAATCTACGGAAAACACGTAGACTATTACATTTTTATTTTCTCAATATTCTGTACAGTCGCTTGTTTGTTCACTATAAATAAGATTATTTTCAGCAAATAACTAAAATTATACATAAAAAAAAATAGTTTTCTCGAGCTGACCAACTCATGCACACCCAATTTGACTATTTTTAAGAGGTCACAATTGCTATTCAAACATTCGGGACATACGCATGTTTGTTTATACACAAACACACTTGTATGGAATCCCTATGCATGAGTCTTTCGCGCAGTCAAATAGCCACGGGGCAGGAATATATGTACACCATAGGGAACGGAGAAACCCATTTGACGACGGTTCATGGTCTTTTTCATGGGCCAAACCATATGATGACCACTTGGTGACCTTGCCGACCACGTTTGATCGAATACCGTCTCGAATAATTTTCTGTGCGAATCTGTGCCAAACACATGGAACTTATCCTTACTATTAAAACACAATATGCAATGTTTATCAGACGGCGCTTCAATAAAGAATAGTAGATCAATAATCTAATAACATAAGACATGCGTAGCAAAGTTCTACACCTAAGCTAAGAATAACTCTCTATTCGTGGGAGTTTGCGCGCAGCAAAACGTCGGACGCAAACAAAAATGTGTACTTGAAAATTGAAGAATAGCCGGGCGGCTTTCGGTTGTGTGTAGGAAAATTTACCCCACGTGAAGCAGGTTAGGCGAGCCCACCTCAGTGTTGACTATGTAAATAAGAGAGGGAAAGAGTAGTTGTAAACATAGAGAAGCGTACACACGGACATACATACACATACACATACTCATACACATTTTCAGAGCAATTTGTCATCTGGAATCCGTCGTCGTCAACTCTGCTCACAGTCAGGAGTTCTGCAGAACGTGCCAGAAGCTTTGACTTTGAGCACTCCTTTGAACATACTGTTTTTATGCAGCGTTTTTATGCTCAAATACACTCACACACCCAACACTCACACACACACATACACTCACACACACATACACTCACACACACATACACTCACACACACACACACGCACACACACACAAGCACACACGCACACACACGCACACACACGCACACACACGCACACACACGCACACACACACACACACGCACACGCGCACACATATACACACACACGCACACACATATACACACACTGATTAGCCGAATTATTTGCTGAAATTCGGATTGTCCTGTTTTCCGTGGTCCTTCTTGTGCTCAATTTCACCACGATTTTCTCATTTTTGGACAAATATATTCAACATTTTATTACAATAAACATTGTCAAATCATAAAGCGTTTTCTAGGGATGGTTCCCGAAATCTAAGAATTTTGTTTTCAGTTTTCAGCACCTTACATATACTCAATGCAAATCAATTTCTTGAGGGTCTTTTAGTCACTATATACAGATACAACACGACAAAATAGTGCTCGCGGAGCTCAGCATAATTGAAATAAAACGTTAATTATGTAAAAAAGCTCATATCTCTGAAACACTTATAATTATTCACGCTAATTAACTCAATTAGTAATTCGAAGCGTAGTTAAAGCTAATTATATGAATTATGATGGAGCACGTGACAATGTACTACACATACAGACTACACTGTGATGTGGCTGGTTAATTGAACTCAAAATCCAAGTTTTCTCTAGTATATTTGTATATTTCTTGTATATTTGACTACCAAACAATTAACAGTAATATTAACGTAATATTACGCGGAGTAAACTAAAACAGAGCTAATAAAATAAATAGTTATCTAGAGCTAGAGTTATACAAATTAATTACAAGTTCATTCCGGTTGCATGTTTTCCTTGTTATTCTTCAATATTGTGGACAATGATTCGACAATTGTGTGGCTGAGATTTGGGTCTGAAATTGCACAACTAGATGTCAATGCTAAGCCGGACATAGATATTGGTTCTCGTTTCGGAAAAGGGTTTCTCTTGACGGTACACTGCGTTGTGCCAATCTTTAGCGAGCCGGTTTCGCGCGCGCTAGTTCAGTGCGAGACCGATTGTGATCCTTCATACAAGGTTCCTGTGCCGCCACGTAATCATGTAGGTATCCCATTAATAGTATTATTGTGCGGTTTCGTAATTTTTATGTTTTCATAATTTTTATCATCAACTATCCCTGGAGAAATTCATTCACGAACAATTTTTAAGAAAAACTATAAAATTACATGGTACAAAAATTCCCAATGGGGATTTCTTTGTTATTTCAGTCTTCTACTTTATGAACATTTGTGCTTATTGTGAATAAAAGTGGTACATTGTACTTTGTGAAGGTAAAATTAAAAATGAAAGTTTCAAATATTGGCTTGTGAATCATGAAAGTTCCATAAAATAACTGACTTCTTGTCAATGAGACCACATGATTGTACACTTTTTTGACGGGCGATAGATGCAGAAAATGATTACGATAGAAAGACAGAGCCTCTTGTCCGCTTCGCATCTGAAAAAATAATATAAGGTTTGCTTATGCGGACCTCTTCCACAGGAAAGGGAAAACCCCGGTATGGCCCCAATCAAGGCCGGATTTTTCGAGGGACTTGACTGGGGCCATATCGTTTTTAGTTTCCCATGTCGGAACTAGATATAAGCTTTGTGCACTGTATCGAACCACACTTTAAACGGAGCATGCTCTCAAGGCACTATTGTACCTACGGTGGGAAATTTGCATACATATCACATATGATACGCAGATCCTATGTATCCTATGCAAATTTCCCAAATTAGGTAAAACTTTCATTATTTATTACATACCAGACGGCTGCGCCGCCTGAGGTGACCTTCTAGTACATTTTTATTTCATACATAAGTGAAACGTGGATTCAAAAGTGATTCAAAAAATTAGCATATGCTAAAATCCTCGCTTTATTGCTTCTTTTGTTGCTCTAGATTTGCATGTTCTTTGTATTTTAATCGAAGTACTTTGAGCGCCGCCGACGATATACCACACACATTCCATATATGCAAATATTTATCACAAATAAAAGCAAAGAAAATAAGTGAGTACAAAAATAACTTACTCTTGGTGCCAGTTGTTCAAAATCGTAGCCTTGCGACATTTGGTCGAAGAGGTCCTTTTTATTGAATAGAATGATGAAGCTGGCCCGTCGTAACACCTCATTATTGAGTAATTCCTTGAATATTGTCACCGTTTTGTTCTTCAGATGACCCTGAAAATGATTTAATATTAGATTTTTCTTGGTTATAAACTATTATGCATTATGCCCTGGTCCACGCACAACAATTACAGCGAAGCTTTTGGCTTTTGGTTCAGAAGGAAAAGATATATATACAATCTAAATCATCCCATAATCTAACGTTCGTAACTGTTCACTCAAGACAAGTGCGTCATATGTCGGGTAATATAGGGTTATTATTTTTAGTTCAATCGGACAAAAAAGTTTATTTTCAAAAAACGTACATCATAGAATGCTTGGTGACATAATTCTGAGAGGTCCACCGTAAATACAACAACATCGGTGTTCTTGAAGAAATCAGTCCATTTCCGTCGGAATATATGGTGCCCTGGGAGTTCGTGTAATCTGAAGAAATGCTAATACTTACTTTTTCTGGTTTAATTACCCAAGTTTGTGGTGAACATCCTGATGCCCGTTGACACTACCAACTCAGCGATCATTGTGACAGTAACCGGTAACACTGTCATACAAACAAGGCTTTACAGAAAATGATAGCATGACTCAATAACTTGAATTAAAGAGAAAAACTCACACAAACTTTCTCGTGTTCATTCTCACTGTAGATGTGTCAACCCCCATCGTCATCGAGTACATATAAAGAAGATCGGTTTCCGTTGGAGAATACGTCTTTTGCAAAATCCTCTCCGAATTTTCAACGAAACTGAAATAAAAACAGCTTTTGATCCGCCTTTTCTCTTATAATTTTCCTTTTCTCTCATCAAACCTCAAGAAAAATCAATACATGAGTAATTTACCATGAATAGTTACACAATACTGGTCAAGGGTATGCTAATGAAGTCATGGATTCTGCCTGAGTTGTGTAAAAAAATACAGATCAATAAATGAACCCACTATGCATGATTATATGGAAGCTCAGGCCGTTTCTCTTTCGCTAGTATTGATTGATAGATTCCCATTGAAGATATTCGGTGTAGTGCATTTAGAATCTGAAATCACCATATAGAAAAGGTCTTTTTGTCGCACAGAAAACTTTTCTTACTATAGACGTCGAACACGGGTGACATGTCTTTATTGTTTGCGATGTACAACTATAAGTAAGTTCTACTAAAAAAATTAGCACATACCTTATCATTTAGAGCTTCTCGGTGTCGAAAATCATTGAGAACGCTCAGGATTTCCTGCAAGAAATATTGGAAGTTATAAAAACAAACGGATAGCGACGATTTCAATATCTAAAATTAGATTATTAAAGGGATAGGTTCATATCGAATTGCACCTTTTTTATAATTTATGTTGATAGTATGACCTATGACGGTCAAAATGCGAAAATTGCAGTAAATTTCCTTTGCTCCCCGTAGTAGGAGAGCTTGCTCAAAAAAAGCTAAACTACCTCGAATCTATAAAACAATTGGAGTACTGCAGCCGTGGTAAGTGGGAAATAGCGCAGCGCCGGGCTGGAGGTGCAGATATTGTTGTGATAGATAGAGGATGATAAAAGGCCCTGTATTTTCTAGCGTCTCCAGCCCGGATGCGCTATTTCCCACATACCATGGCTGTGGTACTCCAATTGTTTTATAGATTCGAGGTAGTTTAGCTTTTTTGAGCAAGCTCTCCTACTACGGGGAGCAAAGGAAATTTACTGCAATTTTCGCATTTTGACCGTCATAGGTCATACTATCAACATAAATTATAAAAAAAAGGTGCAATTCGAGGTGAACCTATCTCTTTAAGCCTTCCTTAGTATCCAGCAGTCCCCTGCGCCGCACACGTAAACCTTGCAGTGCAAGCCTCGGCACACAATTGCAAATGTTTGTATGTTACACTGACTCTAACAAATTTATTACGCACGAAGACAATAAAAGATAACGTACAGATTGTGATATAAAAATACACATAAAAAGCTGATGATAATGTACTAACCATTAATTGAAAGTACAGAATTATCCCAACAAAAAAAACCTACCTCGCCTCCAGGGAACGCTATCTTCATATTTAGCGCCATCACAAGAATGGCCTTCCAATTTTCCAAAACATTATTTTGTATTGTGTGTTGATAGTACGAGAGAACAGGTTGAGGGCCGCGCGCCATCTTTCTAAATGATTATTATTAAAGGGATCGGTTCACCTTAAATTGTGTCTGTTTTTTTTTTGTTTCTTTATTTTCTATCAGGGATAATAAAAATTTGGAATACAAAAAGTAGTGTTCAATTTCAATATTCACGAAGATATTGGGTGAGAAAGTGATGGATTGATCGGTCCGAAGTGCAAAAAGGGCAATTGTCCTGCCTTGTTTGTATAGGATAAAGAAACAAAAAAAAAAACAGACACAATTTAAGGTGAACCGATCCCTTGTAATACTCTATTTCTACACGTTACACCATATGCTCGCGGCCTCGAACAACACCACAATGGTATGTGTTAGGTAACCTTGTAGGATTTAAAAAGGGTTTTAAATGGAATAATTAGATCCCTAGTTCGATGTATGTACTGACCATTAGGATATTGGTAAGGTGTTTAATCTAACAATGTGCTCCCTTTAAACGTATTACGGTTGCCGTAAAAGAAAAGTACATATACTTTGAGTCAATCCACAGTTTTTCATGTGCATGTTCCATCGAAATATTCTAACCCGTGTCACAGGTGGCCCCTCACGTTGCTAATTACCTGCTAATTGAAAAAAGTATCTACGTATGCTTTTCAAACAGGTGCTTTAAAACTGGAGTGAAACACGTCAAAAACCCATTACTGCCATAATTACCAGGCTATTTTGGCGAATGCACGCTATTTTAATGGATTTATTTTGAATTGAAATCTTTGGACATTTTCAACGATATGTATTTATTCGAATAAAAAATAAAGGAAAACATACATGAGCAAGCGACATAACGTTGATTTCCCACTACCCATGCATCCTGAAAATGTAAGGTTTTACAGACTGAATCTTTGAAAGACAAATACTAAAACCCTGCTTCAGATAGGCTAGTTTCTCACCAGACTTTGAATTTGAAATCTACCGAAGCAAAGTCAATTTGGTGTGCAAACGGCATGACAGTGGCCATCAAAATGATGAGCTGATCGTATGCCGCGTGTATCCGCGCGCCACGACATTGCATGGTTCTTGCGCAGTTTGCACACCAACTTCACTCATTAGTTCAATGATGACAAAGGGCTCTTCTTTTAGGTTATAATGAAAATTAATAAACGTACCCAAAACTAAAATCTTGTTCTCTTGTCCGCCTTTGTACAGTATTGATATAGGTGATCGCTTGCTGGCCGAAGCTGAGGCGCCCATTGTAAGCCTGAAAGGAGTGTTTTCAAGTCTAATTGTAAGGTCTGCCAAGCCTTACAATTAGGCTTATGTTAGGCTTAGGCTTATGCTGAGGCAAAAAATGATCAGCACATGAAAACATCCTTTATGGAAATGGTAGGTAGCAAGAAAAAATCATAGCAAATTGGCGAAGTTGAAAACCGCATTGATGATCTGATAAACAGTTTAGAAAAAAAACTAATAATACAAGAAGAATATTCATAATTTCATCATACATTAATTCAAGTAGCTATTACTGCGCGTTTGTGTTGAGTGACTAGCTTCATTCTGTAACTAGTAGCCTAATGCCTAATGATAATGTTTATTGGTCACCTACTAAAGACTAAAACATGATAGTGCTTCTTAGCTAGGGCCCGGAGGAATTAGTATCTGCTTCATTGTTTTTCCCATAGTATGCATTTACATACAATTACTCAGTGTCTCTGACTAATTGCAAGCTAAAAGAACACGTGACGAAATGCTAAAGTATTATGAAATAAGTTTCTGAGTACAAAGTAACAAAGTAACAAAGTACAAGAGAGTATGCGAAGTATGGGCGGTCTTATTGTATCTATTACATATGCAGGGTAATTGTAGCCGTGTACCTTTGGTTTTTTGTCACATTGACTACGAATTGAGGTCTAGAAATATGTTATGAAAGATCCGAAATCATGTGGTACAATGCCAAAGCTGAAGTATCTGTTATTTAAAAAAGAGCTAATACTTGCATTATCAACAAGTATACCAATTAAATGGGTAAACTTAAGGGGGTAATTGAGCGAGTAAAGTGTCTGTACAATCGGCTCGACGGAATAGAAAAAGATATATATTTGTGTTTATTCTTGATTATCAGTTTGTAAATGAGTGAAATCACGCCAGTGCGCATAACTAAAAAAGTTCAAACTAGTGGTTAAATAGGAAGAAGACTTGCAACGTATATCACAAGGAGGTGCATTCTTCTGAGCCTAGCTCTATCTTCCTAAGGAAATTTGCATGCAAAGATTAGTGTAATACGTTTCGGAAAGAAAATAAAGCTTCTAAGCAAGTGAAGAACGATAGCGAAGGAAGATTGTACGGTGCTTGCTCCTTGCTAAATAATTTTTTCCTATATCGTCCAATGCTTCAGATAAAAAAAATTGTCTAATTCAATTTTCAGCGTAAAAGGCATATTAGGAACTGATTGAATCAAGTGAAAAAAAAAATCAATAAATACTTAAAGCGGTATAACCGCCCATTTCTGAAACGTACTTTGAGTATCTAAATTTATGTGCTAATTTAACGAACAGAACAGGAATAAAAAGTCGGCCACAATTCGAACCAACTGAGCATAAATACATAGTAATACTATTATCCAACGTATGTTTCAAAAACCGACTGTTATTGCGCTTTAAAACGATTTTGGTATTAGTGTAGTGCAGGATCCCCTAAGGAATCAGCTCCTCGCGGTCAATACTTTTCGTTATAGTCCTCAACCAAAGTTGTACGTTTAGTTTTTGTATTACATTGTATTCTAAATTGAATGGAAAAGCTTACGTAGTGCTTTATCAGCCTATTAAACAATAGGATACTTACAAAGGACACAATAGAAATACAGAATGTAACATTGTTTTATAGCACACTTCGTTTCTTCATCTATTGGGTAATGTGTAGAAAGAGGTAGGAATACATAGAGCCCTATTATTTTGTAAGCCGTAATTGGTACTGATTGTGAGACTACAGGAATCTAATTTATATATGCAATTACTATAAATTGAAGTCGATAAAAGAACAGTTTCTCGATCGAAACGAGTACTGCGAAAGTTGACTTACAGTTAAGCGGTATGACACAGGGTTTCTGTGAAACATATTCGTTGGTATAGTCACAAAATTATATTCAAATTTGTTCCATTCAGTGCGAGAACTGCCCAGGCAAGGTAGTTTGTCTATATAATCTATAATACATTCAATGTTATGATACGTTTCGCAGGCCACGTACTACACCGTTTTAAATTTGCACGGCTGGCACGGCTGGAATTGGAGACGATCTGCGTATAGTGTATGCGACGCGGGCTGTGCAAGGAGTGGCTAGCTTACTGATTGACTGTGTACATGGTATTGTGATTGCTATCAAGTTATAAAAATGTATTGTCTTTAAAGCGAAATGCTAGCCCCTTTGGAAAATTTGCATATGATAAGCAAATCCTATGTATCCTATGCTAATTTTGTACTATCGTCCACGGCAATCGTACAAAATTAGCATAAGATACATAGGATTTGCTTATCATATGCAAATTTTCTAAAGGGGCTAGCATTTCGCTTTAAAACGAAATCATGTTTAGTCACACTCCTGCGGAAGCATGTGCATGGAGAGTCAACGTAAATAAAGTGTTTGTAGGTAGGGTACAATTTGGGAGCAATAATAGACTACTCAAAAATAGAGTTACACAGAAAATATAAATGCATGCGTATAAACAGGTAAGTTATAACTGGTCAATATAAATAAATAGCTACTACCGGCTACTATGTAAAGAGCAGCTACTGGCTGGGAATAAATTGCAGCAATCTGTATGACTATATGCTCCTGACGCCAACAAGTGAAGACGTACATTTTTAGCTCCTTTTATAGAAAACAGTCTCTTGATGAACTTTTGGCATGTTTTGCAGATAGGGGATTTTGAAAGACATGCAGCTAGTAATAATGTGTGTATAGTTTATGAAGTTAAAGGAAGTATATTTCCGATATCTGTCTTATATCGGAACTATAGGAAGTTAAATGAACAAGCACATCTATATTCGGTTTGGTTTTCTTTCTGATCAATAAGCAAATACTGATCGCCCATAACTAAAAGCTCGTCTTATTTACCCTGTCATTTATCGGATACATAGTGGAACGCTCCAACTAAACCTTAGTATCCTTACGATGAAATGAATCCGCCGGAACTGTGATGTGCAATGCACCTTCTAGTTTCCAAAGTTTCCAACTAGTAGGCGCACTGCACAGCACCTTCAGCAGGTGTCCGTATAAATAAATATCAAGTTTTCAAATTACGGAATACTGTATTCTTGCAGGTGAACTTAATATAACGTGGGGGAAGTTATCGAATAAAGGTGCTACTGAAGTCAATTATCGCCTAGATTTATGGTGAAGTAATGGAGTTTTGAATGAAAAGCTTCTATGGACGCTGAGGGGGGAATTAGAATTAGTTTGAGCGAAAACATAGACACTTCCGACAGTTTTCCATGGAAACCAAACCATTGGAGGGAAGGCGACCAAGAGGAAAATAATTACCGCAGTACTGTCGCTTAATGGTCATGTGCACTTTGGCTACAGTAACCAGGGTGCTCATCCCTCGACACTGTATATGATAGGACGATGAGAGAGAGAGCAGGGGAGCGAGAGGGTAAGATAGGGAGAGATGGTATGAGAGAATATGGTGAAAGGGGGAGGTATAAAGAGAGATAAGAAGAGGGCTAGAGAAAGAGGGACTGGGATAGAGAGAGACAAAGAGAGGGATAGATAGTGAGTGAGTGAGTGAGTGAGAGAGAGAGAGAGTAGAGGAGGAAAAGAATTTTCACAAACAATTCGAACGTTGTAAATTACAACTTTCCGCAAAATCTGTGTGAAATTATCAGCAAGAGAAAGTAGTTAGGCGCGCAAAACTTAATTACCACCGTCGGGCTCAAGAGATTTTCTGAAAATTAATGTCTGGAAAAACAATATCCACTCAATTACTGAATATTACAAGTTAATAGGTAAATTTAGCCGTCGCCGCCCATTTAGCCGTAGCCAGGACCGCCAAATTGAGCTTCACAAGAAAACGAAATCATCGCCGAAGCCACAAAAAAAAACGCCAAATGCTCTTCACCTGAAAACAATATCGTGACTGGTTGGTGACCATTTGCTGACCATGTGGTCACCAGTTCATGACGGATTTGGAGGAAAGTTGGTAAGCACAAAGTCACCAAACGGTCACCAAATGGGTTGACCCATGACAAAACCAGAGAACCGCCACGAAATGGTTCCTCCCTTTCCTGTGTTATTTTTGGTTGTGAACAATTTCGTAGAATACGACGAAATCGTCTAGTCCTGGAAATAGCCTAAAAGTTGAAAAGATGCCTAATAGAGATGTAGTTACTTTATATTAAATGAAGCTCTGGAAAGAAAGGTTCCTGAATATACAACAGTTTATTTGTTTATTGATGCCTAGCATATCTTAAAAGGTGACCCGAAGATATCACGCTTCACAAAGTATATTGGCAAGGGACCAAACATGACAAGCTAGGGACCAAACCGAGAAGGGACCAAACTTAATAAGGCTTTCTTTACAGATATTTTGTTTCTTAGGTTGACGACCTTGTTAGAAAAGTGGAGCAGCTCACCACCATCTCCATGCCATATTTAAAAAAATGTGCGCAGCGAAGAGGTGGCGCACCTGACAGGCGCTGGCGGTGCGCCATACATGCGCCCGTTGTTCAACAATAGTCGCGTGCGTGGGCGGACGTGTGCAATGAAGAACAGTTATTTTTTGATGGTTTAAAAAATGATCCGTCATACGTGCAGCGGACAGTACATTTGTTTTTATGTTTTAACAAAAAATATGATCCGTCATATGTGCATCTGTCAGTACTAGATTACGAATCTAATTAAAGAAAATTATTTGTTTCAATAAAGAGAAATTCATGCAAGTCACATGCAAACGATTAAGTCCATAAATTTGCTTTTCTTTAATTAGGACCACACTTCTTACAATACATGCCTCCATTACTTTACTAATACACTGATTCACGCGTGTGCACATTCTATCGTGTAAATATAATCTGGCCCAGGGAAAAGTGGTATTTTCAGGTAAGAAAAACTAAAAACAACTGAAAAACTATTATATATGGTGGCGTAGTGGCTAGCGCTGCTACTCACCACATACACGACAGGAGCTCAATTCCCGCCGCTGGTTGCACCGACCGGGTGGTAAAAACGGTACCAGGTGACAACTTGGGAAGGTTTCTTGGGTCAGGGCTGGCCACCTATTCCGTAATCAAAGATGGCCTATATCTCTGGAGCGCACTACTTCGGTAAACCAGAGCGGACTGCAGGGACCCATTCGGGGGCCTGAAGAACAGTCCTAGCTTTAATCTTTAACCTTTAATTTTGTAACTTTTTCTTCCCAACATATCAAGTGCTGTGTGCGAGCTTATACAAGAAAAGGCAAGCAGAGAGAGAGAGAGAGAATGAGAGAATGGAGGGAGGGAGAGATTGCTTGACTGCTCCAGAGAGATGAGTAATTAAACATACGGAAGGAAGGACAGAGATAAATGAGAGGATGTGGAAAAACCAGGAAGAAACAATATCCCATAATTCCGTCCCCACGTACAGTACATTCATTTTGTTCCCGACAAGTTCATTACCCAGGAATGATCCCAAAAAAGGGGGAAGACGTGAAGTGAAAGATGTAGGGTACAAGGAAACACCCATCGAAGAATTGCGTTCCCACATACAGTAATTCACATTGTTCTCGGGACAAGTTTATTACCTCCCCAAGTGCTCCCAATATATCACTTGTCCCCGATTCACCGTTAGTGATCATCATATTAGAAAGGTGATTGACACGATAAATGATGGGTATAATATTGGCTCGACCTCGTTTTCTCTTTTCTCATCGCGGTGTTGGTAGTAAGATCATCGCGCATCTCTCTCTCTCTCTTTCTCTCTCTCTATCTCTCTCTCTTTCCTTCTCACTGTCGGATCGTAGAACAGTAAAATGTATATCGCTCTTCTATCTGTATCTCCCTCTCTCTCTCTCTCTTCCTCTCCAACTCACAAGAGAGTAAGAGAGAAAACGAGGATAGTGAGCGAGAAAAAGAGGGCGTTGGGTGCGAACTTTTACTGTTTTATGCTCAGTCACTCCCTGGATAGTGTCATTATTCCCTCTGGAAAACAGCTCTTCGGAAGTGTCCTAAGTCTATTTCCGTAGTGATTATTTCCTCCCTTTATTTGTCCTCTTTCTCCTGTCAAAACGGCTCGATGAAGGACCAAAGGCCACAAAAACAGGACCTAAAGTCTAGATGTTCTTGATATGTTTTTGGTCATTTGGTTCTGATTATATGGATATGGCTTTAATTTCCCAATTTCTCCTGTCAAAACGGCTCGATTAAAGACCAAAGTCTACAAAACAGGAAACAGGACCTGAAGTCTAGATATTCTTGATATGTTTTTGGTCATTTGATTCGGATTACATGGCTTTATTTTTCCAATTTACAGGCCTAGATTTCTCTAAATTCTAAAGGAGTTGCCTTTCGGAAAATGTAGCTTAGATATCGTTTCTTGCAAGGCACGTATTTTTCCCGATACCAAGTTGAATAAAAACAAGACGTGCATCTGATCATTTCAGTCTGATCATTTGTTTTTACTCGGCTTGTTAGCTTTCAATGATGCTTTACGAAAACTAGCATTATAAGTTATAATATTTTAAATTTCTGGATACAAATATTTGTTTAGCCACAGCAATAAATATGTCTGCATAGGTTTTCGTGGGAGACAGTATTAGTTAGGACTATCCTTATGAAAACTACCAAATCAATAACTGTTAGTTATAGGTATCCTTGGGCATTTTTTCTCTAATGCACGGTTCTTTGTAGGCTTTCAATAGTTGACCTATGACTATGTTCTACTTGAAGAAAAGTTAACACTTTGAATTGATTACGCGATCGCCGCTCGCTGAGCACAGTATAATACTTACTTGTTGTCAACCTACATAAAACACGATTTCCAAATAGTTTTTCTTTTATTAGTAATGCATTCAAGTTTATCACAATTAAGTAGCGGAACTCTCTCACGTCGATACTACACAATACCCACAGTCAACACACATCTAACAGTTTATAGAATAGTTTTTTTTACTAATGTTTAGAAAGAAATTCCAATATTATACTCTACTATAATTTTTCCAGTTCAACTCGCGTGAGCACTCTCAACAGAGTGATTGTCTTTGTGGGTGATAAATTATTTATAATGGTTATACAATAAGTTTTCTTTAGGAGGTCGAGGTCGAATGTCCGGACGCTAGAAAATACTCCACTTCTCCATATTATCTATTCTAATTTCCTACCATGAAAGAATTCAAGGTGGTAGTGGTGGGCACGGGTGGCGTCGGAAAAAGCGCATTGGTCAGCTTTTTACAACACATTTACCTTTTTTTGCTTTTTTTTTGCTTCTTTTTTTCATTCAAAGGTGGTTCGGTGCAATGTTCAAAGTTCATTATGAAACCACACCCGGCGAGGGCAACATTGGGGACCTCTCCTGTCCCTAGTCCGCGATGTCGAGTAATTTGTCATCTGGAGCTCGTCGCCTAACGCACATGCCCTGTGCGGAATAAGTCATAGCAATCTTTGAAACGTTGAGCGTGTAATCTCTGAGCGTGCATATTTAAAAAAAATATTGTTCCGTAGAAGACCTAAGTTCTGGAAATTGTAGCCGACGAGTTCTAGAGGGAAATTGCCCGTGGTGTTTTAGGCTAGGCAGGGAATGGAGGGCAGTATAATTATATTACGGTAGATATAACAGGTTACTTTTAATTTCAGACTGTTCAGTTTGTGCAGGGAATGTTTGTTTCCAACTACGATGCCACAATTGAGGACAGCTACAGAAAAGTATTCAACGCAGACGGAGAACAGTGCACATTGGAGATATTGGACACTGCTGGAACGGTAAAGACATAGAAACCCATATTTTGATGAAGCCGCATTTACATATAAATACTTCCCATCATACTATTTCTTACTTGGGCAGATTTCGGGTGACAATGAAGTGAAAACCTTACGAGACTCGAACAATTTATCTACTTCAATTCAGGAACAATTCTCCGGAATGCGCGATTTATACATCAAAAACGGAGAAGGATTCATAATCGTTTTTGCATTAAACGACGAAAATTCCTACAGAGAAGTGGCAGTGATTCGGGATACAATTGTGAAGATAAAGAATACAGAAGCGGTCGGTTCTTGGTTCATAGATTTGCATTTCTTAAGTGAAGCTTTGCTTTCGGACGTATCAGGGCAACCTTCAGTAACCCTCACCAAATTTGTGCTTCTTTATTCAAGTGTGATTCAATACTGATTCATTGGTTGTAACTTGTCCAGTAGTGGGCCCGAGCTGACTAATTAGGCGACGATATGGCCCCGGTTTTTCGAGGATTTCCCATGTTGGTGCGCTAGCGTCTTTTCAGTTATTTAGGGACTCATTTATGGGGTGCTATGCACATCAATGGACGGTATATTTATCTTCAGGTACCAGTAGTCGTTGTGGGAAACAAGGCTGACTTACACTCCGACCGTCGTGTATCCAGTCATGGCGGAAGACAATTGTGCCAAAAAATGGGCTGCTCATTCCACGAAACAAGTGCCAAACTGAATATCAACGTACAGGATGTAAGTATTAATTCACAGATAAATCATTATATGAGCAGACGTCGTAGAACATCGTCGGTATACAGAAGACAGGTTGCTCAATCATAGCTTCAGACTAATTGCCAGCCTATATCTTTGAAGCGGCATGACATGTGGTTCTGAAACAGGATAACTGTGTTATCGTATACAAAATTTGTCCCATTCTGTGCCGAAAACGCTCGAAAGATTAAGAAACGCACATAAACGCACAAGTGAATATTGTTGGCCAATCTACGGTTCACAAATCACATGTCATACCTCTTTAAAAACAATATTGCAGGTATTCGTGGATATCGTTCGCCAGATGAAACGCCTTCGTGGTCCTGCTCGGCAAGAAAAACGTCGTACTCTTCGAGGGCGCGGAGGTGGAGAGAAAGAAGCAAAGATAGCAAAGAACACACACAAAAAGAGGTCCCATTCGAGGAAAGAAAACAAGGAATGCTGCTCAATACAATGAATTTTATTGTATCATAAGGAGAGCTCATGGATAATTTATTAATAAATATTTAAGATCCGCTGACTTAAAAGCTAATTGCACGAAAAGCACATTGACGAAAGTACAAAGAGTCCAGGGGCACAGGAAGTCTAAAACAATAAGATATTGGCGCAATGTTCATCTCCGCTAACAAAAAGATTCATCATTGCGTTTGTAAAATACACGTGAAACATTAAACTCTACCAAAAGTTACTAAGGAAACATACAGGAAGAGCAATACAAATGCGCGGAAAAGTGTAATTGTAATTGTCATAAGATGCTATAAGATGGAATTTGATCTACAAAAGATATAGTGTTTTGATGTATAAAATCCTATTTTGATCTACAGAATGCTATTTTGATCTACAAATAGCTATTTTGATCTACAAAATGCGTTTTGATCTACAAATAGCTATTTTGATCTACAATTCCTCTTTAAGCTCCTCAATTTGCACTCCATCAGTCGCTTCCTCGTCTTCTTCGCAAACCCAGTGAGTAATGTGCTCCCGGAATAGAAGGAGCACGAACGTTCCAACCACTCCGACCCACATGAGAGCTTGCATTACGACGCGGGCCTTCTTCAGGTTCAGAGTTATACCTGAAAGAGGGTTACACCCGTGGTTTGTATCTAAGTCAACGGCAAGACTGAGTCTAGACCTAAGCCACGCCGAGCTTATTCTATGCCTTAAACTGGGTTACACTAGTGGTTTGTATCTAAGACAACGGCAAGCCTGAGTCTATGAAGCCACACCGAACTTATTTTACGGTTTATGTTGAGTGTCCAGGTTTATAAAGGAAAGGTTTAATTACCCAAGTTTGCGGTGTTGTTCTGATGATCACCAAACAATGGGCCAACTAATTCGAAACGTTGACAATAAGCATTTATAATATCAAATCTGTTGGAATTTTTGGTTGAGATTCATCCTTACAAGTTGCGTTGTATTTATTCTAACTTTTCACTATAAATACAAAATGATAACTCATCAGTTACATACGGGATAGAAAACAGACCTCCAGTTTTTTGCACAACTTTCTTCAGGTTTTCAATCTAAAGGACAATTGATAGTACATATTCAGCTTTTGCAGTGTACTAAAATAATAGATTGCACCGATATGGAGTAAATCCACTTTGTTCAGTACAGAACCGATGTTATTGGGACAAACATCTTTCGCTGCTCCTGGTGCGCTCACGGCACACCAACCGCGCACACTAGGCGCCCACTGTGGCGGACTTTTGGCGCGGCATTTCGTTATAGACCCACCTCCTTGCCCACATAGTTCTCCATCATCGAGTCATCCGACCACATGTCTTCTTCTTTTGTAATCCAGGACATTATTCTTCGTCTATTATGGAGCTTCGCTGAAATTGTGGGTAAATATTTCCAGGCAGGGAACACACTTTTCTTTTTCGCGCATCAAACTATTTCACATTTTATACATCTTTACTAAGTTCTGCGAAGCATTGTCATTTACATGGATCAAGGCAATTGACATGCACGTAAAATGATAAGAACACGGACAGCGATTACTGAAAAAAAAAATTTACTGAAATAATCCATAGAATACTACGGGAATTAAGTATTCAAATTGTTCTGTTCACTCGAATGCTATAACATAACTTCTATTATTCATACGCTTCAGGTTCACATATTAGCTTGCCTGTTTTTTCTGCCCTTGATTTTTAAAAGCTTTGACATTAAATTGCCACATTGGTGCACCAGTTTCTTTAATTTTTGATAGTGTGTATTATAATTGATACGCCCTTACCTCTTACTAGTTGTTTTACAGCCAAGGAACAATTATACCGTACTTTAATCCTAAAAATCTACTGTGTAATTTCCCATATTCAAGTGTCCAACCAGAAAAATATATACTTTATTTCCCATAAAATAAATAAACACAAAATCTATAACATATTTATATAAGCACATCCGACAAAAGATATGAAAACCACTGTAAAACCTATGCAACTTGCGGGCTAAAAAGATAAGGGATTCTATACAGTTAATACTCTCTCTTATTAAAAACCTCAGAAGCTACAAAAACTGTGCTGTTTGATGTAACAATATCTCCTTATCACACAGACATTCATTATCCATACAACACTAAAAATCCTTTAAAGCGAAATGGTGGTCTGTCTCCAAAAAAATTCGTCGAAAATTGCAAAAGGGGGCGGAGGGAATATCAGTGCGTTCGTTACAGCCATAACCACGCCCATTCTTTACTTGGAAATTCTGTATTTCGTCATTTGGATGCTTCGGAGTGTCTTATAATTTGAAAAGTCGCATTGCTCGACTCCGCCCACATCGCTACTAGTATAAGAGCCGGCCGTTCGCGCAAAGCGAATTTCCCCATACAAAATAGCAAAAAATGGTTGTTTGAGAACATTTTTATTCAAGATGCACTTATTTGTTTGTGTTTTTATGTTTATTTTCGTTTATAACTTTTTTCAAACTATTTTTGGTGAAAAAACCCCAAACCGGGTGGTATTTCGCTTTAAAAACATAAAACATTTCAACCGGAAACTTCTTAACAAAATCACGGAACAATAAACGATGAACCGTAAGCGAAAAGAATAAGTTGAGCAATTCTATTAATAACCAATGGTTACGCTAATTACATCACATAGTATCTTACAGAAAAAAATCGCACTACGGCTTCCAAAATTAAATATAGAGTAAGAAACAGAAAGAAAAGAAGTAACAAAGATCCGAAGACACAGTGAAAACGCCACAAAAACAACCAAAGTTCGGTTCCAACGTGAACAAGAAAGACCGAAAACTGTGGCAATTTTCATGACTTATTGAAAGCTGAATTTAAGTGAAGTATAAAGAATGTCAATGAAGCAGTATCATATAAAACTTTTCATACGAATATATCCTCATCAAAACGGACTACTCAAAAACGTCAGACAGTAGGTGTGAGGGCCAAACCGTGGCGGCGTGCACAGCACGGAGCCGCACAGTCGCCGGGTTGCCGCCGTATTCACGTAGTAAACGGAAAAACAGCCATATAAATTCTTGTAGTTGGTGAATTTGAATACGGCCACATCACAGCATACAAAAAGACGAACACCAACAATAAAACAAAAACTGTCTCATCACACAAAAAGATGATAAAAGAAACAAAGAAAGATATAATATACGGAACTGAAACTAAAAGAAGAGGATCAGATCAACTGATATACATACATATTTTGGAGCCATGAAGCTATCAAAACGACATCGTCATATCGCACGCTAGTTACTGTTAAATTGCTATTCAAACTTCAGGGCGCGTTTAAGATGGCCGAAAGAAAAAAAATGCGTTTTCGGCCGTTCAGGTTGGCCGAAAAGAAAATTTTTATACTAAGGGAAAATGAAAAAATACAGTAATTTTTTTCGGGTTTTGTCTGCGTCTCGTGTTTTTGCATTGTCTTTCGAAAGTTTTCTTTTCGGCCAACCTGAACGGCCGAAAACCTATTTTTTTTTCTTTCTTTCGGCCATCTTAAACGCGCCCTAAACCTCACTTGCTCAAGTCTCAATTGGTATATGGTATATGCATGTTATTAATATCGAAATCAGTGGATAATTAGCGCAATTGCAAAAAACGGCCAAGTAATTGCTCTATGCGCCATGTAAATGTACACAATTTGGCACACGTGTGCTCTGTCAGCGGAATAACTTAAACAAGCAACTCACAGAACAAAAAAGAGTCCCTACTATTATAAAAACAACTCAAATTGTAAGGCATCACAGTATCATGTTCAAAAAAATGAGCAAAGTGAAAATGTAGGCCCAATAGGATGAAAAGATCAAACTCATCAATTGACATCATTCAGAATTTTACTATTTAGGGCCAAACTCAATGTGAACTAGTACGTTGATTGGGAGTTTGGGATCCTAGCTCAGTTTGGGCTTCGGCCCAGAACAAAGGTTAAGCTTGAGCCAATCAATAATCAAACTAACAGAAACGAACACATACAAAGTCCGAAACTAGAAAGACGCACCATCCATCATCGATAATCTCAAAATACGAGCAGCCTACGCTGGCACTCGGTCGTGGAAACGGGGCTGAAATGAAACAAATAACTGTAATTAGGCATTTGGGTAAAAGTCCTCTACCTGGATACTTCCCCAACTTAGCCGACAAAGATAAGTTACAACATCTAAATTTACTCTAATTTCTATCCTTAGTCTTCACCCTGCACCAGAAACCCACAGATAGAACACAGGTAACGTAAAGACAAGTTTTAAACGAACAACGAACCCACAACACTTATTCACGCAAGAAATTACTAACAAGAACAAAGGGCACGATTTGTTGTGCGCGTAGACATAGACATAGACAACGACACAAGCGCACCTCATATGGCCGTGGCACGTAGGGGATCGAATGGGGACGTGGGATACATTAACCCCTCTCTGCCACGTGCCACATTTAACAATAATAAGAAACGGTTTACTCAGTTTGCTGCTCACTTTTAAACGAATAGGATATGATCGCTTGCCTTTTCCATGATACATAAGTGCATTGCACAAGTACAAGCACGGACTGTGTACGCCAGTGTCAACCACAAAGGGTGTTACAAAATCGACAGCAAGAACAAGCATACAAGCACACCATTACCATACCACACGAACAACTTGACACACACACTAAGACAACCTAGACACACAGCTACAAACATGGTGAGGGGGTGAGAGTGGCTACTAGGCTACTGTGCATGTGCACTCACACATTATTTACCATTGTCTCTTTCTCTTTCAAATCAACTTCTATTCTCCCTGGAGAGAGCGTCTGTTTCGTGGGCGGCCTAAAGGTACGAGGTTAACTGAAAAGGGACCAAGAACCAAAGTTGGGGAGGGGAGGGGATAGGGAAGGTACTAAGGGAGGTGACAATTGATTGATCTCTATGGCACCTAAGGACCTGAGGTAGGTAAAGCAAGGTAACGTATGCTTGTAACGTACTACCACATACAACTAGACCAATGGTGTTAATAAGAATAAACTTCAAAAAAAGAAAAAGAGAGAGAATAAATTCAGCTTCGCTTCGGGGCGTAGCTAGTTAACCTAACGTTGGCGATGATGAGAACTAGCACCAATCAAAAACCCTAGCCAATTTCTAACTAAAACTAGCAAACAAACCCCTCAGCGAAGCAAAACAATGTAAAAATTATGTGCCGAGTATCTGAACTAAAACGGATGTTACGAGTTTAAAATCACATAAATACAGAAAAGAGCAAAGTTAAAGCCGGGTTCAAAGAGCGTGCAGAATCAGCACGAGCCATAAATCCTAAAAAAACTGAACCAACTGCTTACCTGCGTCTCATCTTCCGTGTGCATTGGTTGGGCTCGGGAAGTGGTTGTCCCACAATAATCGGACTGGGGTGCTCCGCCGCTCATCCCACCTTCCCCAGCTGTGGGATCTTCGGGGGGAACGTCGAAATCATGTCTATAGAATACATAAAATGTTTATGGAAGTACTTCATTATTATCTTGTCACTACTTTTTCTTTCTTTGGATTTTCAGCGTCTATCGCGCACTCTTCCTACAAAGCAATCTCACCGAGAAGAACGGACGGAATGGGACAGTCCATGGCCAGATTAGGTAAAGTAATGAAAATCTATCCGATCGCGTGCACAGACTTCTTCCAAATCCAAATTGGGACACATTTTCTTGTTTTAAACGAAGCCTAATTGCCTAATTGCAGAAAACTTGTTGGTTAATTTCCTTATTAAATTGCGCAGTTCTATGGCATAACGGCATCCGCAGATTTGCAATTCTTAGTCCCTCGACGCAGGAACACAACATCATAGCAAAAACATAAAGCTTTGCATATAACCTACCCTCATCCCTTGTTTACATGTGTGCAGAAGGTTACAACAACAGTTGCACAGAAAAGACATCCGCAGCAACAACAAAGAATCCCACGTGAGAAGGCCGAAGCCAAAGAACACCACAAAATAACAACAATAGCTAAATCGAATCAGAATAAATTGACATAGCTTAGTTGGTACATGAGGTATATTAGTTTTAGTTTTAGCACATTTAGTGTTTTTACATAGAACAGGAAGAATATCAAATTTTTAGCCAGCTTCAGTTATCCGTTCTTCATCTAGAACTGTCTACTTTCAAACTTTCCTACTTACAACGGCTCTCATATATCCTCTACCCTGAACCAATTTGTAAACGATTTGTACCCGTCTAACATACGCAGAAAAAAAGTATAAGAAAATCAAGAAATGAGTTAATAATTTCCAAATACTCAATACACAACAGAATAAGTATACAAGTATCCTAAAACAATCAAAGTACATTTACCCTTCGTGACATTCGAAGAACTACACGATTAAATAAATAATAAACCACAAACATTAAATAAATAATAAATAAACCAACCTTAAACCACGGTTTAAGAATCCATTCGAGTAGTCTATCGTCATCTCCAAACTGTTCCATTAGTTTGAGTCCCGTTTCGCCCAATTCGTCGTACACCTTCAATTATAAGGAGTTCCATTTTTCAACTCAACATAAAAGCTATAGTGAAAATATATTAGCAAACAAATGTAACAGTAACTTATAATAATAATAATATTAGGAAATGCGAAAGACAAAATACCTGGTTCACATTCACTTTAAATAAGAACAGAAATTGCAATTGCACATCTTAAATAAAAACAGAAACTGCAAAACATATAGTGTGCGGGAAAAATAACGTAATAACTAACCTTTCTCTTCTTAGCGTTTGATAAAACAGCATTGGCATAGTTTATCTCCTTGAACTGAAATGAAAAAAAAACTATAAAGGGGGTATAAATAAAAAGGGGACGATGCCACGGTCATCATCGCTCGGGTTTTAAGATTGCAAACGCAGAAGATTAAGCTTAAACTAACAACGTATCGATAGCAATGTTCAAATGAAGGTACTTTCGAAAAAAGTAGACGGCGGCAACGGCGTCCCCGAAGTTAAAATAAATGGACTACCATCGAATAAATTTGATATAATAGCAAAACAAACACAAAGTAATTTACCTTCTCTGTTTTTTCTGGATCTCCGTCCAAATTCTTATCGGGATGATATCTATAAAGAAAAAATATATAAAAAATATGTCAATATTTAGGACGAGAGTGACAGTCAAGTCAATAGTCTCTTGCCTTGAATGAATTTTTGCATGTTGCCTGAGGCCGTATTCACCAACACACAGGGAGCCCTCCCTTGGTAGGGTCACGAGCGCTATGAATCTCTTCCGCTCCCGCGCTCTCTACTCACTCTTTAGCTCCCTGGGGAGGCCGAGGAGGGCTCCCTGCGTGGTGGTGAATACGGCCTCTGTTCTTGATCTTGAATGAATTTAGCATGTTGTTGTGTATAAAATAATTTCACACAGGCTCACACACATAATAGGAATAGGCCATACCCATACGTTACAGACTATCGTTCAAATCTCGATGAATACCCCCCCCCCCCCATCGAAATGAAAAATGTTACGAAAAAGGAATATAATTAGATATCTTAATCTTACCTTAGCGCCAATTTTCGATACGACTTCTTGATCTCCTCATCTGTCGCTTTCTTAGAAATACCCAAGATTTCGTACAAACGGGTATTTTTGCGGCTGAAAATAAATAAATAAAGTATTAATAGTTAAGCAGCCAAGCTAATTAGGACTGTAAAATAAATTTACTTTTACTTTCCTTGTGGCTTACCTTACTTAAACCAATCACACACTTCGTCTTCGATTTCGTGTAAAATATACACAAAAAAAGGAAAAAATGAAGAAATTAATAAGATTTTCTTGGACAATTTAAATTTAAACACGTAATTTCGAAACTCTAATCTCTACTGGTAGTTCGGTAAAATAAGAGACTCTGCGTACTTCAAATAGGAAGTAGAGACCAATCGGGAACGAAAATACTAAAAGGCTAAACGCAACAAAAAACTGAAACGAACTCGTCGTGTGTGGAAACTCCTTCCTCTGCAGCACGTTCACTATGCGGAGGCATCAGCGATCCCTAGAATAATAATTAAACATAAAACTAGGCATATTTGTAATCATGTATAAAATAACAGAGCACATGCATTACGCAATAAAATAAACGGGACAAACACTTCACCAATGTAATGCTAATTTTTCACATACAAAGAAAACCACAGACATAAATTCAATTATTTTTATTATTATATACAATTGCAAGTGCAACATTGCAAGTGAAAGTGAGAAAGGAAATGAGCCAATATTGCCAAAAGAGCCCCACTTTTACACGCAAATAAATAGCTAACAATCGACAATCGATATATGATAGACAAAGCGGGTCAGGCTGTTTCTCTATTACTCTTATTTCTCGTTCGAGTTCAAATATACTGAATCACTCGCAATTCGCAATGGCAGGCAAAGAGGCAAACAGCCAATATATGAAATATGACGTTGTGGTTATGTAATTATGTGTAGTTGGTACAGTTAGTGGTTACGTTATATGTTATGTTATGTTCCTAGTTCCTTACTTCTCCTCTACACTAGATCTACTCTACTCTAGATCAACCATCAATATATTAATTTTGTGAACAAGACCAAAAAGAAACGATGAAATCTGAAATGAATTAATTTAATATTTCAAAAAAGCATGACTATGACATTATATATTGAATTTGAGAATATTCATTTTCATTTCTACCTACTCTACTCTAGACTGTGCTCTCTTCTCTTCTCTGGTCTGTAGTTAGGGATCCAGGGCAAATAAACGGCTGATGGTTTTTGATTAACTGATAACACCGGACACAGGCCCAATGGCATGCACGTTATTATAATAAAATCTTGAGCAAACAGAGAAGTTAATACGAATCCTAGGATGATATTTGCTTTAGAAACAAACGATTTATGCTCACAAACTTCAAACAAGGGGGGTGAGAGCATCGGCATCCTCAAGGCTCACTGAGTCATTCGTCGTAATATTCATTACTGCGCATAATACGCACGAGTTTCAAAGCTGACTAATGAAATGGATAATGTAAATTGAAAAAAATTGAAACAAGAATAAGAATAGAAAAGAAGTGAAGCCGAACACGAATACCACATAGTTAATTTTTATGTGGTGGTTCCACTTCCACAAAATTGACGAAATTGGGGAACAACGACAAGCAGAAAACGTAATGAATTAACGTTCAGTTCAGAACACGGCTGAATCTCGTTTTAAGTTGTTTCTTTATATAACTAATATATGAAAAGGAATCGATACTCTGGAAATGGACATTGTGATTGCTAAATGAGATGTAAATACCCTATAGCAATGGCGCGCCGCGTGACACACGGTAATCCTCATGCGAAACAGGACGAACAACTATGCAATAACGTAATACATTATCTACTAAAAACAATGAAGCAACAGAGGTACGCTGGCATCACATGAATGTAGATAAATCTAGAAACCCAAAGGAGGTTGCACGAAGGCAACGCGATTGCGTACTAAAACATAAGGCGGGTTTCATGTTACAAAAGACGAGACTTCCGCGGCGAACAAAGGGAAACGGAACGATTCAGCTTTACGCACGAGAAGCTCAAAAAGGACAGGGTACATATAATTAGCAATACAATGCAATAGTAATAGTTTTAATAGTTTTAAAGCGAAATGCTAGCCCCTTTGGAAAATTTGCATATGATAAGCAAATCCAATGTATCCTATGCTAATTTTGTACGATCGTCCACGGCAATCGTACAAAATTAGCATAGGATATGGATTTGCTTATCATATGCAAATTTTCCAAAGGGGCTAGCAGTTCGCTTTAAAACAAAACAACAAACAAAAATAAACAACAGAAAAATCCCGGCGGGGGGGCGGGGCGTGACTCCCAATGTAGTTTGTAGGATAAAGTACGACAAAATTCAAGTTACAAACGAAGACCGCGTAAACGAATTTTCTACAGTATCCACCAGTAATCGCCGGAAAATCTGTATTCAAATTATTTGCTCAGGCCCCGCCTACTATTGCATGTAACTATAATATTAGTTTCTCTTTCTCTCTCTCGTCGTCGTCGTAACGTTCGAGAGAATTATGATTTCGAGATCGTATTCTCTCGAAGGTCTTGATGTTGAAATTCCTTTTGAAGAAACATTCGAAATACTCTCGTCTAGGGCTGCCAATTAAACCTATTTTTATTGATACAAACCAAGTTTCAACCGCTTTCATCGTCATGAAGCTTTTAAAGTAGTGTTTACTCTTTATACTTACAAATTTACATATCACTCATACATTTGCATGTGCAACTTTGAAAAGTCAACATTTAAATTTTTCAGTGCTGTATAATGTCAAGTAAGACCTACTTGGTAAAACAGGACGAAACTTAGTTTGCATATATTACAGTAAATACCCTATATACAAATCATGAACAAATGTAAATACATCTTTAGGGCGCGTTCGGGATTGATTTTCCGAAAGGAAACTCGTCCAAATCCTCGTTCGGGATGGACTTTTTGGAAACGTTCCAATGCTTGGAGAAAACAAAAAATACAGTATGAATTATATATATATATTGAATACTTTATTCTGAAAAAGAACAAAAGCGAAATAATACAGCGTGAACAAATACATACAAAAAAAACGTAAAGCGAAATACTGGACAACACAAAAATACGGAAAAGGTTCGTAGGTAAATGGCTATAGGCTATACGTGGGGATAAGTAAGAGAATTTCGATTGAGCCGAGTTTTGAAAATTTCTACACTAGAAGGGAAGGGATGGAAAACTTCAAGAGGTAAGGAATTCCACGATCTGACTACGCGCCTTTGGTAGAATTAGCTTGCGAAAAACGTTTCCCGCGCATATTTTTCAAATTTTCCATGCTAATTCATACTGTATTTTTTGTTTTCTCCAAGCATTGGAACGTTTCCGAAGTCCATCCCGAACGAGGATTTGGCCGAGTTTCCTTTCGGAAAATCAATCCCGAACGCGCCCTTAAGTTGGTGGGCGACCTTCGTCTTTTGAGCTGTACCAATTTTTCGGAGAATATGAGGTGTATTAAAAGGAGGGGCTCACTTCGCGATTGGTTTTCATTTTTGACAAGTGTGAAGAAATTCACTCTCAAATATGGTTCCAATATCAATTCTTAAGTTCAAGTACTCAGATATCTCATTTAGTATCACTTCCCCAAACATTTATTTTAATATTCAAATCATTGTGCAATCAATAATCGATGGTGTATTGCACATATCAACAACTGACCCTGTCAGCCTGTGCGACCGTTCTAGCCTCCGGCAATCATTAGGGCTCATTCGAGATGGACATTTCCGGAAAAGAAAAAGAAAACGTTTGGTTCGAGATGGATGTCAACAGAAAAGAATGCAATGGCCACGCATACACATGCAAATGATCGATTGATTATAGTTTCAATTACGGTACATTTGCATTTTCGACAATTATTTTGCATGTATAATTTTTTTTCTCGGTGTCCATCTCGAACCACTTTTTTCTTTTCTTTTCCGGAAAATGTCCATCTCGAATGCGCCCTTGGTTCAAAGATTCTCATATAAGAAACGATAATCACCATATACTTGTTTGTCCTTTGGGCGCCCCATTTTTTGAGAACAATATTATATCCTTTTTTCTCGTCCTTTTCAAGTGTAGTAACATTCAGCGTATAGTTTCACTCATTGCCAGTTGCCTAGACCTTTATCATATCCCTTTAGTACGTTGTCGCTTAACATTTGACGGACGGCATCCTCGTGAACACAATCCGCCGGCTTATCCAAACCGGAGGATGAAAGAAGCTCCGCCGCCATCAAATATGGAGTGCGCCCGGAGGATTGCAAGCCCGTGAACGAGGTACTTTGAAAGACGATATCTTCTTTTGAGCGTTTCGTTGTGTGCGACGTCATCTGCTTGTCAGCTAATAATGAGGTTTCCAAGTATAGCGAAAATTTACAGTATTTTGGAACTACACGAGAATATTTCTTTATTTTTTCGTATTATATATGCAAGTTTCGTGCAGAAATACGGCAGTATTGACAGAATCACACCGATTGTTCCCCATTACACGTTTCGAGTCTCATCAGTAATTGTTTTGTTAACCACTTGTATTCATAATGACAGTCTATATGGATGGTTACTGCGTATTAATCTATTCTATTTTAGGATGATTTGATTGGATGCGCCGATGATTACCCCAATTTGGAAGTCGTACACATACGATCACAAGGATCCCTACGAATGTACGAATCCTGGGCCTGGACAGTTGGACATCACACGAAGGAAATTGGGGCGTAATGGTCAGTTGATTTCATTGTCAAGGGCTTCGCATCCTTTCTATTACTGCTTTATTATTCGTTACTTTTTAATTTATTAAAAGTGGGTTGTTTAGCGTGACGCGATGATAAGGTTCAAACACCCAACTCTCTCTCTCTTCCTCCCTCCGTCTCTGCCTCAGTCGCTCTCCCCCCTGCCCCTCCCTCTCTCTCTCCCTCTTAGCCTCAGGCGACACAGATGTTGTTCCCATACCATTTGCATCTGTACCCTTGACCTTGACCCTAACGTGAGACTCCGCCCCCACTACGACATTCATCTTCATAGTTTATTCATTCACAACCACAACGTCTCCAAGTCTCCTTTGTCAACCAAGCTCTGTCTCTCTCTTCCTCCCTCCGTCTCTGCCTCCCTCGCTCTCTCCCCTGCCCCTCTCTCTCTCTCGCTCTCCCTCTTAGCCTCAGGCGACGCAGATGTTGTTCGCCAAGTTTGGCCAAGTTTATGCTCGATGTTTCCTGTTCGTGCGCATAACTTGCCTTCTTCCTTTTCACCTTTTCATTGCTGACGCTCTGCGTAAATATAAAACTCCTATACGAGACTGAGCACAATGTTTATCTTTGCGTAATAATCCAAGATTCTTCGCTAAATTTGATTTGCATCTTGAAAGTGTACGTTTATATCGGTGCTATATGAATAGAAGAAAATTTCAACTGAATACGTAATGAGATTTTTTCAGATAGCGCTCGACTCGTTGTCTACTCAACTGGTCTACTACCTCGGGTCGACTGAGAAGAGCTCCACAGTGCAGGCGCAGAAGTCTACAGAAAACCAGAACCGGTGAATCTTATTAGTTTCATTTTCGTTGAGTAGGATGACATGATATATTATATACGGGGGTCTTGCGCGACATGGGGTGTAGGTCTAATGTGGAATTTTATTCACTTCATTTTGTTACGTAATTGAGTGTGATGTCGTGACTTATTCTACGCGGGGGAGGTCCCACATATTTTTATTATTAATCATAAGGCAGCGTGGCACTCTAGTTAAGATATTTAGTTTAGTTAGTTTAGATAGGCAGGGGAAAATGGCTGCTGCGGGGCGCCTGCCGAATACGAGTTCCACACTTCTAGTGTAGTGTGTGCTCGTCCCGCGCCAGTCACCTGCCTAGCGCGACATGGGGTGTATGTCTATTGTAGGAATTTGATTCACTTCATATGTGTTACGTATTTGAGTATTTGTATGATGACGTAACTTATTTTACGCGGGGGAGGTATCACGTGTATTTTTATTATTAATTACATAAGGCAGCGTGGCACTCTAGTTAAGATATTTAGTTTAGTTTAGTTTAGATAGGCAGGGGAAGATGACTGCTGCGGGGCGCCTGCCGAATACGAGTTCCACACTTCTAGTGTAGTGTGTGCTCGTCCCGCGCCAGTCACCTGCCTAGCGCGACATGGGGTGTATGTCTATTGTAGGAATTTGATTCACTTCATTTGTGTTACGTATTTGAGTATGATTGTATGATGACGTGACTTATTCTACGCGGGGGAGGTATCACGTGTATTATTAATTACATAAGGCAGCGTGGCACTCTAGTTAAGATATTTAGTTTAGTTTAGTTTAGATAGGCAGGGGAAGATGGCTGCTGCGGGGCGCCTGCCGAATACGAGTTCCACACTTCTAGTGTAGTGTGTGCTCGTCCCGCGCCAGTCACCTGCCTAGCGCGACATGGGGTGTATGTCTATTGTAGGAATTTGATTCACTTCATTTGTGTTACGTATTTGAGTATGATTGTATGATGACGTCGTGACTTATTCTACGCGGGGGAAGGTATCACGTGTATTTTATTATTAATTACATAAGGCAGCGTGGCACTCTAGTTAAGATATTAAGTTTAGTTTAGTTTAGATAGGCAGGGGAAGATGGCTGCTGCGGGGCGCCTGCCGAATACGAGTTCCACACTTCTAGTGTAGTGTGTGCTCGTCCCGCGCCAGTCACCTGCCTAGCGCGACATGGGGTGTATGTCTATTGTAGGAATTTGATTCACTTCATTTGTGTTACGTATTTGAGTATGATTGTATGATGACGTGACTTATTCTACGCGGGGGAGGTGGGATCACGTGGTATCATGTGTATTATTAATTACATAAGGCAGCGTGGCACTCTAGTTAAGATATTTAGTTTAGTTTAGTTTAGATAGGCAGGGGAAGATAGCTGCTGCGGGGCGCCTGCCGAATACGAGTTCCACACTTCTAGTGTAGTGTGCTGTCCCGCGCCAGTTACCTGCCTAGCGCGACATGGGGTGTATGTCTATTGTAGGAATTTGATTCACTTCATTTGTGTTACGTATTTGAGTATGATTGTATGATGACGTGACTTATTCTACGCGGGGGAGGTATCACGTGTATTTTTATTATTAATTACATAAGGCAGCGTGGCACTCTAGTTAAGATATTTAGTTTAGTTTAGTTTAGATAGGCAGGGGAAGATGGCTGCTGCGGGGCGCCTGCCGAATACGAGTTCCACACTTCTAGTGTAGTGTGTGCTCGTCCCGCGCCAGTCACCTGCCTAGCGCGACATGGGGTGTATGTCTATTGTAGGAATTTGATTCACTTCATTTGTGTTACGTATTTGAGTATGATTGTATGATGACGTGACTTATTCTACGCGGGGAGGTATCACGTGTTTATTAATTACATAAGGCAGCGTGGCACTCTAGTTAAGATATTTAGTTTAGTTTAGTTTAGATAGGCAGGGGAAGATGGCTGCTGCGGGGCGCCTGCCGAATACGAGTTCCACACTTCTAGTGTAGTGTGTGCTCGTCCCGCGCCAGTCACCTGCCTAGCGCGACATGGGGTGTATGTCTATTGTAGGAATTTGATTCACTTCATTTGTGTTACGTATTTGAGTATGATTGTATGATGACGTGACTTATTCTACGCGGGGGAGGTATCACGTGTATTATTAATTACATAAGGCAGCGTGGCACTCTAGTTAAGATATTTAGTTTAGTTTAGTTTAGATAGGCAGGGGAAGATGGCTGCTGCGGGGCGCCTGCCGAATACGAGTTCCACACTTCTAGTGTAGTGTGTGCTCGTCCCGCGCCAGTCACCTGCCTAGCGCGACATGGGGTGTATGTCTATTGTAGGAATTTGATTCACTTCATTTGTGTTACGTATTTGAGTATGATTGTATGATGACGTGACTTATTCTACGCGGGGGAGGTATCACGTGTATTTTTATTATTAATTACATAAGGCAGCGTGGCACTCTAGTTAAGATATTTAGTTTAGTTTAGTTTAGATAGGCAGGGGAAGATGGCTGCTGCGGGGCGCCTGCCGAATACGAGTTCCACACTTCTAGTGTAGTGTGTGCTCGTCCCGCGCCAGTCACCTGCCTAGCGCGACATGGGGTGTATGTCTATTGTAGGAATTTGATTCACTTCATTTGTGTTACGTATTTGAGTATGATTGTATGATGACGTAACTTATTCTACGCGGGGGAGGTATCACGTATTTTATTTAATTACATAAGGCAGCGTGGCACTCTAGTTAAGATATTTAGTTTAGTTTAGTTTAGATAGGCAGGGGAAGATGGCTGCTGCGGGGCGCCTGCCGAATACGAGTTCCACACTTCTAGTGTAGTGTGTGCTCGTCCCGCGCCAGTCACCTGCCTAGCGCGACATGGGGTCTACGAGGCGCTTCGAAA